>JAQQAC010017683.1:1933882-2016053 GCA_029783875.1 Phataginus tricuspis | reverse complement strand
ACCCCTGTCTTGTTCTCGATCTTAGATGAAAATCTTTCAGCTTCTCGCTGTTAAGTATGATGTTAGCTGTGGGTTTGTCATATATAGCCTTTATGATGTTGAGGTATTTGCCATCTATACCCATTCTGTTGAGAGTTTTAATCATGAATGGATGCTGAATTTTGTCAAATGCTTTTTCAGCATCTATGGAGATGATCATGTGGTTTTTGTTCTTCTTTTTATTGATGTGGTGGATGATGTTGATTGATTTTCGAATTTTGTACCATCCTTGCATCCCTGGGATGAACCCCACTTGATCATGGTGTATGATCCTCTTGATGTATTTTTGAATTCGGTTGAGTATTTTTGCATCTACATTCATCAGGGATATTGTTCTGTAATTTCCTTTTATAGTGAGGTCTTTGCCCGGTTTTGGTATTAGAGTGATGCTGGCTTCATAGAAAGAGTTCGGAACTATTCCCTCCTCTTCTATTTTTTGGAAAACTTTAAGGAGAATGGGTGTTATTTCTTCTCTATATGTCTGGTAGAATTCAGAGGTGAATCCATCAGGTCCGGGGGTTTTGTTCTTGGGTAGTTTTTTGATTACCGATTCAATTTCGTTGCTGGTGATTGGTCTGTTTAGTTTTTCTGTTTCCTGCTTGGTGAGTCTTGGAAGGCTGCATTTTTCTAAGAAGTTGTCCATTTCTTCTAGGTTTTGGAGCTTGTTAGCATATAGATGCTTGTAATATTCTCTTATAATTCTTTGTATTTCTGTGGGGTCCGTCGTTATTTTTCCTTTCTCATTTTTGATTATGTTTATGTGTGTAGATTCTCTTTTTCTCTTAATGAGTCTGGCTAGGGGTTTATCTATTTTGTTTATTTTTTCAAAGAACCACCTTTTGGTTTCATTAATTTTTTTCTATTGTTTTATTCTTCTCAATTTTATTTATTTCTTCTCTGATCTTTATTATGTCCCTCCTTCTGCTGACTTTGGGCCTCATTTGTTCTTCTTTTTCCAATTTCAATAATTGTGTCTTTAGACTGTTCATTTGGGAGTGTTCTTCCTTCTTTAAATAGGCCTGGATTGCAATATACTTTCCTCTTAAAACTGCCTTCTCTGCGTCCCACAGAAGTTGTGGCTTTGTGTTGTTGTTGTCATTAGTCTCCATATATTCTTTGATTTCTGTTTTGATTTGGTCGTTAACCCATTGATTAATTAGGAGAATGTTGTTAATTCTCCATGTATTTGTGAGCCTTTTTGATTTCTTTCTAAAATTTATTTCTAGTTTTATACCTTTGTGATCTGAGAAGTTGGTTGGTAGGATTTCAATATTTTTGCATTTACTGAGATTCTTCTTGTGGCCTAGTATGTGGTCTATTCTGAAAAATGTTCCATGTGCACTTGAGAAGAATGTGTATCCTGCTGCTTTTGGGTGCAGAGTTCTGTAGATGTCTGTTAGGTCCATCTGTTCTAGTGTGTTGTTCAGTGCCTCTGTGTCTTTACTTATCCTCTGCCTTGTTGATCTATCCTTTGGAGTGAGTGGTGTGTTAAAGTCTCCTAGAATAATTGCATTGCTGTCTATTTCCTCCTTCACTTCTGTTAGTATTTGTTTCACATAAGCTGACGCTCCTGTGTTGGGTGCATATATATTTATAATGGTTATATCTCCCTTTTTCTTTCTTTGTCAGTGAAGCTTTTATTGAGGATTGACAAATGCTAATGAATACAATAGATATACTAATGAGTAAATGAAAAAAAATTGATGACTTCATCCTCTTAGATATGAGATATCTTTTTGGTGGTTGGACAGCTTGGCACATTTTTCTTTTGTCATAGCCTGCAGTGAGAAAGACATTTATCAAACACCACCCTTGTAGCATCTTGAATGATTAGTACACTGGGAGAAATAAATATAACTTACATCTAACCCCTGTGCTCAAACAGCTTTGTGTCTAACTGGGGAGAAATACAGCCACACAAATGATAATGGAGAGTTTGAAGCTACATAGAATAGGACCCAAGAGTGAGCATCGGCAAGGGGAGTTGCAGTTGGTGTGCGGTCAGAGAAGTGGCCCCTGACCCACTTCTGGAAGGAGCCATCCGTTCATCCATCCATCCATGCATCAGGCATTTGCTGGACACCCACCTGACCAGATCTTTCCTCCTGACTCACGTAGACCTTCCCAGGAAGCTTGGATTTTAGTGGATGAATTAAAATCCAGATTGATAAAGGCAGACAACTGGGATTTTTGGAGGGAGGCCGTGAGGAGGCCAACCCTTAAAGTGGTCTGACTCAGTAAGATATGGTGGAATGGCCTGTGTTTGTATCTTTGTAGGATCTGGAAATAAACTGCAAAGTCCGTGATTTCTACTCAGATAGGGACACTTTTGGATGTTGTAAAACCTTGGTTTTACCTGTTAAACAAAACTTGTAGAATGGGATCATCAAAACAAGTGTGGTGAGACATCCTATTTAATGTGTTGTGTCTAGTTCACCAGCACTTGATCTCCTGGGATCCTCCTGGCAGTCTCGTGGGGTCTCACAGCCGCTTCACAGGTGAGGAAATGGAGTCGGGAGGGCAGCTGGGCTGGAGCTAAAGCCCAGTGGAAACATTTTCTGGCTGCTCTACATCCAAGGGGAACATGACTGAACCTCCCTGTCTCTCATCCTGTGGAGCAGAACCATTTTTCCATATGGGCAGGACAGATGGCCTCGCTGGATGTGGTCAGGGCCAGAGGTGGGGCGAGGCCCCCGTGAGCAGGCCATGACCATGAGCCAATACGAGGCCCCCGTGAGCAGGCCATGACCATGAGTCAAGTCCTGTGGTGCCTGATTCATTCTCATGTGCTTGGTTGGCTTTGTCTCTCATTGCCAAGAAACCACTCCCAGAGACGTGGTGGTGGGCCAGCCATTCGGGGGTGAGTAAACACCTTGTTCGGATAATAGCTCCAGTCAGAGAGGAGAGGAGTGGAGAGGGACACAGGATCTCTGGTGGGAACAGCTCTGGCTGCTCTCAGTAGATTCAGCCTTCAGCACCAGCTCCTCGTTAAGGGTGCCCTGCTGGGGGGTTCTCTCCGCACTTATAAAATCCTGGAGGAGCCGTTATGGTTCCTTCAAAAGTAAAAAATATTTTGAAAGCTGGACCTGCCTTTTCTTTTTCAGCAAAGAAAAAGACTACCTGTTTGATGCCTTATAATTACATTTGCACTTTATAGCTACAGCTTTCTAAAAAACTCAATTCCTTCCAACATGATTCTTAAGGGTTGCTTACTAGTCGTTGTGGGCTTGTTTTTCCCCAAATGATCATCAGACATTGGCTTTTAATGATGGCAGCCAGTTGCATTTCCAAAACGTCTTCACCTAATTATATTACCTTTTTTCATCCCAAAGAGATTCAGTGTGAGGATATGCCAAAGGACTTTTTTTTTTTGAGGGAAAAAAAGGCAGGTGAAATCTATCACTGATAGATTCAGCAGCCACTTTTGTGCAATAAAAGGTAATTCAAAAATAGGTAAAGAAATAGCCTTGCTAGCTGGGGTGCTGTGTTTCTGTGACGGAGATCGTCTCTCAAAGTAAAATATGGTGAGAGGTAGCAGTCCCTGCATCCACTGCCTGGCTGGGCTGTGTGAATTGTGTGCAAGTGTCCCAGAGCCTGTTCACGACCAGCGGACACACCAGGGCAACACTGGGCCCTACTTTTTCATGGAATGCCCCTTCACAGAATTGAGGGCAGATAATAAGATGTTTCTGTTAGAAACTACAAAATTCCATGTTTCAGCAAGAAGAAGGAACTCCCCTATGTTAAGCTGCAGAGGTGATTAGGGTCAGTTATCACTGATCACGATGGAATGAAAGACCCCAAATCTACTGTGAGGTCAGAGAAGCAGAATATCATGTTCTTCCAGCAATCATCTGTACAGACCAAGACCAGTAAGCAGGAAGTTGAGAGAACAGGGATTCTCGTTTTCCACTCTTTATTACACACTTTACATGCATGACCCTACCAAATCCTCACCAATATCCTACAGACAAGTATCATTGTCTAGTTTACAGATGCAAACACTGGGACTTGAGGGGCTCGGCAGCAGCCTCACTGTGTATCTGATTCAGGATTACCCTTCCTGATGTGCGTGGCTGTGGCCACCTGCTGGGGAGGTCGTGGATTTCCCAAAGAAGTGATGAGCTTGGACTGGCTGGTGGGAGGCCCAAGCAGGTGAGCGCTCTTGTCCCCCGCCGTGGGGCGGTCATGCCTGAGAGCGGAGCGAGTCCACGGTGAGGGTGCCACAGTGCTGCACCTTGCCAGCTGCTGTGGACAAGGCAGAGCAAGTGAGAAATGTCTGTTGTTCTGGGCCACCAAAATTGTGGGGTTGTCTTTTGCAACAATTTATGATGGATTCTGAAATTGGAACTAGGAATGGATGACATAACAATGAAAAGCCAGAATATGCAACACTGGTTTTGGGGTCGAGAATGGGTAGCAAGGGAGCCATATTCCAGGGCTGATGGCCCCTTGATCTGTGTTACACAGTGATGTGACGATGTGACGTTCAGTCTTGATAGGCAACAGTCTGGAAGGTCAGGTACTACGGACCTCGTGGCTAGGGAGGAGACTGGAAAACAGATTATCAGTGGTACATGTTGCTCGGTGTTGGTTGCACTTGATAAGGCATTAAAAGAAAAGGATGGTCCCAAAAAACAAGTGATTGTATTCAAGCAGAATTTAAGGCACTACAGAGTCCACAAATCCAGGGACTTAATCTGTGTGAAAAGGCAATTATTTCTCAATTCCAAATTCTATAGGATAAAATCAAGAAGTTTATTGATCAACAAAGTCTGATTACAATCGACCGGTGTCAAGCACCCAGTCAGGAGTGTGCCATTGTACTCACTGTCAAAACAGGCACCCAGTAAACCCTTCCAACTCAACTGGGCATGAAGGCTCAGAGAAACAGCTGCACATGTGGTCTTCCCACTGGCAAGCCTCCACAGCATAAAGAGAAAATGACGGAGAAATGAGGAGGCCAAAGGCATGGGAGAGGAGGTGAAGAAACAGGGCACACTACTGCCCAGAGTGTCTGCAGAGAGATCTGCCCATGGGCTCAGCTCTGTGCATCGTGGTGCAAGATGCCTACTGGATTTCAGGAGAGTCATAAACACGGGCAACCTGAATTTAGCTTCTGTTGATGTTGCAACTTTAAATGATCCATTAAACATCTACAAGCAAGACTAAGAACTATCAGTCCCCAAGAATGAATATTCCCCAGTGCCCACTTCAGAAGGGCCTGGGAAGGATAATAGAAAAGGTAGCTCGCTCCCACCTCTGAGGACAGAGCCAAGGCCACATGGGACAACGGACTGGGGAGACTTTGTCAGGATGGCAGGGACCCTTTCTAGATTTGGTGCCACTCGTGGTCTTGGCCCAGACCAGTTACTGCCATCTTTCCACATTTCCTGCAGTTGCCCAGCACTTGGGATATAAGGCAGATAAACTTGTCACTTTAGTGCTAAGTTCTGGATTGAGAAGCTGCATCTGTGACTTGGCAGAGAGACTGCTGCAGATCGCCCAGAAATGCTGGAGCGCTGAGCTGGATGCCATGAGTAGGAAACCTGTGGATGTCTCCCCTGTGCTGGGGACTTGAGTGTTTCCCTGCAGGAAGGAGACTAAGCCAAACACCATGACTAGAGTGCCTTTCATAAAATATTGTTGCACTCTGCCTTCTCCATACATGTGGGGCTCTATTTCCTAAACCATGTAGTTGCATCGGGCCAGGGGACTAGTACTGACCAAGACTGATCTCACTTCCACATTCTTTCATCACTTGTAGACTTGTAAGCACTCCCTTTTTCTCTGCCGTGGGAAGCAGCACTCGGCTGATGGCTGTTCCAACAGCCTAGAAGCCAGAGGGAGCCTTGGGCGGCCAGGAGACACCTGGGTGGTTGGAAACTACTGAGATGGGGCCCCTGACACACCTGTGGGCAGTGATCCTGGACCAAGGCTAACACCTGCATGCATGGTCTTCTTGGAAACTGCATCTCCTCTTTGTGGAATTCATAGCTTCTTCCATAAGTTCTAATTTCCACATTTTAACGTGGAGTGTGAATTTAAAGATACTGGTAAACAGAGTGCCAGACCCCAGTTCTTTCTATTGTCTGGCCAACCTGAGCTTAAGCAGCACTTGTTCCGTGACACCATCACTGAATTTTTCCCTAACTCCTCAGCTTAGTTGTCAAAGAAACAACCATTCTTTCTTTCTTTTTACTCTTTTTAACTCGTGTTTCATGTGTATTTGGCCTTGGCAGATTTAGATGGCATGCAACTCTCATTAGGAGTTGACACCCTCAGCTGGTAGGGAGGTGAGGGGAGGCAGTGAGCATGGAGGAGCTGGGCCGCTCCATCCTGAGAGCAGGTCCAGTGGAGGCCAGTTCAGGAGTGTATCTTGTGGATAAGAGATTAGGAAATGAGAAGCAACAGCTGTGACCTGCCTGGATGCGAAAGGCAATGATATTAACACACATCTAATGACAGATGAGGGAAACGCCTCTTTTATCCTTGAAAATCCTATTTGTTATGATTAATGGTGTGTGATATCCATGTCCAGGGAAGGAGACTGAACCAGCTACAATTAACTGTCAACAGAACAGCCATGCATCTCATTATTTTCATGAAGTAAATTTGATATTTTTAATTGATTTTGAGTTTTGTATTTAATTTTAAAATTGAATTTACAGTTGTGTGAGAATTAACAGATACAGAATGTATATATACTTTTAAGTTCCCACATGTTTAAGCAAAATTAAAACTAAAATAATTTAAGTCACTATGGGAAGTTTGAAAACATTTTTCTCGTGGTGGGGGTGGGAGACTTTCCTTTTTACTTGTGTCAAGATATACATAATGTAAAATTTGTCATTCTAACTATTTTAAGTGCATAGTTCAGTGTCATTAAGTCCATTTAAATTGTGCTACCATTACTACCCTCCATCCAAAGAAATTGTTCATCTTCTAAAACTGAAGTTCTGTGTCCATTAAACAATCATTTCCCATTTCCAGCATCCCCCACCCCCAAACCCTGGCAGCCACCATTCTACTTTCTGCCTCTATGAATTTGACTCCTCTAGGTACCTCATGTAAGAGGAATCGTTCAGTCTTTGTCCTTTTGTGTCTGGCTTATTTAACGTAGCATAATGTCTTCAAGGTTCTTTCATGTAGCGTGTGTCAGCATTTCCATCCTTCTTAAGGCTGAATAACACTCCATTGTGTGGCTCGACCGCATCTGTTTACCTGCACACCTGTCAATGGATGGTTGGGGTGTCCCACATTTGGCTATTGTGAATAATGCTGCTGTGATCATGTGTTCTCAAACATCTTTCCAAGCTCCTGCTTTCAATTCTTTTGGGTTATACCCAGAAGTGGAATTGCCAGATCATAAGATAATTCTATTATTAATTTTTTGAGCAACCGCCATGCTGTTTTCCATAGCAGCTGTACCATTTTACATTCCCATCAGCAGTGCAATAACATTCTAATTTCTCCCCATCCTCACTAACAACTTGTCATTTTCCATTTAAAAGAATTTTATTTTTGTAATACCCATCTTACTAGGTGTGACGTAATGTCTCACTGTGGTTTTGATTTTCAGTTCCCTGATGATTAGTGTTTTTAAACATGTTTACACATGCTTATGGGCCATTTTTATATCTTCAACAAATATCTACTCATTCAAGAAATATCTACTCATGTTCTTTGCCCACTTTTAAGTCATATTTGTTTTTTGGTTGTTGCATTACAGTTTTTTATATGTTCTGGATATTAACCCTTTATCAAGTGTGATTTCTAAATCTTTTTTTCCATTCTGTAGGTTGCCTTTTCACTCTGTGGAGTTGACATCTATAATTTTTATGCACTCTAATTTACCTATTTTTTTTCTTTTAATACTTGGGCTGCCGTGTAATATCCAAGAAATCATTGCCAAATCCAATGTCATGAAGCTTTTTCTCTGTGTTTTCTTCTCAGAGTTTTTAGTTTTAGCTCATAGATTTAGGTCTTGAATAAATTTTCACTTTATTTTTGTGCATAATGTAAGGTAAAGCTCTAACTTCATTCTTTTGCATGTTGAATATCTTTTGCAGGTGATATCCAGTTTTCCTAATGTTGATTGAAAATACTGTTCTTTCCCTTATTTTAATAGTCTTAATGCCCTGTTGAACACCATCTGACAATATATGTAATAGTTTATCTCTGGACTCTCTTTTCTGTTCTTTTGGTTTGTATGTTTGTCTTTATACCAGCACTGCACATTTTGATTACTGTAATTTATAGTAAATTTTTAAATTAGGAAGTTTAATACCTCCAACTTTGTTTTTCTTCTCAAGATATTTTTGCCTCTATGGGGTCTTTGGAAATTCCATATGAATTAGAGGGCTTTTTTTCTATTTCTACAAAAGAAATAATTGGGAATTTGATAGACTGACTCTGTAAATCACTTTAAATAGTTGACATCTTAGCAATATTGTCTTTCAATCCATAAACACAGAATGCTTTTCCGTTTATGGATGTTTTCTTTAATTTCTTTCAGCAACATTTTATAGTTTTCAGTGTACAAGTTTGGTTAAGTCCTGAGTACTTTATTATTTTTGGTACTACTGTAAATGAATTTGTTTTCTTAATTTCCTTTTTTGGATTTTCATTGCTACTGTATAGAAACACAACTGATTTTGGGGTATTGATTTTGTATCCTATAACTTTGCCAAATTCATTTATAGTTCTAATAGTCCTTTTTTATGGAATCTTTAATCTACATATAAGATCATTTTGTCTGTGAACAGAGATAATTTTACTTCTTTTCAAATTTGATTGTCTTTTAATTTTTTTTTTTTCCTAATTGCTCAGTCTAGGACTACCAGTCCTACACTGAACAGAAGTGGTAAAGCGGGCATCCTTGGCTTGTTCCTGATCTTAGAGGAAACACTTTCAGTCATTCATTGTTGTGTGTGATGCTGGCTAGGGCCATTTTTCATATATGGCCTTTATTATGCTGCAGTTATTTCCATTTATTCCTACTCTGTTGAGTGCTTTTGTCATGAAAGAATATTGAATTTTGTCAAATGCTTTTTCTACATCAGTTTTTTTTCCTTGAATCAATGTAGTGCATTACATTAATTTTCTTATGTTAAACTATTCTTGCTGTCTAGGAATAAATCCCACATGGTCCTGGTCTATAATTCTTTTAATGTATTGTCGAATTCTGTTTGATAACATTTCACTGAAGATTTTATATCAGTATTTATAACGGATATTGGTCTGTGCTTTTCTTGTAATGTCTTTGTCTGGTTTTAGTATCAGAGAATGTTGGCCTCATACAATAAATTTGGAAGAATTCCTTTCTTTTCAATGTTTGGAAGAGATGGGAATTCTTCACTAAATGTTTGGTAGAATTTACTAGTGAACCTATTTGATCCTGAGTTTTTCTTCATTGGGAGGTTTTAGATTACCATTTCAATCTCCTTTCTGATTATAGATCTTGTCATATTTTCTATTCATTATTCTGTCTTGGTAGGTTGTATTTCTAGGAATTATTACATTTCATCTAGGTTTTCCAATTTGTTGGTGTACAATTTTTCATAGCCCTTTCTTAGAATCCTTTTTATTTTAGTAAAATATGTTAAAATGTCCCCTCTTTCATTTTTATTTAGTTATTTGAGTTTTCTTTTTGTCAGTTTTGTTGATCTTTTTGAAGAATCAACTCATGGTTTTGTTGATTTTCTTTACTGTTTTTCTATTCACTATTCCATTTATCTCCACTCTTATTTTTATTTCCTTCCTTCTGCTAGCTTTGGGTTTAGTTTATTCTTATTTTTCTTCCTTAAAGTGTGGATTTGAAATCTTTCTTTTTTCAAGTAAGCATTTACAGCTCTAAATTTTCCTTTTAGCCTAGCTTTTACTGCATTCTGGAAGTTTTCATATATGATAATTTCATTTTCATTAGTCTCAAGATATTTTCAAATTTCCTTTGTGATTTCCTCTTTGACCCACTAGCTGTTGATGCATTGTGTAATTTTTAGAAATTTGTGAATTTTCCAGTTTTCCTTCTGCTTTTGATTTCTAGTTTTGTTGCAGTTGTTGAGATTTCTTCCCCAAATGACAGAGAACAAAAAAGTGAGTATGGCCATGCTTTATTTAAACTTTACATAAAACTGGTTTTCTGTTAGGAAATGCTATCCCTTCCATTTGCTTGTGAGAAATTTAAATATTTTTAAAAAATAGATTCATTTTTTTAGTTTGTGTCCTGACTTAATGCTTACAAATTCTCAGGCTGTCCACTGCAAAATTCTTTTTCTCATTGATCATTCATTATTCATGGAAATTCCACCTTTAGTTTCAGAGTCATGGAGTGACTTCCTGCAGACACTACACAAAGGGCTCTTGGGGCAGCCCAAGGATGGCTTAAGTCTCAGTGCTGAGCCGTGAATTTTCTTCTTCCTCTCTATTCTTTCCCACCTTGGAACAGACTCCTAATAAAATGCTTTCATACTGACAAAGGCTAGTTGTTCTGCTTCAAAGCATATAATTTGCTTTTTAAAATCCAAATCCAAATCTTTCTAGGAGAGCTTTTTATTAGTTCTTATGGCAACGGACTTTTTCTCAATTAGGCAATTACTGATGAGTTATTTGAATTTGTCACTTCAACTGCAAAGTTGGATAGCAAGTTGTTACAAGCTGCAGATACAATTGGGCTGTTAACCTGAACATGCTAAATGATTTTTGTTAATATAAATATCTAGGATCACTTTATCATACACATTTATCAGATTTCACTTTTCCACAAGATCCATATACCTCAGCAGCTTTAAAAGTTCTCACAAAATACCAAACATTTGGACTTTTTTGAGTCACTTTCATTTTTAGCATTTAACTGCAGAAAATCAAAATTTTTTGAATCAAATTACAAAATCAAATTACTCATGAACTAAAGGAGTTATTATATTTGTTTCTGATTCTCCAGACCTTCCTATAATTAAATACTTTGCTATTTACCTCCCACATGTAAGGAAAGCCAATTTCACATCCATGGGCATCACAAAGAATTGTCTTACATCTCATTCCTTTCTTTCCTTAAGGAATTGCTAATGTAGGAAATGGCCTTGCCTATAACCATGATGATTGGCCTGAGAGCAGAGTTGAAGATGCATGTCATCAACTTAAACATATATGTAAACTAACTAAGTAGGTACCAGATGCTAAGCACAGTTTTGTCCAAGATAGGGAGCAGCCCTTGTCCTTGAAGTATGTCTGTTAGCTGCCCCTCCCTTTCCTTGCTGTATTGAAAGGGCATCCCCCTCTCTAGTTCTCTGCCAGGGGAACCCCTAAAGCAAGCTTTGTTAGCACTGTCCTACTCAAGACCGCTACTGCAGTGATCGTATTCCCAGCTCAAAGTTAGCCTCTTCTGCTTGCAGTGTGAATCTCCTTCTCTCCCATCCACCATCTGCCCGGAATGCCCACTCTCCATCACATCAGCTGAAGCCTCTGTAGTCACCACTCTAGCCTCTGGACTTTTCCCACCTGTGCCTGGATTGCCTTTTCACACCCCTTCCAGTTGTGTGCCACAGGTACTAACTGTCCTGCTTCCAGAGCCCTCTCTTTTTATTTATTTTTTATTTTTAATTGAAGTGTCCTTGATATACAATCTTATATTAGTTTCAAGTACATAACACAGTGGTTCAACAATTATCCATATTGTTAAATCCTCACCCCATACTAGTACAGCTACTATCTGTCAACATAGGAAGATGTTTACAGAATCACTGGCTATATTCTCCATTGAGAATTGGGGTTGTACTACCATCCCTGTGACCAACCTACATCATGACTGAGAAATTTAGTGCCCTTTATCTCCCTCAACCTCCCGACCCATCTATCCCAACCACTCCCCATGGCAGCCATCAGTCACTTCTCAGTGTCTATGAATCTACTGCATTTTGTTCCTTCTCTTTTGCTTTGTCTTATTCCAAAAGTAAGTGAAATCATTTCACTTATTTCACTGAGCATAATACCATCTAAGTCCATCCATGTTGTTGCAAAGGCAAGGTTTCTTGTCTTTTTGTGGCTAAATAATCTTCCACTTATGTACCATATCTTTTTTATCCATTCATCTATTGATGGACACTTAGGTTGCTTCCATATGTTGGCTATTATAAATAGTGCTGTGATAAACATAGCAGTGCATATGTCTTTTTTTTAATAATTTATTTTGGTATCATTAATCTACAATTACATGTGCAATATTATGGTTATTAAACTACCCCCTTCATCAGGTCCCCCACCACCAACCCCATTACAGTCACTGTCCTTCAGCGTAGTGAGATGCTGTAGAATCACTACTTGTCTTCTCTGAGTTGTACAACCCTCCCCGTACCCCCCCAACATTACATCTGCTAATTGTAATGCCCCTTTTTCCCCCTTATCCATCCCTTCCCACCCATCTTCCCCAGTCCCTTTCCCTTTGGTAACTATTAGTCCATTCTTGGGTTCTGTGAGTCTGCTGCTGTTTTGTTCCTTCAGTTTTTTTCTTCATTCTTATACTCCACATATGAGTGAAATCATTTGATACTTGTCTTTTTCGGCTTGGCTTATTTCACTGAGCATAATAACCTCTAGCTCCATCCATGTTCTTGCAAATGGTAGGATTTGTTTTCTTCTTATGGCTGAATAATATTCCATTGTGTATATGTACCACTTCTTCTTAATCCATTCATCTACTGATGGACACTTAGGTTGTTTTCTTTTCTTGGCTATTGTAAATAGTGCTGCGATAAACACAGGGGTGCATATGTCTTTTTCAAACTGGGCTTCTGCATTCTTAGGGTAAATTCCTAGGAGTGGGATTCCTGGGTCAAATGGTATTTCTATTTTGAGTTTTTTGAGAAACCTCCATACTGCTTTCCACAGTGGTTGAACTAATTTGCATTCCCATCAGCAGTGTAGGAGGATTCCCTTTTCTCCATATCCTTGCCAACATTTCTTGTTGTTTGTGTTTTGGATGTTGGCCATCCTAACTGGTGTGAGGTGATATCTCATTGTGGTTTTAATCTGCATTTCTCTGATGATTAGTGATGTGGAGCATCTTTTCATGTGCCTGTTGGCCATCTGAATTTCTTCTTTAGAGAGGTGTCTATTCATGTCCTCTGTCAATTTCTTAATTGGATTATTTGCTTTTTGCTTGTTAAGGTGCATGAGTTCTTTATATATTTTGGATGTCAACCCCTTATCGGATACGTCAATTATGAATTTATTCTCCCATAGTGTAGGATCATTTTTTGTTATACTGATGGTGCCCTTTGCTCTACAGAAGCTTTTGAGCTTGATATAGTCCCACTTGTTCATTTTTGCTTTCATTTCCCGTGCCCAGGGAGATATGTTCATGAAGAAGTCGCTCATGTTTATGTCCAAGAAATTTTTGCCTATGTTTTTTTCTAAGAGTTTTATGGTTTCATGACTTACATTCAGGTCTTTGATCCACCTTGAGTTTACCTTTGTGTAAGGGGCTAGACAGTAGTCCAGTTTCATTCTCTTACATGTAACTGTCCAGTTTTTCCAACACCAGCTGCTGAAGAGGCTGTCATCTCGCCATTGTATATCCAAGGCTACTTTATCAAATATTAATTGACTGTATATGTTTGGGTTAATGTTTGGATTTTCTATTCTGTTCCAGTGGTCTATGGGTCTGTTTCTTTGCCAAAACGAAATTGTCTTGATTACTGTGGCTTTGTAGTAGAGGTTGAAGTCAGGGAACGTAATTCCCCCTGTTTTATTCCTTTTTCTCAGGATTGCTTTGGCTATTTGTGGTCTTTTGTGGTTCCATATGAATTTTGGAATTATTTATTCCAGTTCATTGAAGAAAGCTGTTGGTAGTTTGGTAGGGATTGCATTGAATCTGTAGATTTCTTTAGTTAGTACAGCGACTTTGACAATATTAATTCTTCCTAGCCAAGAGCATGGGATGCATTTCCATTTGTTAGTGTCCTGTTTAATTTCTCTTTGGAGTGTCTTGTAGTTTTCAGAGTACAGGTCTTTCACTTCCTTCGTTAGGTTTATTCCTAGATATTTTATTCTTTTAGGTGCAATTGTGAATGGAATTGTTTTTATGATTTCTCTTTCTGTTAGCTCATCATTAGTGTATAGGAAAGCAACGGATTTCTGTGTGTTAATTTTGTATCCTGCAACTTTGCTGAATTCAGATATTAGTTCTAGTAGTTTTGGAGTAGTCTTTAGGGTTTTTTATGTACAGTATCATGTCATCTGCAAATAGTGACAATTTGACTTCTTCTTTACCAATCTGGATGCCTTGTATGTCTTTGCTTTGTCTGATTGCCGTAGCTAGGACCTTTAGTACTATGTTGAATAACAGTGGAGAGAGTGGGCATCCCTGTCTTGTTCCCGATCTTAGATGAAAAGCTTTCACTTTCTCGCTGTTAAGTATGATGTTAGCTGTGGATTTGTCATATATGGCCTTTATGATGTTGAGGTACTTGCTGTCTATACCCATTTTGTTGAGAGTTTTAATCAGGAATGGATGCTGAATTTTGTCAAATGCTTTTTCAGAGTCTATTGACATGATCATGTGGTTTTTGTTCTTCTTTTTGTTGATGTGGTGGATGATGTGGATGGATTTTCGAATGTTGTACCATCCTTGCATCCCTGGGATAAATCCCAGTTGATCATGGTGTATGATCCTCTTGATGTATTTTTGAATTCGGTTTGCTAATATTTTGTTCAGTATTTTTGCATCTATGTTCATCAGGGATATTGTTCTGTAATTATCTTTTTTAGTGAGGTCTTTGCCCGGTTTTGGTATTAGAGTGATGCTGGCTTCATAGAATGAGTTTGGAAGTATTCGCTCCTCTTCTATTTTTTGAAAAACTTTAAGGAGAATGGGTGTTATTTCTTCTCTATATGTCTGGTAGAATTCAGAGGTGAATCCATCAGGTCTGGGAGTTTTGTTCTTGGGTAGTTTTTTGATTACCGTTTCAATTTCATTGCGGGTGATTGGTCTGTTTCGTTTTTCTGCTTCTTGCTTGGTCAGTCTTGGAAGGTTGTATTTTTCTAAGAAGTTGTCCATTTCTTCTAGGTTTTCCAGCTTGTTAGCATATAGATTCTCATAATATTCTCTTATAATTCTTTGTATTTCTGTGGGGTCCGTCATTATTTTTCCTTTCTCATTTCTGATTCTGTTTATGTGTGTAGATTCTCTTTTTCTTTTAATGAGTCTGGCTAAGGGTTTGTCTATTTTGTTTATTTTTTCAAAGAACTAGCTCTTGGTTTCATTGATTTTTTCTATTGTTTTATTCTTCTCAATTTGATTTATTTCTTCTCTGATCTTTATTATGTCCCTCCTTCTGGTGACTTTGGGCCTCATTTGTTCTTCTTTTTCCAATTTCAGTAATTGTATCTTTAGGCTATTCACTTGGGAATGTTCTTCCTTCTTTAAATAGATCTCGACTGCAATATACTTTCCTCTTAGAACTGCCTTTGCTCATCCCACAGAAATTGTGGCTTTGTGTTGTTGTTGTCATTAGTCTCCATATATTCTTTGATTTCTGTTTTGATTTGGTCGTTAACCCATTGATTAATTACGGGCATGTTGTTAAGTCTCCATGTATTTGTGAGCCATTTTGATTTCTTTCTAAAATTTATTTCTAGTTTTATACCTTTGTGATCTGAGAAGTTGGGTGCTGGGATTTCAATATTTTTTAATTTACCTATGTTCTTTCTGTGGCCTAGTATATGGTCTATTCTGTAAAATGTTCCATGTGCACTTGAGGAGAATGTGTATCCTGTTGCCTTTGTGTGTAGGGTTCTGTAGATGTCTGTTAGGTCCATCAGTTCTAGTGTGTTGTTCAGTGCCTCTGTGTCTTTACTTATTCTCTGTCTGGTTGATCTACCCTTTGGAGTGAGTGGTGTTTTGAAGTCTCCTAAAATGAATGCATTGCTGTCTATTACCTCCTTTAATTCTGTTAGTATTTGTTTCACAAATGCTGGCGCTCCTGTGTTGAGTGCGTATATATTTATAATGGTTATATCTTCCTGTTGGGACTGACCCCTTTATCATTATGTAATGTCCTTATTTATCTCTTGCTACTTGCTTCGTTTTGAAGTCTGTGTTGTCTGATATAAGTACTGCAACACCTGCTTTTTTCTCTTTGTTGTTTGCATGAAATATCTTTTTCCATCCCTTCACTTTAAGTGTGTGTATATCTTTGGGTTTGAGGTGTGTCTCTTGTAAGCAGCATATAGATGGGTCTTGCTTTTTTATCCACTCTGTTCCTCTGTGTCTTTTGATTGGTGCATTCAGTCCGTTTACATTTAGGGTGATTTTTGATAGATATGTAGATATTGCCATTGCTGGCTTTAGATTCATGGTTACCAAAGGTTCAAGGGTTGATTCTTTACTATCTAAGAATCTAACTTAACTTTCTTGTTAAGTTATTGTGAACACCATGCGATGTTTCTTTATCTCTCCCTTCTTATTCTTCCTCCTCCATTCTTTATATATTAGGTGTTTTATTCTTTGCCTTTAGTTAGTATTTGGATGGTCTGCTTTCTTTGCTATGATTTTATTTTCTCTGGTGACATCTTTTTAGCCTTAGGGGTGCTTCCCTCTAGAGCAGTCAGTTTAAGATATCCTGTAGTGGTGGTTTATGAAGGCAAACTCTCTCAACTTTTGCTTCTCTGGAAATTGTTTAATCCCTCCATCATATTTAAATGATAAACACGCTGGATGCAATATTTTTGGTTCAAGGCCCTTTTGTTTCATTACGTTGAATGCATCATGCCATTCTCTTCTGGCCTGTAAGGTTTCTGTTGAGAAGTCTGATGATAGTCTGATGGGATTTTCCTTTGTAGGTGATCTTTTTTCTCTCTCTAGCTGCCTTTAATACTCTGTCTTTATCTTTTGATCTTTGCCATATTAATTATTATGTGTCTTGTTGTTGTCTTCCTTTTGTCCCTTCTGTTGGGAGATCTGTGGGCTTCCGTGGACTGTGAGACTATTTCCTTCCCCAACATGTGGAAGTTTTCAGCAATTACTTCTTCAAAGATACTTTCTATCCCCTTTTCTCTCTCTTCTTCCTCTGGTACTCCTTTAATGTGAATGTTGTTCCGTTTGGGTTGGTCACACAGTTCTCTTAATATTCTTTCGTTCCTAGAGATCCTTTTATCTCTCTCTGCCTCATCTGCTCTGTATTCCTGTTCTCTGATTTCTATTCCATTAACAGTCTCTTGCATCTCATCCAGTCTGCTGCTAAGTCCGTCAATGGGTTGTCTGATTTGTGCATTTACTTTCCTCACTTCCCTCACTTCCTCCCTCAGCTCTTGTATATTTCTCTGTAGATCCATCAGCATGGTTATGACTTTTAATCTGAATTCTTTTTCAGGAAGACTGTGCATTTGCATCCCTTCAGGCTCCCTCTCTGGGTTGTCTGGTTGATCTTAGTCTGGGCCATATTCTTCTCTTTTCATGGCTATAGAAGTGGTTGCTGGTAGGTGCCACGTATGTCAGCTGAGCTCTTTAAGACTGCCTCGCAGGTTGATGAGTCCTGTCAGGTGTAGCTGCAGGCTATGTGCTGTCCTGTATCTTCTGGTCTGTTTTTTAGGAATAGTTGTACTTGTATTTTCATAAATACATATGGTTTTGGGAGAAGATTTCCCCTGCCCTGGTCACACTGCCATCTTTATGGAAGTCCGCATATGTCTTTTTAAATCAGGGATTTTACTTGTTTGTGGTAAATTCCTAGGAGTGGAACTATTGGATAAAATAGTATTTCTATTTTTAGCTTTTTGAGGAACCTCCATACTGCTTTCCACAGTGGCTACAGCAGTTGACATCCCTACCAGCAGTGTAGGAGGCTCCCCTTTCTCCACATCTTTACCATCACTTGTTGTTTCTTGTCTTTTGGATGGTGGCCATCCTCACTGGTGTCAGGTGATATCTCATTGTGCTTTTGATTGGCATTTCCCTGATGATTAACAATGTGGAACATCTTTTCATGTGCCTGTTGGCTCTCTTTATTTCTTCTTTGGAGAAAAGTCTGTTCAGGTCCTCTGCCCATTTTTTAATTGGGTTATTTGTTTTTTGGTGTTGATGTGTTCATGTTTTTTATATATTTTGGATATTAAACCCTTATTGGAGAAATCATTTACAAATATATTCTCCTATATTGTAGGTTGACGTTTCGTTCTGCTAATGGTGTCCTTTGCTGTACAGAAGCTTTTAGTGTGATGTATTCCCACTTCTTCATTTTTTACTTTGTTTCCCTTGCCTGAGGAGACGTGTTCAGGAAAAAAAGTGCTCATACTTATGTTCAAGAGATCTTTGCCTATATTTCCTTCTAAGTGTTTCATGGTTTCATGTTTTGCATTCAGGACTTTGATCCATTTCAAGTTTACTTTGATTTTATTTGTCTTTTGCATATTTGTCTATTTTGTTGTCTGTTTCAGGGTTCTGGTTCCCAGATTTTTGACTGCCACCTGTATTTGACCTAGAGACACTAAAATGTCCGTTAACGTGTGTGTGTGTGTGTGGGGGGGGTTGTGTGGGATACATAGACAAGAGAAGTTCCCTACACGGTTATTGAGAAGTCTTCTATATTTTTCCACTGGGGCTGACATTTATCAGTATTTGCTCATTTATTTTTTTGTTGTTACTCTAGCTGTGATTGTCTCTCCAGAAAAGTGGGCTCATGTGTCCTGCTTTGCTTGAGATGATGTGGGGTGCAGTAGCAGCAACTCTAAGCTTAGCTTCTGACACTTGACATTCTTTACCTTTGGGATAGTGGGAAAATAACCTTGAGATCCTGGGATTCTTATTGTTACTATAAGAAGTCCTATCCCCATAAGCTCCAGCTGCCATAACCTTGAGAATTAGATCTCTAGCCAATCTCTAGCTAATTGCTCTGATCTGAAATGACAATAAAACATCTATCTTCATAAAGGGGGACAAATAATTACAGCACAGTCCAAATCCTAGGTTAAACTCTAGGGTTCCAGGAAGACTGGAGGGACTGCCTTCCCAGAATCTTATCTGCCAAGAAGGAATGAGCCACACATAAACGGAATCAGAAATGAGAAAGGAAACGTCACTATAACCACCATGGAAATACAAAGAAGTATTGTAGAATACTGCGAAAAATTATATGCTAACAAATTGGATAATCTAGAAGAAACAGACAACTTTATAGAAAAATACAACCTTCTAAGACTGATCCAGGAAGAAACAGAAAATCTGAACAGACCAACTACCAGCATTGAAATTGGATCGGTAATCAAAAAACTACCTAAGAACAAAATCTCTGTACCAGATAGCTTCACTGTTGAATTTTATCAAACATTTAGAGAAGACCTAATACCCATCCTCCTTAAAGTTTTCTAGAAAGTAAGAGAGGAGGAAATACTTCGAAACTCATTCTATGAGGCTAGCATCACTATAATACCAACACCAGACAAGGACACCACAGGAAAAGAAAATTACAGACCAATAAGCCTGATGGAAATAGATGCAAAAAGACTCAAAAAAATATTAGCAAATCAAATTAAAAAATATATCAAAAAAATCATCCACCATGATCAAGTAGGATTTATTCCAGGGATGCAAGGATGGTACAATATTAGAAAATCCATCAACATCTTCCACCACATCAACAAAAAAAAGGACAAAAAACACATGATCATCTCCACAGATGCTGAAAAAGCATTTGACAAAATTCAACATCCATTCATGATAAAAACTCTCAACAAAATGGGTATAGAGGGCAAGTACCTCAACATAATAAAGGCCACATATGACAAACCCACAGCCAACATTACACTTAACAGCAAGAACCTGAAAGCTTTTCCTTTAAGATCGAGACCAAGACAAGGGTGCCCATTCTCCCCACTTCTATTCAACATAGTTCTAGAGGTCCTACTCATAGGAATCAGACAACAGAAAGAAATAAAAGGCATACAGATTGACAGCAAGAAGTTAAACTGTCCCTGTTTGCAGATGACATGATATTGTACATAAAAAACCCTAAAGAATCCACTCCAAAACTGATGATTAGTGATGTGGAGCATCTTTTCATGTGTCTTCTGGTCATCTGAATTTCCTATTTGGAGAATTGTCTCTTCATATCCTCTGCTCATTTTTTAATCGGGTTATTTGCTTTTTGGCTGTAGAGGCATGTGAATTCTTTATATATTTTGGATCTTAACCTCTTGTCGGGTATGTCATTTACAACTATATTCTCCTATACTGTAGGATGCCTTTTTGTTCTGTTAATGGTGTACTTTGCTGTACAAGAACTTTTTAGTTTGATGTAGTCCTATGAGTTCATTTTTGCTTTTGTTTCCCTTGCTCGAGGAGATGCATTCAGGAACAATTTGCTCATACTTATATTCAGGAGATTTTTGCCTATGTTGTCTACTAAGAGTTTTATGGTTTAATGACTTACATTCATGTCCTTGATCCATTTCGAGTTTACTTTTGTATGTGGGGTTAAACAATCCAGTTTCATTCTCTTGCATGTAGCTGTCCAGTTTTGCCAACACCAGCTGTTGAAGAGGCTGTCGTTTCCCCATTGTATGTCCATGGCTTCTTTATCATATATTAATTGACCATATATGGTTGGGTTTATATCAGGGCTCTCTAGTCTGTTCCATTGGTCTATGGGTCTGTACTAAACTGCTTGCTTGGTGTGGCTTGGTAGTAGAGCTTTAAGTTGGGGAGTATAATACCCCCAGCTTTATTCTTCCTTATCAGGATTGCTTTGGCGATTCGGGGTCTTTTCTTGTTCCCTATGAAATTTAGAATAATTTTCTCTAGTTCATTGAAGAATGCTGTTGGTATTTTGATAGGATTGCATTGAATCTGTAGGTTGCTTTAGGCAGAATGGCCATTTGACAATATTAATTCTTCGTCTCCATGAGCACAGAATGTTTCCATTTATTGATATCTTCTTTAATTTCTCTCATGAGTGTCTTGTAGTTTTCAGAGTATAGGTCTTTCACTTCCTTGGTTAGGTTTATTCATAGGTGTTTTATTCTTCTTGATGTAACTATGAATGGAATTGTTTTCCTGATTTCTCTCTCTGGTAGTTAATTGTTAGTGTATAGGAGTGTCACAGATTTCTGTGTATTAATTTTTGTGTATTAATTTTGTATCCCACAACTTTGCTGAATTCATATATTAGATCTAGTGGTTTTGTAGTGGATTCTTTAGGGTTTTTTATGTACAATATCATGTCATCTGCGTACAGTTTAACTTCTTCCTTGCCAATCTGGATGCCTTTATTTCTTTGTGTTCTCTGATTGCCATGGCTATGCCCTCCAGTACCATGTTGAATAGAAGTAGGGAGAGTGGACATCCCTGTCTTGTTCCCAATCTTTAAGGAAAAGCTTTCGACTTCTCGCTGTTAAGTATAATGTTGGCTGTCGGTTTGTCATATATGGCCTTTATTATGTTGAGGTACTTGCCCTATAAACCATTTTGTTGAGGGTTTTTTTATCATGAATGGATGTTGAATTTTGCCAAATGCTTTTTTGGTATATATGGAGATGATCGTGTGTTTATTGCCCTTCTTTTTGTTGATGTGGTGGATGATGTTGATGCATTTTCGAATCTTGTACCATCCTTGCATCACTGAGATGAATCCACTTGATCATGGTGTATGATCCTCTTGATGTATTTTTGAATTCACTTTGCTAATGTTTTGAGTCTTTTTGAATCTATGTTTATTAGGGATATTGGTCTGTAATTTTCTTTTTTTGCTGTGTTTTTGTATAGTTTTGGTATTAGAGTGATGCTAGCCTCGTAGAATGAGTTTGGAAGTATTCTCCCATCTTCTACTTTTTGGAAAACTTTAAGGAGGATGGGTATTAAGTCTTCACTAAATGTTTGATGAAATTCAGCGGTGAATCCAAAAAATAGAAAATAGATTTTGTTCTTAGGTAGTTTTTTAGTTACCAATTCAATTTCGTTACATATAATTGGTGTGTTCAGATTTTCTGTTTCTTTTTGGTTCAGCTTTGGAAGGTCGTTTTTTTCTAGAAAGTTTTCCATTTTTTTCTAGGTTATCCATTTTGTTAGTGTATAATTTTTCATAGTATTCTCTAATAATTCTTTGTATTTCTGTGGTGTCTGTAGTGATTTTTCCTTTTTCATTTCTGATTCCCCTATATGTGTACACTCTTTTTTCTTGATAAGTCTGGCTAGGGGTTTATCTATTTTGTTTATTTTCTCAAAAACCAGCTCTTGCTTTCATTGATTCTTTCTATTGTTTTATTTATTATCTGTCTGGTTGATCTGTCCTTTGGAGTGAGTGGAGTATTGAAGTCTCCTAGAATGAATGCATTGCCTTCTATTTCCCCTTTTAATTCTGTTAGTGTTTGTTTCACATATGTAGGTGCTCCTGTGTTGGGTGCATAGATATTCATAATGGTTATATCTTCTTGTCGGATTTACCTTTTTATCACTACATAATGTCCTTCTTTGTCTCTTGTGACTTTCTTTGTTTTGAAGTGTATTTTGTCTGATACAAGTACTGCAAATCCTGCTTTTTTCTCCCTATTAGTTGCATGAAATATCTTTTTCCATCCCTTCACTTTTAGTCTGTATATGTCTTTGGGTTTAAAGTGAGTGTCTTGTAGGCAGCATATAGATGGGTCATTTTTTTTTGTCCATTCAGTAACTCTATATCTTTTGATTGGTGCATTCAGACCATTTACATTTAGTTTGATTATCAATAGGTATGTACTTATTGCCATTGCAGGCTTTAGAATCGTGGTTACCAAAGATTCAAGGTTAACTTCCTTACTATCTAAGAGTCTAACTTAACTCACTTTGTATGCTATTACAAACACAGTCTAAAGGTTCTTTTTTTCTCCTCCTTTTCTTCCTCCTCCATTCTTTATATATTAGGTATCGTATTCTGTACTCTTTGTGTATTCCTTGATTGACTTTGGGGATAGTGAATTTAATTTTGCATTTGCTTAGTAATTAGCTGTTCTACTTTCTTTACCGTGGTTTTATTACCTCTGTTGAAAGCTATTAAACCTTAGGAACACTTTCATCTATAGCAGTCCCTCCAAAATACACTTTAGAGATCGTTTGTGGGAGGTAAATTCTCTCACCTTTTGCTTATCTGGAAATTTTTTAATCCCTTCTTCAAATTTAAATGATAATCTTGCTGGATAGTGTGTTCTTTGTTCGAGGCCCTTCTGCTTCATTGCATTAAATATATCATGCCACTCCCTTCTGGCCTGTAAGGTTTCTTCTGAGAAGTCTGCTGATAGTCTGATGGGTTTTCCTATGTATGTGATCTTATTTCTCTCTCTGTCTGCTTTTAATAGTCTGTCCTTATCTTTGACATTTGCCATTTTAATTATTATATGTCTTGGTGTTGTTTTCCTTGGGTCCCTTGTGTTGGGAGATCTGTGCATTTCCATGGCCTGAGAGACTATCTGTTTCCCCAGATTGGGAAAGTTTTCAGCAATTGCCTTCTCAAAGATGCTTTCTATCCCTTTTGGTCTCTCTTCTTTCTCTGTTACCCCTATAATACGAATATTGTTGTGTTTGTTTTGGTCACACAGTTCTCTCAGTGTTCCTTCTTTCTTAGAGATCCTTTTTTCTCTCTGTGCCTCAGCTTCTTTGTATTCCTCTTCTCTAATTTCTATTTCATTTATCCTCTCCTCCACCATATCTTATCTGCTTTTTTAAAAATTTTTAGCAGCTTTATTAGGGTATAATGTATATACAAATGACTGCATATATTTGATGTCTATAATTCAATGAGTTTCAATATAGGCAAACAGCTGTGACACCATCACCACAGTCAAAGTACCGGATTCATGCAATACCTCCCAGAGTTTTCTCGTGTCCTTTTGGGACCTTTTGTTGTTATAAGAACAGTTAATTGAGAGTATAATTGAGTTAAATGAGATTTACCCTCTTAAAAAATTTTGACATGCATATTATCACATGTTTTTTTTTTTTAACAATGTACTAGTGGTATATTTTCTGTACAGATCAACTTAATGACTTTTTTTTTACTAGGAAGTGTTTATTAATGAGAACATTATACAGAGCCAGCAAACCCCTAAGATACTATTAAAATCCCATACTAGTTAGTAGTTCAGCCAATTTTACTAAACCCAAACAGGAATCAGCCCTTTTACTCTTCGTAGTGTGATCACAAAACAGGAAAAAATTATTCTGATCACACCACAGCAATGTATAGTGACTCAAAACAAGTGTTCGGCAACAGTTGTTAATATTGTTTTAAAAACATCTTCAGATTTTAGATTTACAAATCACTTGAACAAAATTTATGATTCTATCATGTCAAAAATGAGAACAGAAAATATGCAATAAGATAATGCCTATTTAAACTCTCACAGTTCTACCTGGGAGACAATCCCTTTTTTTTTGGCCCTGCATTAAGTTGTCCTGAGATTAATGATGAAACATTAGCAAATGATGTAAAATTAGCAAGACTTTTTCTTCCATTATATAAAATCACATTTTAAAATATTCTTAAAAAAATATTAACAGCTGTTCTTTATCTTGAGCTTAATTCAGAAACAGGTATAAACTTGCTCTTTATGGATCAGGAAAACCTAACGTTGTACTGCTATGATATATAAAATCTTTTCCAAGTTATAAATTTGTTTCCAACATACCACACACTACTTAGACATTGCATTTTTCACCAATCGATAGTTCAGGCACTTGTTCTCTGAAAATGTCTGCTTTAAGAAATAAATTGTCACCTTCTCCTCCTCCTAAGTGACACCAGGCAGTAATCACAGAAGTGCTTCCCAAGTGAAAGGTCCGACTAGGCAGGGTTCGTTCTATAAACACTGTGATTTTGGTTGATGGGGGAAACAGTTACAAACACATGAATTCAGTCTTTGTATCACATGTTTTTATGCACATGTAGAAATGTTTTTCTAGGATAGGTATCTTATCTGCTTTTAAAACCTTCCACTGTATGTTTCTTTACTGATACTGTGTTCCATAATGATTGGATCTCCACCCAGAATCATTCCTGAGTTCTTGAATATTTTTCTGTACCTCCATGAGCATGTTTATGATTTTTATTTTGAAATCTCTCTCAGGAATATTCATAAGGTCGATTTCATTTGACTCTTTCTCTAGTGTATTTATAATTTTGCTTTGAACCACATTCATTTGACATTTCGTATTTGTATATGGTTCCCTTTTGTACCCAGTAGCTCTACTCTCTGGAGCTGCTCAGCCCCTGGAACAATGTCATGGGTCCCAGGGGAGTGGTGTTAGTACCTGGGGGAAGGAAAGAGCTGTTTCCTTCTTCTCAGCTGCTGTTCCTGTCTCCAATGCTAGAACTAGTGGGCCAAGCACACATGTATAAGCCTCTTTGCTTTGCATTTGTACCTTCTGTAGGTGGGGTTTCCCTCTGACTGGCGTGATGCCGGGGCAGGGTTTGCCTGTTTGCAAGCCTGGTGTGGGCTGTCAGGGAGGAAGGCACAGCCAGCTGTGTTTCACAGAGGGTGGTGTTGTAGCTGCTTACCCAACCAGGGGTCTGTAGAGCCTGAAAACAATGAACCTTCGCAACCTGGTGGGCAGAGTGCACCCAGATAATTTTGTCTACCTTCCTTTCTCCTGAGCAGTAAGTTCTGCACAATCCTTGCCCCTTTAGCAGCACTCTGGAGGTTATGAAGTCTCTCAGACTGCCTGTGTTTTCTTCTGTCCCAGAACAGCCAGATATGGATCCCTGTTTTCCACAAGCATCTCATATTTCAATATCTCTAGGTTTTCTGCCTGTCTTAGCTTTCCAACCCCCTAATCACGAGAGCAACATGTAATGTCGGTTTGTGCTCCCAGAGCTAGGTGTTCAGCACTCCCAGGCCTCCACTCCCTCCACACTCCTTTTCTTTTCCTCCCCGCTGCTGAGCTGCGGTGGGGAAGGGCTTTGGTCCCACCAGGTCACAGCTTTGGTACTTTTCCCTGTTCTGTGTGGTTTATTGTTTTCTCCAGGTTTATGCAGTCTTTCACAGTCTTCTTTCCTGTTGCTCTTTCAGGATTAGTTGTATTAATTATATTTTGGTATTATATGCGGTTTTAGGATGAAGCCTCTATCTCACCTCTCACGCTGCCATCTTTAATCCTCCCTTACTTTTCTCTTTTATATTGTAATTATATTATAGTTACTTTATGTATATTATTTTCATATTTTATATTTTTCTTTTTGTATTAGATTTTAGGAAAATTCCTACAAACTTACCCTCCATCTAGCTACTGTTTTTTTTTTTTAATTTTGAAAGAATCTTTGCTCTTGGAATATTCCTTTTTAACAGCATCCTGCTGTTATTTTGGTGAGTCAGTGCCTTGTATTCTCTCTCTAAGGACATCATCCATAGTTTTTTTGCAGTTTTCTTCTGGTCCCACATTGTTTTGCTGCCTCTAATACTGTTTCTTTCTATTCATTTTGGAGAATACTTTTCATATTAAAGCATTTCTTCAATTGCCTCTCATTAATATTGAGAAATGAAATACTCATTGTCTGATTGGAACCTCTCTGCAGGCCTCACATTGGGTTGAAAACTGGAAACTTGGGGAATGTGCTGCTTGTCAGTATTTCTAGATTTTTTTGCTTTGGTTTGTTAATTTCACAAGATGGAAGTTTTTCTTATTGTTAGTGATTTAAACTGTTACTTGGGAAGTTACAGTCATGTAGACAAAATGCTAGGAGCCCATCATTGTGTGCTCCTCAGTTATTGCTGTGTCACTGAATCTCAGATCTCTCTGATACACCCTCCAAAAATCAGGAACCTCTCCTCTATTGGAATGGAGAGAGATAATGCTCGCTCTGTGGCTTCGGAGTCTGGAGTTCTAATTCCTCCTTCTATTTTAGACCCATTGCAAGTTCCTGCCTAGAGATATGTGGAACTTCCCACTCTTGACATGCTTCAGGGTTCTCCTGATCAAGAACTGTGACAGTCTGAGTAACGAGTTGAACTATTACATTTTCATAGGTGCTGGCAGGAAACAGGAGATACCTGGGTCAGAGACAAAGGACTTTATTACTCAGGGCACCACAGACATGAATTTCTGTACCATTATCTGGAAGAAAGGTAGAATGTCCCACAGTGTGAAATACCTGATTACTCCATCATGATTATATTTACGTTGAATATTTTTTGGCAATAACATCTCATCGGTAAAATAATTTTAATTAAACATTAAATGTTTAATATAGCATTTACTGATGTTGAGAAAGGGAGTCTTTGTGTGTTTTTTTTCTTTTCCCTTTTTTTAATTAAGGTATCATTGATATACAACCTTATGAAGGCTTCACATGAGCAACACTGTGGTTACTACATTCACCCATATTATCGAGTCCCCCACATACACCTCATTGCAGTCAGTGTTCATCAGCATAGTAAGATGCTATAGAGTCACTACTTGTCTTCTCTATGCTGTACTGCCTTCCCTGTGACTCCCCTACATTATGTGTGCTAAACATGATGCCCCTTAATCCCCTTCTCCCTCCTTCCCCACTCCTCCTCCCCACGCCCTTTCCCTTTGGTAACTCTTAGTCACCTGTTGGAGTCTGTGAGTCTGCTGCTGTTTTGTTCCTTCAGTTTTGCTTTGTTGTTATACTCCACAAATGAGGGAAATCATTTGGTACTTGTCTTTCTCTGCCTGACTTATTTCACTGAGCATAATCTCCTCCACCTCCATCTGTGTTGCTGCAAATGGTAGGATTTGTTTTCTTCTTATGACTGAGTAATATTCCATTGTGTATATGTACCACATCTTCTTTATCCATTCATCTACTGATGGATACTTAGGTTGCTTCCATATCTTGGCTATTGTAAATAGTGCTGAGATAAACATAGGGGTGCGTATGTTTTTTGAATCTGTAATCTTGTTTCTTTGGGTAAATTCCTACAAGTAGAATTCCTGGGTCAAATGATATTTCTATTTTTAGTTTTTTGAGGATCCTCCATATTGCTTTCCACAATGGTTGAGCTAATTTACATTCCCACCAGCAGTGTAGGAGGGTTCCCCTGAGAAAGGGAGTCTTTGTATCATAATGTGCATGCACTCATTAGTTCCCAACAACATTAGAAAGTCATATTAACACATGTGGTCCTCTTCCTCTGAATAGAAAATGATGTCTCTCATGTCAAGTGGTGTTGCTTTTGAAGTGTTTAGAACTTCAGCTCCAAAAGCAGATCAATAATCAGTTTGGGGTCAGAATTTTCTTCAAACTGTTCTAAAAATCTTTTCCAAGAGATCCAGGATGTCAAACATGCTTCTAAGTATTTTTATTTTTAGCCTTTGGAAAAAAAAAACAGATTTTGACATAACAGAAATTAATGGTACTTGAGATAAGTCATTTGTGGCTATTTAAATTCTCATGTGAGATCATTTTCTTTCCCTTTTTGTCTGATATGGGGCAGATGGAGTGAGGCTTCTTATTAAAGGACCATATGAGTGATGGTATGTTTATCTGCAACCAGACTTTTAGTGTTGGGACACACCTGCAAGGTGATGTAGTTGGCATTCTGACTTACTGCACCAACTCTCTGCAGAGAATTGGTCCCTACTGAGTGAGGTGCCATCCATTAGCAGGGGCATCCTTGGTTCCTGACACGGCATCACATCTTTGGCCATTGAAATACTGCAAAATTCTTTGAGTTAAATTTCCCCACTATTTCCACATATCAGTCCAATTTTTACTTTTTGCAAGCCTTTATTTATCTTAAAACTCTTCAAATATTTGAAGACAGCTATGTATTCTCAGAACTTTCTTCTCTGGTTTAAAAATCTGAAGCTGTCCCCGTTCCCTGGATATTTCCTCTAAGTGTGTACTTCTTGCCTCCTTTCTTCTTAAAATGGGTGTTCCAATCCTCCCTTCCTCCCTCTGTCTCTCAATTCTTTCCTCAGATAGTAGTTCGGGTTCACCATGTATGTGCCAGGGATGAGGACACCAAGGTGACGGCTTGTCCTCAAGGAGCTCACAAATCAGTGGGGAGCAAGAGCCAGACAAGCAGACAGCGGTCACCATCCAACCCCTCACAAAGGCGGAGTTGCTCACCCGCCGCGGAGGAAAGAGTAGCTCTGTCTCAGAAGAATGGCAGTTTTCTAGAGAGGAGTGAACATTGCCTAAATTGTGGATGGTGGAAGTGCAAGAAAAAGACACATAAAGATACAAAGCAGAGAATCGTAAGGTCCCAGGAGTGTGGGATGGAGAGGAGGGCAGGCAGCAGTGCACAGAAGGCCTCTGAAAGCTTTCTTGGAGATTTGAGTTATGTCTGGGCAATGCGAAGCTTCCAGAAAGAGTTTCATGTCAGAGAGTATTAACAGGAAAAGACGCACCAAAAGGAGGTCCGATGGAAAATGCATTCAAATATCCACATATGACCTAAAGCACTTCCTCACCTACTATTCAGAGATACCAAGAGGAAAAGTAGTAGAAGAACTATATATATTCCTCTGAACACCTTAGTTTGTCTTATAGCACCACAGCTCTTAAAAAAATAAAAACCTAAGTGTCCTAATGTGTACAACACCTCCTTCTTTGGGTTTTAGAGTCATTTGTTATTTTGAATCAAAGAGAAAAGGCATTTCTATGTCCTCCTTCCTGGCATGAGGACTCTTCGGAGAACCGTTCAGGTCAGGACAAATCCTTCACGGAGTCCCTGCCTGTTCTCCTGGCCTGGCCCACGTGGGGAAAGCCCTCTGTGGGGGTGATGGCCCTCAGCTGCTGCTTCACCTGCCAGGGTGGCCAGGCCTGTTAGGTTCCAGCCCTCTGTGGCGCCCTGACATGGGGCTGGCAGAGTCAACAGCTCCTGCTCGTTCCTGGAGAATAAAGATACCCAACAAATTGTTATAAATAGCTTACTTAAATAAAATGACAGCAAAGGAGAAGTCCATTACCCTGCAGGGTGAGAGGCTCAAGTTTTATGCAGGCCATGCTGGTTCAGCAAAGACAGTGTCCCCCGGTTCTTAGCATATTTCCTCATGGAGTTAATGGGGTAAGTCTTCCAGCCTGAAACTGTCCCCTGTGTCACCACAGGGGAATTTAAGCTACAGCCACTCTTTTTACTGAAAACCCAAGTGATTGGAGCCTCATTCTTTCTGGGTTTAACTGTCCAGCTCAGTGTGAACTAGACTCGTGTTGCTCAGCTCCTCTGAGTACATACTTCTCTAAAGTACACCTCCCTCTCTCTGGTTCTCTGGTCTGTGAGCTCGGGTAGAGCAGGGCTGTCTTCTCGTCAGCTCTGTGTCCCTGATTCTGCAGAGTGCAAGGCCAAACTGCTTCAGGCCTGTTGGTCTTGGGTGAACAGTTGAAGGAATGGCTACAGGGAGCCCATCTTCAAGGCCACGGCCCCCACTGTCAGGGTGAATGCGGATTCTTTTCCTCCTCCTTACACCTTCTCATTCTATCCAGGCCCTCAGTGGATTGGATGGTGATACCCAGTGCATTGGTGAGGTTGGGTCTTTGCTCAGTCCACCAATTCAATTGTTATGTCATCTGGAGACACTCTTGCAGACACACCCAGAAATAATGTCTTAACCAGCCACCTGTACGTCCCTGAGACCAGTCAGGTTGACACATAAAATCAACCATCACACTTCCCCAACAGGCGGTCACCATCACCCCACATATGCCTGAGAAACACATGATGACGAAGCAGCTTCCCCTTTGAAAGGCAGAACACACAGCTTGCTATCCTCTGTTACCATGTGATTCCTCTAATGGAGGTTCATGCAGAGAAATCAACCTCAGCCTGTGGGGGGATCTGTGAAAGCATGACCTTACATGCATGGAGGGTTCAGGTCGTACTGTTCTGTGTTAACATGTCTGAGGGCACACAACAGATATGAGTCAAGGATGCGCTGAGGGCTAGGGAGGCGGTGGTGGGCAAAATAGATGTGGGAACCCTGGTCAGAGTGGAGGAAAGCCATTCCTCTCATGCTCACAGAAGGAATATTTACAAATGTTGTTAAGTGTCATGGGATGTACAGTGGGAGCATGTATCTGATTAGGAAAGTCAGAGCAGACTCTGCTGGGCCATCGCTGGATGCGGAGGGGAGGAAGAACATGGTAGCAGAGGATGGCGGGAGGGAGCCTGGCCCAGCGGAGGTGACCAAAGGCCAGTGAGCCTGACTAAGGAGGAGGATCAAGAGGGGCGTGTTGATGGGTGGACCTGAGGCACTGGGCTGGGGTAGCTCAGCCAGGGCTGTCAGGTGCTGACAGCTATGAAAAGCCATTGGAGCAGAGGGTGTGGTGGTGGGAATGTGATCAAATTCCCAAATCATTTTCACCTGTGGATCCTGTGCAAGAAGAGCTGTAACTGGTAACCAATAAAAGCATGTGCTCCCACCCAGTGAGTTATTTCATCCTCTTTGATAACAGCTGGAGGCTCTACCTCATGACCTCATCTAACCTTAATTACCTTTCAAAGACCCCACCAAGTATCATCCCACTGGAGATTAGGATTTCACCATATGAATTCTCGGGGAACACAAACTCTCAGTCCGTAATACATCCCCTCCAAGACCATCAAGGAAAAGGCCAGTTATGACAATAACAATAATGGCCAACCCTGATACAGAACTTCCTATCTGCCTGGGACTCTCCTAGGTGCTTTTCAATTATAAACCCATTTATCTTCACAGTCATACCTTAAAAAAATAATTGAAATAAAAAGGTCAACAACCCTCTGTGAAAGGGACTTCACAAAATTACTTAGCTTCAGTTTGTCTGAGTGGGATATTGGTTAGCCACACACCCAGCCCCCCTGCCTCCAGCTCCACCTGCCGTTTCTCTTCCTTGGTGACAAGCCAGGTCTTGTCTCAATAGTTCACATTCTTAACTAGCGCTTTCCTTGCAGGGGTCACTTCTGTGGGAGAGCCCTGCCAATGTCCCCACTACACCACGCCCCCATACTTATGTCTCTTTTGCTTACCAGTGCATCTGTGTGGATTTCAGTAAAGCTTAGTAAATATTTGTGGAAGAAGTGCATGTTATTTTGGTCTTGAAATCTGCCATGACTGGGTGTTTTCTGCCAGAAGGGCCTTGGAGTCATCCTCTGTGCTCAAGCCTCTCCTGCATGAGCACGTTCCTAGACACCCATTAATGCCAAACAGTGCGCCTAATTCTACCTCTCGGAATTACACGGTACAACTAAAACCCTTCGCTCATCAAGGCCTTTCTGATATTGGAGAACATAATTCTCATTACCAATAAGTCTTCCATTTTCAAGGTTAAAAATCCTTTGTTCTGCTAGTGAGAGTCCTTTCATTAGCCTAATTGGACCTAATGTTTTTATCTCATTCCTCAGAATATTTACCTCTCCAGATTTGTACTGGAAATCCTCTGGTTCAGTGGTGAGCTTGTAAAAATATGTTTCCCAACAATGAATTGACTCCAGATCTAAGTCAATTCAGTGCCCAATGCTGGGCCGCCTAAGCCGCCCTTGGTAGAGGTAAGACTTCTGTTCATGCAGCAAAAGGTTGTAATAGCATTATCTTTTGCCAGCTTAAGGTTTGTTTACAACGTAAACTCTTGAGGCATTTTCTCAAATGATTCCTGCTAAATGACCTCTCCTTGTTCAGTTCTTATGTATTTTTTACTTTTATCCCTTTAAAATTTCTTTTGAGTTTAAATTGATTACAGTAACCTGGCAAGAATATATGGAGTATTAACATCCTCTGAGATACACATCTCACTTCCTAGAATGCTCAACCCAGCCACTCAAAATGTCACCATGTGTCCTGTCTTCACCCATATTTTCAAATCTTGTTGCTGCTGGAAATCAGGTTCTTGGGTAGTATTAACTTCTAATCTCTAAGCATGGCTCTTCAATCCTCTTTAAATGTGCTGCACTGCTTAGTCGCCACATTTCTGTGCTGACCGGAGCACCAGTGTCCACAGAGGCCCGCAGAAAGCCGAGGCGCTTGGGGCGTCCGTGGCGCTCCTCTGAGCTGCCAGCTCCCAGCTCCGCTGCACAAGGCCTTGGCGTGGTTTGCTGTGACTTTTTTTTTTTTTTTTAGTGATTCCATCTTAGCTCCTGGTGATTAAAGTATTCTTTCTACCAGTTTAACAAGTGCCCAGTAATTATTTATTCTCACCTCTGAGGAGAGATTGTTAGACTTACCAGTCTGTTCTAAATCTACCATTTCTCTCTTACGGAAATCATATCAGCATGTGCCAGTTTCCACTATTTTTATAATCACTGCGTTCTCTGCACTTCCAGGGGTTTGTAGTTACAGCTGTATTGGAGGTAATTCTCCTGAATGTGAGATTTCAAACTTAATTGTAATAACTAAATGCCCCCTTCCCCGGCTCAAGCCTCCTGGAAGTCCATTTTCCTGCTTCCATTTCCCTGCTATTGACGCCCCTTGGATCTCTCATTACTTCTGAAGCTTGCTGGAGAGCACCATCTCCTGTTCGAAACCCCCCTCCCTCTAGTGCTCCCCATTGCTTTCCTGGTCTCCACTTAGCAGTAACATTCAGTGCTATCTTCAGCTTCTATTTTTATATCCAAACAAGTTTTAAGCCCTGCTGATCCACCTATCCGGTCGCTGTACCCTCGCTCCTTTTAAACTCTGGGCTCTAATTCAACCTAATTCTCCTATCTTCTTACCCTGGACATTTTCAACGTCTCCCAGACTCTGCCCCTTGCCTCTCATCCCATAGGCTGCTGCAGATCCAGTTTGCTGAAGCTCGGATTTTATCTTGGTATTTTCCTTTTCAGAGCTTTCAAAGGCTCTCCATTTCCTATGGAATCAAGCCTCACTTTTTTGCCCCTTTTTGTCAAAGCGCATCAAGCCCATGTGGAAATCTTCATTCTATTATCCACTTCATATTCCTTAGTGTCAGATAGACGATAGTCTACGACTAGATTCAGTTATGGCCTTATTTCTGCTGCTGTCAGTCTCCTGGTCCATGTTGTTTATTGCTTCCATCCAGAAAGCTAGGCTGTGCTGGGAGAGTTCACGAGAGGGATGCAGCAAGGACCTTGTGTTCAGACTCAGCCCAGACAGCCCCCCGAAATGCATTTTCCTCAACAGAATGGAAATATCTACTATCAAATATTAGTAGGGTTGTAAAGAGTAGCTGAGATTACTGACAATGCCCCCTATATGATAAACACTTACTGCATGTGTTTGAATGTCTGGTTTAGGAGACTGACTGTAATGTAACTCCAGTAAACCTCACTGCAAAGTATCTCATTTAAAAGAAGAGATGGTTGGTTGTATTAATTAGTTCTATTAACAGGCTTTAGGACATATTAATTTTCATTTATTCAACTCTTCCATATGAGCAAAGTCTGTCCTTTATCAAAATTTCCCTAGATCTTATGTCTCAAGGCTCATTTGGAAACAGTGTCATAAGGATAAAGAACAAGGCTTTGCACTCAGACAGTCTTGGGTTTGAGGCTCTGCTTAGCCACCTACTGGCTCTATGACGCAAGGGAAGTTATTTACAGTTAGTTACAGGAGGCTGGACCACATCCTTTCAGCACACTGCCTAGCAGAATTATTAAATAAATGGAATCCTGAATATGGTCTCAGAAAGGTGAGGCAGGACACAGCACTATTGCTTTCTACTTTAGTGAACATGAGCAAATCACTGGGCCCCTCTCACCTTCACTTTTCTCATGTGGTAGTATAAGGATCAAATCAAATAATACATGTAAATAAAGCAGCATGCTCAAACATATTTGACACTCAACAGATGTTAATAGCACATTATTATGAGTAATGATTAAATGGAACAATATGCATGATGTCCCTAGCAGAGTTGGCATGTAGTAAACACTAACAAATGATACACGTTAGTTGTCATCATCATTTTTCTCATCATTCTACCCTTTCCAGTTCCCAATCATGCCTCTTGATTGAAAAGGTATAGATAATATTTGAATAGCATTAAACTCAGGAAGGTGTGAATCCAGTGACTGGTTAGAGACAGGTAATTCTTTTCAGCAATTTCCAAGGCTGGAATTGTATCAGATATGTTGATATTCTGGATTTTGGCTTTATTTCACTGTGTGTGTGTGTATGATGTTCCTTAGGTTTACTATGGGAAACTAGAGAATATTTTTTCCCTGTGATGACCTTTTTACCAGATGAACCCTCTGTCATCTTTTAGAAAACAGGTGGAGACTTCTGAGAAATGGTCAGAGAGATTCCTGGGGATTTCAGGGAGCGATAAGACCAGTTGAGGGCTTCTAAGACCACTGGCTGAGGGAAGTACCATGTACAAGGACATTTGTTCAAGTATTTAGAGTTTTCTGAAGGTCTGAATAATCTCTCTCTGTCCCTATTATCTTACTGCATCAGTACACCTTCCCTTCCCTCTCCTAATCTCTCTCCTTTCCTCTCTCTATATTTTTATTATCATTCTTATTTTTCTCTTGGAAAGTCTTTCCATCTCTGAGGACATCTTTACCACTTCTATCCATACTTATTAACCTTCCTTCTGTTGCTTTTAATTATTAATGTATGAATCTGAGTATTTTTTAAATGTTTTTTATGTGAAAGATCTTTACATGTCTCTTAAAAAACAAGTGAATTTACAATTCTTTCTGGCTATTTAAAAAAAATTTTTAATTAAGGTATTATTGATATACACTGTTATGAAGGTTTCACATGAAAACACAACGTGGTTACTACATTCACCCATATTATCAAGTCCCCACCCATACCTCAATTCAGTCACTGTACATCAGGGAAGTAAGATGACAGATTCACTGCCTTCTCTGTGCTACACTGTTTACCCCATGATCCCCCACACCATGTGTACTAAACATAATACCCCACAATCCCCTTCTCCCACCCTCCCCACCCTCCTTTCCACACCCCTCCCCTTTGGTAACCACTAGTTCCTTCTTGGAGTCTCTGAGTCTGCTACTATTTTGTTCCTTCAGTTTTGCTTCATTGTTATACTCCACAAATGAGGTAAATCATTTGGCACTTGTCTTCCTCCACCTGGCTTATTTCACTGAGCATAATATCCCCCAGCTCTATCCATGTTGTTGCAAATGACAGGATTTTTTTCCTTCTTATGGCTGAATAGTATTCCATTGCGTATATGTACCACCTCTTCTTTATCCATTCATCTACTGATGGACACTTAGGTTGCTTCCATATCTTGGCTATTGTAAAAAGTGCTGCAGTAAACATAGGGGTGCATATGTCTTTTTGAATCTGAGAAGTTGTATACTTTGGGTAAATTCCAAGGAGTGGAATTCCCAGGTCAAATGGTATTTGTATTTTTGTTTTTTTGAGGAACCTCCATATTGCTTTCCACAATGGCTGACCTAGCTTATATTCCCACCAGCAGTGCAGGAGGGTTCCCCTTTCTCCGCATCCTCGCCAGCATTTGTTGTCCTTAGTCTTTTGGATGGTGGCCATCCTTACTGGTGTGAGGTGATATCTCATTGTGGTTTTAATTTGCATTTCCCTGATGATTAGTGATGTGGAGCATCTTTTCATTTGTGTGTCAGCCATCTGAATTTCTTCTTTGGAGAACTGTCTCTTCATATCCTGTTCCCATTTTTTAATCGGGTTATTTGCTTTTTGGCTGTAGAGGCATGTAAGTTCTTTATATATTTTGGATGTTAACCCCTTGTCGGATATGTCATTTACAAATATATTCTCCCATACTGTAGGATGCCTTTCTGTTCTGTTGATGGTGTCCTTTGCTGTACAGAAACTTTTTAGTTTGATGTAGGCCCATGAGTTCATTTTTGCTTTTGTTTCCCTTGCTCGAGGAGATGCGTTCAGGAAGAAGTTGCTCATGCTTATATTCAGGAGATTTTTGCCTATGTTGTCTTCTAAGAGTTTTGTGGTTTCATGACTTACATTCAGGTCCTTGGTCCATTTCGAGTTTACTTTCGTGTATGGGGTTAAATAATAATCCAGTTTCATTCTCTTGCATGTAGCTGTCCAGTTTTGCCAACACCAGCTGTTGAAGAGGCTGTCATTTCCCCATTGTATGTCCATGGCTCCTTTACCATATATTAATTGACCATATATGGTTGGGTTTATATCAGGGCTCTCTAGTTTGTTCCATTGGTCTATTGGTCTGTTCTTGTGCCAGTACCAAATTGTCTTGAGTACTGTGGCTTTGTAGTAGAGTTTGAAGTCAGGGAGCGTAATTCCCCGTTTTATTCCTCCTTCTTAGGATTGCTTTGGCTATTCGAATTTTAGAATGATTTTCTCTAGTTTGTTGAAAAATGCTGTTGGTATTTTGATAGGAATTGCATTGAGTCTGTAGATTGCTTTAGGCAGGATGGCCATTTTAACAATATTGGTTCTTCCTCTCCATGAGCACAGGATGTGTTTCCATTTATTGGAATCCTCTTTAATTTCTCTCATAAGTGTCCTGTAGTTTTTAGAGTATAGGTCTTTTACTTCCATGATTAGGTTTATTCCTAGGTATTTTATTCTTTTTGATGCAACTTTGAATGGAATTGTTTTCCTGATTTCTCTCTCTGCTAGGTCATTGTTAGTGTATAGGAATGCCACAGATTTCTGCGTATTAATTTTGTATCTCACAACTTTGCTGAATTCAGATATTAGATCTAATAATTTTGGAGTAGATTCTTTAGGGTTTTTTATGTACAGTATCATGTCATCTGCAAACAGGGACAGTTTAATTTCCTCCCTGCCAAACTGGATGCCTTTAATTTCTTTGTGTTGTCTGATTGCCGTGGCTAGGACCTCCAGTAGTATGTTGAATAGAAGCGGGGAGAGTGGGCATCCTTGTCTTGTTCCCAATATTAAAGGAAAAGCTTTCAGCTTCCCGCTGTTAAGTATAATATTGGCTGTGGGTTTGTCATATATGGCCTTTATTATGTTGAAGCACTTGCCCTCTATACCCATTTTGATGAGAGTTTTTATCATGAATGGATGTTGAATTTTGTCAAATGCTTTTTCAGCATCTATGGAGATGATCATGTGATTTTTGTCCTTCTTTTTGTTGATGTGGTCGATGATGTTGATGGATATTCGAATTTTGAACCATCCTTGCCCCCCTGGAATAAATCCTACTTGATCATGATGGATGATCTTTTCGATGTATTTTTGAATTCGGTTTGCTAATATTTTGTTGAGTATTTTTGCGTCTATGTTCATCAGGGATATTGGTCTCTAGTTTTGCTTTTTTGTGGTGTCTTTGCCTGGTTTTGGTATTAGAGTGATGCTGGCCTCATAGAATGAGTTGGGAAGTATTCCCTCTTCTTCTACTCCTAGGAAAACTTTAAGGAGGATGGGTATTAGGTCTTCACTAAATGTTTGATAAAATTCAGCAATGAAGCCATCTGGCCTAGGAATTTTGTCCTTAGGTAGGTTTTTGATTACCAGTTAAATTTCCTTGCTGGTAAGTGGTCTGTTGGGATTTTCTGGTTCTTTCTGGGTCAGCCTTGGAAGGTTGTATTTTTCTAGAAAGTTGTCCATTTCTTCTAGGTTATCCAGTTTGTTAGCATGTAATTTTTCATAGTATTCTCTAATAATTCTTTGTATTTCTGTGCTGTCTGTAGTGATTTTTCCTTTCTCATTTCTGATTCTGTTTATGGGTGTAGACTCTCTTTTTTCCTTGACAAGTATGGCTAGGGGTTTATCTATTTTGTTTATTTTCTCAAAGAACCCGCTCTTGCTTTTGTTGATCCTTTCTATTGTTTTATTCTTCTCGATTTTATTTATTTCTTCTCTAATCTTTATTATGTACCTCCATCTACTGACATTGAGTCTCATTTGTTCTTATTTTTCTAGTTTCGTTAATTGTGAGTTTAGACTGCTCATGGGGAATGTTCTTCTTTCCTGAGGTACACCGGTAGTGCAACATACTTTCCTCTTAGTACAGATTTTGCGGTGTTGAATTATTGTTGTCATTTGTCTCCATATATTGCTTGGTCTCTGTTTTTATTTGGTCATTGATCTATTGATTTTTTAGGAGCATGTTATTAAGCCTCTATGTGTTTGTGGGATTTTTCATTTTCTTTGTGTAATTCATTTCTAGTTTTATTCCTTTGTGGTCTGAAAAGCTGGTTGGTACAATTTCAGTCTTTTTTAATTTACTGAGGCTCTTTTTGTGGCCTAGTATATGATCTAGTTTTGAAAATGTTCCATGTGCACTTGAGAAGAATGTGTATTCTGCTGCTTTTGGGTGTAGAGTTCAGTAGCTATCTGTTAGGTCCATCTGTTCTAGTGTGTTGTTCAGTGCCTCTGTCTCCTTACTTATGTTTTGTCTGGTTGATCTGTCCTTCAAAGTGAGTGGTGTGTTGAAGTCTCCTAGAATGAATGCATTTGATTCTGTTTCCTCCTTTAATTTTGTTAGTATTTGTTTCACAGATGTAGAAGCTCCTGTGTTGGGTTCACTGATATTTATAATGGTTATATCTTCTTGTTGGATTATCCTTTTATCATTATGTAATGTCCTTCTTTGTCTCTTGTGACTTTCTTTGTTTTGAAGTCTATTTTGTCTGATATACGTACTGCAACTCCTGCTTTTTTCTCCCTATTAGTTGCATGAAATGTCTTTTTCCATCCCTGCACTTTTAGTCTGTGTATGTCTTTGGGTTTAAAGTGAGTCTCTTGAAGGTGGCATATGGATGGGTCTTGTTTTTTTATCCATTCAGTGACCCTATGTCTTTTGATTGGTGCATTCAGTCCATTTACATTTAGGGTGATTATGGAAAGGTTTGTACTTATTGTCATTGCAGGCTTCAGATTCGTGATTACTAAAGGTTCAAGGATAACTTCCTTACTATCTAAGAGTCTAACTTAACTCATTTAGTATGCTATTACAAACACAATCTAAAAGTTCTTTTTTTGTTTTTTTTCTCCTCTTTTTTCTTCCTCCTCCATTCCTTATATATTAGGTATCATATTGTGTACTGTTTGTCTATCCCTTGATTGACTTTGGGCATAGATAATTTAATTTTGCATTTTCTTAGTAATTCGCTGTTCTACTTTCTTTACTGTGGTTTTATTACCTCTGGTGACCGCTATTAAACCGTAGGAACACTTCCATCTATAACAGTCCATCCAGAATACACTGTAGAGATGGTTTGTCGGAGGTAAATTCTCTCAGCTTTTGCTTATCTGGGAATTGTTTAATTCCTCCTTCAAATTTAAATGATAATCTTGCTGGATAAAGTGATCTTGGTTCAAGGCCCTTCTGCTTCATTGCATTAAATACATCATGCCACTCCCTTCTGGCCTGTAAGGTTTCTGCTGAGAAGTCTGATCATAGCCTGATGGGCTTTCCTTTTTATGTGATCTTATTTCCCTCTCTGGCTGCTTTTAATAGTCTGTCCTTATCCTTGATCTTTGCCATTTTAATTACTATATGCCTTGATGTTGTCTTCCTTGGGTCCCTTGTGTTGGGAGATATGTGCACCTCCATGGCCTGATAAACTATCTCTTTCCCCAGATTGGGGAAGTTTTCAGCAATCACCTCCTCAATGACACTTTCTATCCCTTTTTCTCTCTCTTCTTCTTCTGGTACCATTATTATGCGAATATTATTCCATTTGGATTGGTCACACAGTTCTCTCAATATTTTTTCATTCTTAGAGATCCTTATCTCTCCTCTGCCTCAGCTTCTTTGTATTCCTCTTCTCTAGTTTCTATTTCATTTATCATCTCCTCCATCATATCCAATCTGCTTTTAATACCGTCCATTGTGCTCTTCAATGATTGAATCTCTGACCATAATTCATTCCTGAGTTCTTGAATATCTTTCTGTACCTCCATGAGCATGTTAATGATTTTTATTTTGAACTCCCTTTCAGGGATAGTCATGAGGTAAATATCATTTAAATTTTTGTCAGGACTTGTATTAATAATTTTACTCTGGACTAGGTTCCTTTGACGTTTCATCTTTGTGTATCGCACCCTCTAGTGCACAGAAGCTCTACTCTCTGGAGCTGCCCGGCCCATGAAGCAAAGTAGGAGATTGCAGGGGAGTGGTATTGGTGCCTGGGTGGAAGAAAAAGCTGTTTCCTGCTTCCCGGCTGCTATGCCTGTCTGCACTGCCTGAACCAGTGGGCCGAGCACACAGGTATAAGCCTCTGTGCTTTGCGTTTTTAGTTGCTGTAGACAGATCTTTCCTCTGGGTGGCCTAACCCCAGGGTAGGGTTTCCCGGTTTGCAAGCTGGGTGGGGCTGGCCGAGAGAAAGGCACAGTAGTCTGCCTGTCATGGAAGGGTTCTTGGTGCTGTGTAGGCAGCCTGAGAGCTGGAGTACCTGAAGATCATGAAAACTCCCAATCTGCTGGGCAGAGTACACCCGGACAATTTTGTCTACCTGTTCTTTGTCCTGAACAGTAAGCTCTGTGCAATCCTTGCCCCTTTAGCAACCCTCTTGCTAAGGGCTTCTTTGTTAGGAAGTCTCTCAGACTGCCCGCCTTTCTTTTGTCCCAGAGCAGCTGGGTATGGATCCCTGCTTTCCACAAGCAGCTCGAATCTTAGTCTCTCTAGGAATTCTGCCTGTCTTAGTTTTCTAACCCCCTAATTACGAGAGTATCATGCAAGCACCATGAAATGTAGGTTTGTGCTCCCAGAGCAGATCTCTAGAGTTAAGTATTTAGCAGTCCCAGATCTCCACTACTTCCCTGCTCTGTTCCTCTTCCTCCTGCCCGTGAGCTGGGGTGAGGGAAGGGCTTGGATACCACAGGACCACAGCTTTAGTACGTTACCCTTTTCCGTGAGGTCTGCTGTTCTCTCCACGTGTATGCACTTTGTTCCAGTGATCTTTCCTGTTTCTCTTTCAAGAGTAGTTGTTTTAGTTATATTTTCATATTATATGCAATTTTAGGAGGAAGCCTCTGTCTCACCTCTCACGCCGCCATCTTTAATCTTCCTTTGTAGCTTTTTACTTTTTTCTGTGATAGTTATTTTTGTTTTCCTTTTGATGAGGAATTTTCCTTTTTTGAAGAAGTAGGAAAAGATATTTTAGCCTGAAAATAATGTTGTGGTTAAATAGATGTTTCTATTTGAGGTTATATATGATTTCAAATAAATATTATATGTAGTATGTATTATGTATCTACTTTATGGGTACATAGCTACAACATGAGAGGCTACAAGAGGTCAGAAAGTGTCACAGGTGCTGTATTACTCATTTTCTAGTTTGAGAATGACCCTGCAAATGCCAGAATTTCCTTTCAGGTTTTTCATTAATTTAAGGTGAGATTTAGAAAGATTATTATTTGGGGAGCACAAGACTAAGGTGACAAAGACCAGCTTCAGCCCAATAATGGCTAAGTGTAAACCTCATACTGAGGGATACTGAAGTGTAGCAGGGAGAGCAGGAAACCCCAGTGTTGACATAAGGCTTCCATGTTCCTTTAACATACATTCTATAAAGCATCAGTTTATGTTAAAATGAACATCAGTAGGATAGACTGCTGACTTTTTAATGAATTTTTGAAGCTATGTCAGGTAACTTCAAATTCACCAGAGAAGCAATACTTTTGTGTTATTTTCATGAAGTCTTTAAATTTTTGAAATAATCACAAAAATTCAAATAAATAACTGTTTGAAAAATAAACATAGATTTACTTTGAAATAGTTACAGGAAATTGCAAAGGCAGTGTAGAGGACTCCTTTGTACCCCTAGCCCAGACACTCTTATGGTTATGTCTTATGTAACTGTAATACAGTGTCAAAACCAGGAGATGAACATCTGTATGACATGTAAATGTACTTCAATGTCATTTTTTTTGGTATCATTAATGTACTATTCCATGAGTAACATTATGGTTACTCAATTCCACCCAGTATCAAGTCCCCACCCCAGACCCATTACAGTCATTGTCCATCAGCGTAGTATGATGCTATAGAATCACTATTTGTCTTCTCTGTGTTGTACTGCCTTCCCCTTGCCACCCTGCTACATTATGTGTGCTAATCATAGTGCCCCTTTTTTTCCCTTCTCCCTCCCTTCCCACCCATACTCCCCAGTTCCTTTCCCTTTGATAACAGTCTATTCTTGGGTTCTGTGAGTCTGCTGCTGTTTTGTTCCTTCAGTTTTTTCTTTGTCCTTATACTCCACAGATGAGTGAAATCATTTGATACTTCCCTTTCTCAACCTGGCTTATTTCACTGAGCATAATACCCTCTAGCTCCACCCATGTTGTTGGAAATGGTAGGATTTGTTTTCTTCTTATAGCTGAATAATATTCCATTGTGTATATATACCACATCTTCTTTATCCATTCATCTACTGATGGACACTTAGGTTGCTTCCATTTCTTGGCTATTGTAAATAGTGCTGCGATAAACATAGGGGTGCATGTTTTTTTCACACTGGGCTCCTGCATTCATAGGGTAAATTCCTAGGAGTGGAATTCCTAGATCAAATGGTATTTCTATTTTGAATTTTTTGAGGAACCTCCACACTGCTTTCCACAATGGTTGAACTAACTGACATTCCCACCAGCAGTGTAGAAGGGTTCCCTTTTCTCCACATCCTCGCCAACATTTGTTGTTGTCTTTTGGATGGTGGCCATCCTAACTGGTGTGAAGTGATATCTCATTGTGGTTTTAAGTTGCATTTCTCTGGTGAATAGCGATGTGAAGCATCTTTTCCTGTGCCTGTTGGCCATCTGAGTTTCTTCCTTGGAGAAGTGTCTGTTCAGCTCCTCTGCCCAAATTTTAATTGGCTTATTTGCTTTTTGTTTGTTGAGGTGCGTGAACTCTTTATATATTTTGGATGTCCACCTTTTATTGGATATGTCATTTATGAATATATTCTCCCATAGTGTAGGATGTCTTTTGTTCTATTGATGGTGTCCTTTGCTGTACAGAAGCTTTTTAGTTTTATATCGTCCCACTTTTTCATTGTTGCTTTTGTTTCCCTTGCCCAGGGAGAGTCTTCATGAAGAAGTTGTTGATGTTTATGTTTAAAAGGTTTTTGCCTATGTTTTTTTCTACGAGTTATGATTTCATGACTTACATTCAGGTCTTTGATCCATTTTGAATTTACTTTTGTGTATGGGGTTAGACAATAATCCATTTTTTGGGGGGGCGTGAAAGGGTTGTACCCAACTTTATTTCCACGGTGGCAGGTCAGTCACTAAAGTCTTGTTCACTCAGAGCGAGTCTGCATGCAGCAAGCCGATCTGTGCCTCTGGGCCTCTCTACCTGCACAGCTGTCCTCTGGGCCTCTCCTCCCACACAGCCATTCTCTGGGGCCTCTCTGCCCACACAACTATCCCGCACAGCTGTCCTCTGGGCCTCTGCCCTTGGCACTGCCACCACTCCAGCCTCTGCTCTGCTGTCCTGCAGCTGTGCCACTGTGTCGCCCAGAGCACTGGGCAGAACTCTTTATACAGAGTCAGTAATGACGTACTGCCCACACGTGTGTAGTGAGCGAGCCAACCAGGGCCATGTGGGAATCCTGGCCATTTTATCCACAGGTGTCCCCCCTCTGGGAGCTGACGTGTGCTCACCCTGGACCCAGTGCATGCAAAGGGCCCACGAGCAGCAGGTGTAGCTCGGCTTTGTAAATTCTGCATACATGTGAATGTTTTTGTGAAATACTGACCACAAGCCTCCCCCTTTTCTCAGTTTGCATCTCTAGGACTTGTTTCCTTGGAGCCCAGCTTTTTTTTTTTCTTTTTTTTTTACAATTTATTTTGGTATCATTAACCTACAATTACATGAGCAATATTGTGATGATTAAACTACTCCCTTCATCAGGTCCCCCCCACCAACCCTATTACACTCACTGTCCATCAGTGTAGTGAGATGACAATCACTACTTGTCTTCTCTGAGCTGTACAGTCCTCACCGTGCCCGCCCACCCTATGTCTGCTAATCGTAATGCCCCTTTTACCCTCTTATCCCTCCCTTCCCACCCTTCTTCCCCAGTCCCTTTCCCTTTGGTAAATATTAGTCCGTTCTTGGGTTCAGTGAGTCTGCTGCTGTTTTGTTCCTTTAGTTTTTTTTTTTTTCTTTGTTCTTATACTCCACATATGAGTGAGATCATTTGGTACTTGTCTTTTTCGGCCTGGCTTATTTCACTGAGCATAATACCCTCCAGCTCCATTCATGTTGTTGCAAATGGTAGGATTTGTTTTTTTCTTATGGCTGAGTAATATTCCATTGTGTATATGTACCACATCTTCTTAATCCATTCATCTACTGATGGGCACTTAGGTTGCTTCCATTTCTTGGCTATTGTAAATAGTGATGCAATAAACATAGGGATGCATCTGTCTTTTTGAAACTGGGCTGCTGCATTCTTGGGGTAAATTCCTAGGAGTGGGATTCCTGGGTCAAATGGTATTTCTATTTTGAGTTTTTTGAGGAACCTCCATACTGCTTTCCACAATGGTTGAACTAATTTGCATTCCCACCAGCAATGTAGGAGGGTTCCCCTCTCTCCACATCCTTGCCAACATTTGTTGTTGTTTGTGCTTTGGATGTTGGCCATCCTCACTGGTGTGAGGTGATAACCCATTGTGGTTTTAATTTGCATTTCTCTGATGACCAGCGATGTGGAGCATCTTTTCATGTGCCTGTTGGCCATCTGAATTTCTTCTTTAGAGAAGTGTCTATTCATGTCCTCTGCCCATTTCTTAATTGGATTATTTGCTTTTTGTTTGTTAAGGTGCGTGAGTTCTTTGTATATTTTGGATGTCAACCCCTTATCAGATACATCATTTATGAATATATTTTCCCATATTGTAGGATGTCTTTTTGTTCTACTGATGGTGTCCTTTGCTGTACAGAAGATTTTTAGTTTGATATAGTCCCATTTGTTCATTTTTGCTTTTGTTTCCCTTGCCCTGGGGGATATGTTCATGAAGAAGTCGTTCATGTTTATGTCCAAGAAACTTTTGCCTATGTTTTTTTCTAAGAGTTTTATGGTTTCATGACTTACATTCATGATCCTTTTTGAGTTTACCTTTCTGTATGGGGCTAAACAGTAGTCCAGTTTCATTCTCTTACATGTAGCTGTCCAGTTTTTCCAACACCAGCTGCTCAAGAGGCTATCATCTCCCCATTGTATATCCAAGGCTCCTTTATCAAATATTAATTGACTGTAAATGTTTGGGTTAATGTTTGGATTTTCTATTCTGTTCCACTGGTCTGTGGGTCTGTTTTTGTGCCAGTACCAAATTGTCTTGATTACTGTGGCTGTGTAGTAGAGCTTGAAGTCAGGGAGCGTAATTCCCCCTGTTTGATTCCTCCTTCTCAGGATTGTTTTGGCCATTCGGGGTCTTTTCTAGTTCTATATGAATTTTAGAATTATTTGTTCCAGTTCGTTGAAGAAAGCTGTTGGTAGTTTGATAGGGATTGCATTGAATCTGTAGATTGCTTTAGGTAGTATAGCCATTTTGACAATATTAGTTCTTCCTAGCCAAGAGCATGGGATGCATTTCCATTTGTTAATGTCTTCCTTAATTTCTCCTAGGAGTGTCTTGTAGTTTTCAGAGTACAGGTCTTTCATTTCTTTCATTAGGTTTATTCCTAGGTATTTAATTTTTTTAGATGCAATTGTGAATGGAATTGTTTTTCTGATTTCTCCTTCTTACAGTTCATCATTAGTGTACAGGAAAGCAACAGATTTCTGTGTGTTAATTTTATATCCTGCAACTTTGCTGAATTCAGATATTTGTTCTAGTAGTTTTGGAGTGGAGTCTTTAGGATTTTTTATGTACAGTATCATGTCATCTGCAAATAGTGACAATTTGACTTCTTCCTTACCAATCTGGATGCCCTTTATTTCTTTGTTTTGTCTGATTGCCGTGGCTAGGACCTCCAGTACTATGTTGAATAACAGTGGAGAGAGTGGGCATCCCTGTCTTGTTCCTGATCTTAGATGAAAACCTTTCAGCTTGTCGCTGTTAAGTATGATGTTAGCTGTGGGTTTGTCATATATGGCCTTTATTATGTTGAAGAACTTGCCCTCTGTACCCATTTTGTTGAGAGTTTTTATCATGAATGGATGGTGTATTTTGATAAAAGGTTTTTCAGCATTTATGGAGATGATCATATGGTTTTTGTCCTTTTTGTTGATGTGGTGGATGATGTTGATGGATTTTCGAATGTTGTGCCATCCTTGCATCCCTAAGATGAATCACACTTGATCATGGTGTATGATCCTCTTGATGTATTTTTTAATTGTATTTGCTAATGTCTTGTTGAGATTTTTGCATCTATGGTCATCAGAGATATTGGTCTGTAATTTTCTTTTTTGGTGAGGTCTTTTCCCGGTTTTGGTATTAGAGTGATGGTGGCTTCATAGAATGAGTTTGGAAGTATTACCTCCTCCTCTATTTTTTGGAAAACTTTAAGGGGAATGGGTGTTATTTCTTCTCTATATGTCTGGTAGAATTCAGACGTGAATCCATCTGGCCCTGGGGTTTTGTTCTTGGGTAGTTTTTTGATTACCGATTCAATTTTGTTGCTGGTGATTGGTCTGTTTAGTTTTTCTGTTTCTTTTTTTGTCAGTCTTGGAAGTTTGTGTGTTTCTAAGAAGTTGTCCATTTCTTCTAGGTTTTCCAGCTTGTTAACATATAGATTCTCATAATATTCTCTTACAATTCTTTTAATATCTGTGGGGTCCATCTTGATCGTTCCTTTTTCATTTCTCATTCTGTTTAAGTGTGTAGATTCTCTTTTTCTTTTAATAAGTCTGGCTAGCATTTTGTCTATTTTGTTTATTGTTTTCAAAGAACCAGCTCTTGGTTTCCTTGATTTTTTTTCTAGTGTTTTATTCTTTTCAATTTTATTTATTTCTTCCCTAATCTTTATTATGTCCCTCCTTCTGGGGACTTTGGGCATCATTTGTTTTTCTTTTTCCAATTTTAGTAATTGTTTCTTTATTCATTTGGGATTGTTTTTCCTTCTTTATATAGACCTGAATTGCAATATACTTTCCTCGTAGAACTGCCTTTGCTGCATCCCACAGAAGTTGTGGCTTCTTGTTGTCATCATTATTCTCCATATATTCTTTGATTTCTGTTTTCATTTGGTTGTTGACCCATTGATTATTTAAGAGAATGTCATTAAGTCTCCATGTATTTATGAGCCTTTTTGTTTTATTTGTAGAATTTATTTATAGTTTTATACCTTTGTGATCTGAGAAGTTGGTTGGTAGGATTTCACTATTTTTGAATTTACTGATATTCTTTTTGTGGCCTAGTATGTGGTCTATTCTGGAAAATGTTCCATGTGCACTTGAGAAGAATGTGTATCCTGCTGCTTTTGGGTGTAGAGTTCTGAGGATGTCTGTTAGGTCCATCTGTTCTTAGTGTTTTGTTCAGTGCCTCTGTGTCTTTACTTATTTTCTGTCTGACTGATCTGTCCTTTGGTGTGAGTGGTGTGTTGAAATCTCCTAAAATGACTGCATTGCTTTCTATTTCCTCCTTTAATTCTGTCAGTATTTGTTTCACATATGCCGGCGCTCCTCTGTTGGGTGCATATATATTTTAAATGGTTATATCCTCTTGTTGGACTGACCCCTTTATCTTTATGTAATGTCCTTCTTTATCTCTTTCTACTTTCTTCATTCTGAAGTCTATTTTGTCTGATACAAGTACTGCACCACCTGGTTTTTTCTCCTTGTTGTTTGCATGAAATATCTTTTTCCATCCGTTCGCCTTTAGTCTGTGTATATCTTTGGGTTTGAGGTGAGTCTTTTGTAAGTAGCACATAGATGGGTCTTGTTTTTTTATCCATTCTGTTACTCTGTGTCTTTTGATTGGTGCATTCAGTCCATTTACATATAGGGTGATTATCCATAGATATGTACTTATTGTCATTTCTGGCTTTAAATTCGTGGTTACCAAGGGTTCAAAGGTTGCTTCTTTTCTATCTAACAATCTAACTTAACTTTCTTGTTAAGTTATTGTAAACACAGTCGGATGATTCTTTATTTCTCTCCCTTCTTATTCTTCCTCCTCCATTCTTTATATACTAGGTTTTTTATTCTTTGCCTTTAGTTAGTATTTAGATGGTCTGCTTTCTTTACTATGATTGTATTTTCTCTGTTGACCTGTTTTTAGCCTTAGGAGTAGTTCCATCTAGAGCAGTCCCTTTAATATATCCTGATGAGGTGGTTTATGGGAGGCAAATTTGGTCAGCTTTTGCTTGTCTGGAAATTGTTTAATCCCTCCCTCAAATTTAAATGATCGTGCTGGATCGAATATTCATAGTTCGAGGTCCTTCTGTTTCTTCATGTTAATTATATCATGCCATTCTCTTCTGCCTGTAAGGTTTCTGTTGAGAAGTCTGATGAATTTTCCTTTGTAGGTAATCTTTTTTCTCTCTATAGCTGCCTTTAATACTCTGTCCTTATCTTTGATCTTTGTCATTTTAATTATTATGTTTCTTGGTGTTGTCCTCCTTGGGTCCCTTTTGTTGGGAAATCTGTGGGCCTCCACGGTTTGAGAGACTATTTCCTTCCCCAGCTTGGTGAAGTTTTGAGCAATTATTCCTTCAAAGACACTTTCTAACCCTTTTTCTCTCTCTTCTTCCCCTGGTACTCCTATAATGTGAATATTGTTCTATTTGGATTGGTCCACAGTTCTCTTAAAATTCTTCCATTCCTAGAGATCCTTTTATCTCTGTCTGCCTCATCTTCTCTGTATTCCTGTTCTCTGATTTCTATTCCATGAACAGTCTTTTGCATCTCGTCCATTCTGCTGCTAAGTCCGTCGATCGCTTGTCTCATCTCTGCATTGTCTTTCCTCACTTCCCTCACTTCCTCCCTTAGCTCTTGCATATTTCTCTGTAGATCCATCAGTATTGTTATGACTTTTATTCTGAATTCTTTTCCAGGAAGGTTGTGCCTGTCCATCCCATCAGGCTCCCTCTCTAGCGTTGCTGGGTAAGCATTGTTTGTACCATATTCCTTTGTCTTTTCATGGTGATTGAAGTGGTTAGAAAAAGATAAAGAAGAAAGGGAAAAAAGAGAGAAAAGAAAAAGAAAAACCTCCCACTTGGTGTAGTTTCTGTGACCATGCTGTAGGTGGCTCTGCTGCTACACTATTCCGCAGCTGCGGACGCTCTGCCAGGCCCTTTGTGACTTTGCTTCGGGAGGTGCCAAGTCCTCTCAGGTGTAGCTGCAGCCTGGATGTCATCCTGTATCTTTTGGTCTCTCTTTTAGGAATAGTTGTATTTGTTGTATTTTCATAAATATCTATGGTTTTTGGAGGAGTTTTCCGCCGCATTGCTCACGCTGCATCTTCCCCTTTAAGACTTTTAAAGCACCTGCTCTTCTCTTGTCCCAATCGAACCGGCTGTGGGGACCCACTCGCAGTTTCCGTCTTGGATTTTACTTTTCCGTTTCTCCAATATCCAGTGCACCATGCAATATGTGTCTGTGTTCCCGGTGCAGATTACTAGTGCTGGTTATTTAGCAGTCCTGTGCTTCCACTCCCTCCCCACTCTGATTCTTTTCCTCCCACCAGTGAGCTTTGGTGGGGGGAATTCTTACGTCTCGCTGGGTCAAAGCTTTGTATCTTACCCCTTTTTGTGATGCTGAGTTCTCACAGACGTAGATGTAGGTTGGCTGTTGTAATGTACCTTCTGGCCTCTCTTTTAGGAATAGTTTTATTTTCTGTATTTTAAAAATATGTATGGTTTTGCGTGGAGGGTTCCGCTGCCCTATTCATACCGCCATCATGAGTCACTTCTGCTTCAATGTCATTTTATCACATGTTGGTTTCTGTAATCACCACCCCAGTTAATAACTATTCCATCATTCAATGTCTTCCTCCTCCTGCCCGTTTGTAATCACCCCCACGATCCCTAACCCCTAGCAATTCCTACTCTGTTTCCCATCTTTATACTTTTCTTCTTTTTGAGAATGTTGTATCAATGGAATCACACTGTGTGTGACCTTATGAGATTGGCTTTTTCTTTACTAAGTACAAAGTCCTTCAGATCCAGTTGGGTCAATCAATAGTTCATTCCTATTGCTGAGTAATACTGGTGAGTGACAGTCTGTGGTATGGATACTCCCCAGCTTTGTAACCACTCCCTTACTAAGAGAAGATTTAGTTGCCTCCAGTTTTTGCCTATTACAAAGGAAGCAATTATGAACATTAATGTATTAACCTACTAGGGTTTCCACAACAAAGTATCACAAACTAGGTGTCTTCAATAACAGAAATTTATTTTCTTGCCATTTTTGAGGCAGGATGTTCCTGACCAAGGTGCTGTGAGCGTTGGTGTCTGGTGAGGCCTCCCTTCCTGCTTGCAGATAGCTACCTGCTTGCTGTGTGCCCATGTGGGCACTGAGAAGGGGGAGGAAGAGAGAGTCTGAGAGAGAGAAGCAGAGCATGCTCCCATGTCTCTTCCTGTTTTTATAAGGATAGCAGTCCTCTCAGGTTAGGGATTATGACCTAGTTAACCCAAATTACCTCAAAGATTTACCTCGTAATATAGCCACATTGCAGGTTAGGAGTTCAACTTATGAGTTTGGCAGGGCGAAGCAGGGGGCACAATTCAGTCCATAACTATTAGGGTACAGATTTTTTGTGGCCATAACTTCTCATTTATCTGAGATAAATGCCCAGGAGTGTCATTTCTGGGTTGTATGCAAGTGCATGCTCAGTTTTTTAAGAAAATGGCAAATTGGTTTCCAGAGTGATCCTATCTGTGTACAGTACAGATCCACTGGTGAGGTATGGAGATACCGTTTATCCACATCCTCATCAGCATTTTTCACTATTTTTATTTCAGCTCTTCTCACTGGTGTGGGGTGGCAGTTCACCTCAGTCTTTGTTTCCACCTCCCTTGTGGCTTATAGTGCTGGACATCTTTTCATGGGCTTGTTCTTCCTCTTTGAAATAATGAGTGACAGTGCTGGCGCACTTCTGTCTTTATCATCCCATCCTCTCAGAATGGCCAGCCTCCTGGTGCTGACAGGGATGCACATCCTGCCTGGGGGAAGAGTGCAGGATTACGGTGTTTTCTTGCTCAGAAGGTCTTTCTTTCCACTAGGTAAAGGGATGGAAATGTTGCTTCAGAGTTGTTTCACAGAAGCTGAACTCCACACGACTCCTAAAACTTTGGAAGTTAGCAAACTGAAAAGGAGAAAAGTGAAGTGACTTGATTAGCAGACAGAAGTCAAGTCAGTACAGGAACAGAGATTGCCAAGCCTCTTTGACATTTAAGGGGAAAGTGCCAACATGCTGAATCATTTTTTCCTGCTTGTGAGTAACCTGTGAGTCATGACCTTTGGAAGAAAAATGAATTAAAAGCTCTTCAGTCGTTACCTTCCTTCAGGAAGGCAATCTTCAACCTCATAGAGATATGGCAGCAGTAATAATTCAGAAGCACCTCACATAAATTAACAGAGCATTCTAATTTTCAAGCATTGTTTTTAAAAGTTGTATCTCTTCCATGTTGCTTCATATTACATATATGAAATATTGCATGAGTTCAATGACTATATTATTTATTATACTATATATATACAAATACATATGATATTTATATTATTTATATAGTGTATGTAGGATATTATACTGTGGGATTCTTTTTCTTTCCTGACATCAGCATAACAATTATTATTTAAAAAAAATTACTTGTTATAAAGAGACCTATATTCCAGTTTGCTAGTAGCATATTTTACTACAGAAATGTGGAAACTGATTCTGTACTATTTTTTCCCCTCACCCAATCATAAGCATCATGAGGACAGATACTGTTCCCATTTACTCTTCTGTTTCCAGTACCCAGAGCCATGTCTTGTTATCAGCATAGGGCTTACTGAGAATGGTGATAGCATTTTAAATTCTTGTTTTCTACAGAATTAATAGATATGATACATCAATTACACAAAAGAAGATAAGACATGATAAAAAAGAAATATAGACAACACAGGACAAATTAATAGGATAGGAAGGGAAAAACTGTCCCAAACATAAGTTTAAAATATAAATCATAGAAATATAAGGACAGGAGAAGGTTAAAGATGGCAGCACGAGAGGTGAGACACAGGCTTCCTCCTAAAACAGCTTATAATATGAAAATATAATTAATATGACTAATCCTGAAAGATCAACAGGAAAGAGGGCTGTGCCAAACTGCATACACCTGGAGAAAAGAATAAACCTCACAGAACAGGGTAATGTACCAAAGCCGTGTTGGTACATTACCCTGTTTGTAATTAACAGCTAATTACTAAGAAAATGCAAAATTAAATTATCTATGCCAAAGTCAGTTGGACCCAAGCCCTTCCCCCACCCCAGCTCAGCAGTGGGAGGAAGAGAAATGGAGCAGGGAGGGGGTAGAGGCCTGGGTCTGCTGAACACCTAACTCCACAGATCTGCTCTGGGAGCACAAACCTACACTTCATGGTGCTTTCATGGTACTCTCGTGATTAGGAGGTTGGAAAGCTAAATCAGGCAGAAGACCTGGAGACACTGAGATTCCAGCTACTTGTGAAAAGCAGGGATCCATATCAGGCTGCTCTGGGACAAAAAAGGCGGGCAGTCTGAGAGACTTCCTAACAACAAGAGGGCTGCTAAAGAGGCAAGGATTGCATGGGGCTTACTGCTCAGGAGAAAAGACAGGTAGACAAAATTGTCCGTGTGCACTCTGTCCAGCAGATTGGGAACTTTCTCGATCTTCAGGTGCTCCAGCTTCCTGTCTGTCTACACAGCTCTAAGGACCCCCTTCATGATATGCAGCCTACTGCACCAATCTCCCGGCCAGCCCCACCTGGTTCGCAAACCCAACAAACCCTACCCTGGCATTAGGTCAGCCAGAGGGCAACCCCGTGTACAGCAACTGCAAACACAAAGCATAGAGGCTTGTACCTGTGTGCTTGGCCCACTGGTTCTCGTAGTAGAGGCAGGCATAGCAGCCAGGAAGCAGAAAACAGTTCTTTCCTCCCTGAGGCACTGCTTCCCTGTGACCCCCAACATTACTTGAGGGGATGAGTAGCACCAGAGAGTGGAGCTTCTGTGCACTAGAGGGCGCCACACACAAATATGAAATGCCAAAGGAACCTGGTTCAAAGTAAAATTATGAGTACAACCCCTGAGAAAGATTCAAAGGAAATCGACCTCATGAATCTTCCTGAAAGGGATTTCAAAATATAAATCATTAATATGCTCATGAAGGTACAGAAAGATATTCAAGAACTCAGGAATGAATTCCAGTCAGAGATCCAATCATTGAAGGGCACAACAGAGGGTGTTAAAAGCAGATTGGATATGGTGGAGGAGATGGTAAGTGATACAGAAATTAGGGAAGAGGAATACAAAGAAGCTGAGGCACAGAGAGAAAAAAGGATCCCTAAGAATGAAAGAATATTGAGAGAAGTGTGTGACCAATCCAAATGTAACAATATTCGCATTGTAGGGGTACCAGAAGAAGAAGAAGAGAGAGAAAGGGATAGAAAGTGTCTTTGAAGAGGTAATTGCTGAAAAAAATCCCCAGTCTGGGGAAGGAGATAGTATCTCAGGCCATGGAGGTGCACAGATCTTCCAACGCAAGTGACCCAAGGAAGACAACACCAAGACATACAGTAATTAAAATGACAAAGATCAAGGATAAGGACAGACTATTAAAAGTAGCCAGAGACAGAAATAAGATCACATACAAAGGAAAGCCCATCAGGCTGTCATCAGACTTCTTAGTAGAGACCTTACAGGCCAGTGGCATGATGTATTTAATGTAATGAAGCAGAAGGGCCTTGAACCAAGAATACTTTATCTGGCAAGATTATCATTTAAATTTGAAGGAGGGATTACCAGTTTCCAGATAAATAAAAGCTGAGAGAATTTACTCCACTCAAACTGTCTCTACAGTGTATTTTGGAGGGACTGCGATAGATGGAAGTGTTCCTAAGGCTTAATAGCTGTCACCAGAGGTATTAAAACCACAGTAAAGAAAGTAGAACAGCTAATTACTAAGAAAATGCAAAATTAAATTATCTATGCCCAAAGTCAATCAAGGGATAGAGAAGGAGTACAGAATATGATACCTAATATATAAAGAATGGAGGAGTAAGAAAAAGGAGGAGAAAAAAAGAACCTTTAGATTGTGTTTGTAATAGCATATTAAGTGAGTTAAGTTAGACTCTTAGACAGTAAGAAAGTTAATCTTGAACCTTTGGTAACCACAAATCTAAACCCTGCAATGGAAATAAGTACATACCTATCAATAATCACCCTAAATGTAAATGGACTGTATGCACCAATCAAAAGACACAGAGTCACTGAATGTATAAAAAAACAAGACTCATCTATATGCTGCCTACAAGAGACTCACTTTTAACCCAAAGGCATACACAGACTAAAGGTGAAAGGATGGAAATAGATATTTCATGCAACTAATAGGGAGAAAAAAGCAGGAGTTGCAGTACTTGTATCAGACAAAAAAGACTTCAAAACAAAGAAAGTCACAGAGAGAAAGAAGGACATTACATAATGATTAAGGGGTCAATCCAACAAGAAGATATAACCATTATAAATATCTATGCGCCCAACACAGGAGCACCTACATATGTGAAACAAATAGTAACAAAATTAAAAGGGAAAATAGAATGCAATGCCTTAATTCTAGGAGACTTCAACACTACACTCATTCCAAAGGACAGATCAGACAGAAAGTAAGTAAGGAGACAGAGACTGAACAACACATTAGAAAATAAGGACCTAACAGACATCTACAGAACTCTACACCCAAAAGCAGCAGAATACACATTCTTCTCAAGTGCACATGGAATATTTTTAAGAATAGATCGTATACTAGGCCAAAAAAAAACCTTGGTAAAATTTAAAAAATTGAAAGAGTACCACCCAGTTTCTTGGACAACAAAGGTATGAAACTAGAAATAAATTACCCAAAGAAAATGAAAAATCCCACAAACACATGGAGGCTTCACAACATGCTCCTAACTAACCAATGGATCAATGACTAAATAAAAACATAGATCAAGCAATATATGGAGACAAATGACAACAATTCAACACCACAAAATCTGTTGGATGCAGGGAAGGCTGGGTTAAGACAAAAGTATATTGCAATACAGACCTACCTCAGGAAAGAAGAGCAATACCATATGAACACTCTTAACTCACAATTAATGAAACTAGAAAAAGAAGAACAAATGAGACCCAAAGTCAGTAGAAGGAGGGACATAATAAAGATTAGAGTAGAAGTAAATAAAATTGAATAGAATAAAACAATAAAAAGAATTAATGAAAGCAAGAGCTGTTTCTTTGAGAAAATAAACAATACAGATAAACCCACAGCCAGACTTATCAAAAAAAAAAAGAGTCTACACACATAAACAGAATCAGAAATGTGAAAGGAAAAATCACTATGGACTCCACAGAAATACAAAGAATTATTAGAGAATACTATGAAAAATTATATGCCAACAAACTAGATAACCTAGAGAAAATGGACAACTTTCTAGAAAAATACAACCTTCCAAGGCGGACCCAGAAAGAAACAGAAAATCTGAACAGAATAATTATCAAAAATGAAATTTAATTGATAATCAAAAACCTACCTAAGAACAAAACACCTGGATCAGATGGCTTCAGTGCTAAATTTTATCAAACATTTAGTGAAGACCTAATATCCAGCCTCCTTAAAGTTTTCCAAAGAGTAGAGAAAGAGGGAATACTTCCAAATTCATTCTATGAGGCCGGCATCACTCCAATACCAAAACCAGGCAAAGACACAACAAAAAAAGAAAATTACAGACCAATATCCCTGATGAACATAGATGCAAAAATACTTAACAAAATATTAGCAAACCAAATTAAAAATACATCAAAAAGGTCATCCATCATGATTAAGTGGAATTCATACCAGGGATGCAAGGATGGTACAACATACGAAAATCCATCAACATCATCCATCACATCAACAAAAAGAAGGACAAAAACTCCGTGAAGATCTCCACAGATGTTGAAAAAGCATTAGACAAATTGAACATCCATTCATGATAAAAACTCTCAACAAAATGGGTATAGAGGGCAAGTACCTCAACATAATAAAGGCCATATATGACAAATCCACAGCCAACATTATATGTAAAAGCAAGAAGCTGAAAGCTTTTCCTTTAAGATCATGAACAAGAAAAGGATGCCCACTCTCCCCACTTTTATTCAGCATAGTACTGGAGGTCCTAGCCATGGCAATCAGACAAAACAAAGAAATACAAGGCATCCAGATTGGTAAAGAAGAAGTCAAACTATCACTATTTTCAAATGACATGATATTGTACATAATGAACCCTAAAGACTCAACTCCAAAACTACTAGAACTAATATCTGAATTCAGCAAAGTTGCAGCATACAAAATTAATAAAGAGAAATCTGTTGCATTCTTATACACTAATGATGAACTAGCAGGAAGAGAAATCAGGAAAACAATTCCTTTCACAATTGTATCAAAAAGAATAAAATACCTAGGAATAAACCTAACCAAGAAGTGAAAGACCTTTACTATGAAAACTACAAGACACTCATGAGAGAAATTAAAGAAGATACCAATAAATGTAGACACATCCCGTGCTCATGGATATGAAGAATTAATATTGTCAAAATGGCCATCCTGCCTAAAGCAATCTACAGATTCAATGCAATTCTTATCAAAATATCAGCAGCGTTCCTCAATGAACTAGAGCAAATCATTCTAAAATTCATATGGAACCACAAAAGACCCCGAATACCCAAAGCAATCCTGAGAAGGGAGTATAAAGCAGGGGGGATCTCACTTCCCAACTTCAAGCTCTACTACAAAGCCACAGTAATCAAGACAATTTGGTACTGGCACAAGAGCAGAACCATAGACCAATTTAACAGACTAGAGAGGCCTGATATAAACCCAAACATATATGGTCAATTAATATACGATAAAGGAGCTATGGACATACAATGGGGAAATGACAGCCTCTTCAACAACTGGTGTTGGGAAAACTGGACAGCTGCATGCAAGAGAATGACACTGGATTATTGTTTAATCCCATCCACAAAAGTAAACTTAAAATGGATCAAAGACCAGAATGTAAGGCATGAAACATAAAACTCTTAGAAGACAACATAGGCAAAAATCGCCTGAATATAAGCATGAGCAACTTCTTCCTGAACGCATCTCCTCCAGCAAGGGAAACAAAAGCAAAAATGAACACATGGGACTACATCAAACTAAAAAGCAAAGGACACCATCAACAGAACAAAAAGGCATCCTACAGTATGGGAGAATATATTTGTAAATGACATATCTGACAAGGGTAACATCCAAAATATATAAAGAACTCACACACCTCAACACCCAAAAATCAAATAACCCGATTAAAAAATTGGTGGAGGATATGAAGAGACAATTCTCCAAAGAAGAAATTCAGATGGCCAACAGACACATGAAAAGATGCTCCACATCACTAATCATCAGGGAAATGCAAATTAAAACCACAATGAGATATCACCTCATACCAGTAAGGATGGCCAGCATTGAAAAGACTAAGAACAACAAATGCTGGCGAGGATGTGGAGAAAGGGGTACCCTCCTACACTGCTGGTGGGAATGTAAGCTAGTTCAACCATTCTGGAAAGCAATATGGAGGTTCCTCAAAAAACTCAAAATAGAAATACCATTTGACCCAGGAATTCCACTCCTAGGAATTTACCCAAAGAATACAACTTCTCAGATTCAAAAAGACATATGCACCCCTATGTTTATCTCAGCACTTTTTACAATAGCCAAGATATGGAAGCAACCTAAGTGTCCATCAGTAGATGAATGGATAAAGAAGAGGTAGTACATATATACAATGGAATAGTATTCAGCCATAAGAAAGAAAGAAATCCTACCATTTGCAACAACATGTATGGAGCTGGAGGATATTGTGCTCAGTGAAATAAGCCAGGCGGAGAAAGATAAGTGCCAAATGATTTCCCTCATTTGTGGAGTATAACTATGAAGCAAAACTGAAAGAACAAAATAAGCAGCAGACTCAGAGACTCCAAGAAAGATCTAGTGGTTACCAAAGGGGAGGGGTGTCGGAGGGCTGGTGGAGAAGGAGGGAGAAGGGGATTGAGGGGTACTATGTTTAGTACACATGGTGTGGGGGATCACGGGGAAAACAGTGTGGCACAAAGAAGGCAAACAGTGAACCTGTGGCATCTTACTACACTGTTGCACAGTGACTGCATTGGGGTTTGAGTGGGGACTTGATAATATGGGTAAATGTTGTAACCACACTGTTTTTTCATGTGAAACCTTCATAAGATTGTATATCAATAACACCTTAATAAAAAATTTAAAAAATAAATTAATAAATGGTTAAAATTCTCCAGGTAGAACAAAACAGATTAGATTGAAAAAAAAAAAGAAATATAAGTATTTGCTGTTTAAGATTGACACAAAAGTGTCAGGGAAGCAAAAGTGGAAATAGAAGGGTAAAAAAATATAACAGCGTAAATATTAACTAAAGAAAGCTGTCATCTGTATTAATTGCAGGTAAAATGGATTTCGAGACTAAAAAAAGGCAATGCTTTTTCAGGTTTTCACATCTTTTTCTCTCCTCCCCTCCTATCATGTAGATATTACGTATATTTTAATTATGGTGCATTATGGATATCTTTTATCTTTTTCTTTAGTCTTAGCTATATTTAAGACCAGAAAGTATAAAATGAGGCTTTTCTTTTACTGTTTGGGCACATATCTCACAAGGCAACTCCTGGGTTTTATGTCCACCTTTTCTAAGTACTTTTTTACCTATCGTATCCAAATGTTCCTGCCTATCTAGGCGTGTCGTCCAATTGCTGCTGTCTTCCTGAGTCTTACTGTGGCCACCTTCTCAGTCTAGAGCTTGACTAAGAATCATTTCTTATGACCTCTTATTTGAGAATTTAGCTAGACATAAAATTCTAAACTCTAGATTACTTTTTAAAAAATATACTGAAAATACTACTCAAATATCTTCTCATAGCCAGTGTGATGTCATTTTGATTCATTTCCTTGTACGTGCTCCATTTTTTTCTGTAGGGAAATGTCTGTCTCCCTCCTCTGTCTTTCCTTGACTTTCACCTGCATTCACAGCACTTCAACACCAGATGTGTGTGAATTATCCCCCACACCAATTCTGCAGTTCAGGCTGGCTTCTCTGCAATGTAACTCAATTCTGACACTATCTACCTGCAAATAGTGTCAGATCCTAAGATAAGGGCTCAGTCCCACAAGACTGTCCCCACCCCCTTTCAGATGTCAGTCATGATGGTAGATGTTCAGGTTCCACACCTTACGTGTGATATGGCTATAAATTGGTGGTTCCTATGACTTTCTCACCCTTTGGATTTGATTTTCTTTCCTAGAATAGCTCACAGAACTCAGAGAAACACTAACTTGTTTTTACTAGTTTATTGAGGAACATCATGAAGGATACGGATGAATAGCCAGATGAAGAGATAGGTAGAGCAAGGTCTGGGACAGTTGGGAGCTTCTGTCCCCAAGGATTAGGGTGCGTCACCCTCTGGTATGTGGATGTCCTCAACAACCTGGAAGCTCTCTGAACCTCACACTATCAGGACTTTTTATGGAGGCTTCCTCACATAGGCATGGTAAATAATTAACTCCACTTCTAGCCCCTCTTCCCTCTGGAAAATGGAAGGAAGGGGCTGAAAGTTCCAAACATCTATTCCTGACTTGCTCTTTCTGGTGACCAGCCCCCACCCAGGAGCTCATCCAGAGTTGCCTCATTAGAATAAAGACATCCTATCTCTCAATGGATTTCGGAGCTCTGTGTCAGGAACTGGGGTCAAAGACCAAATATCAGAACAAAAGGTGCACTTAGTGCTCTTGGCTCTTATAATTCAGGAATTTTCAAGCGTTTGCGGAGCTGTGTGTAGGGAACTGGGATCAAAGAGTGGATATTAGAACAAAAGATTCCCCTAGCACCCCTAGGAGATATAAGGGTTTTGGAAGAGATATAAGGGTATCAGGAACCCAGGGCAGACACCAATATGTGTATATCTTATTATTTCATACACTGGAAGCTTTTAGAATTTTCCTTTCTCATCTATTGTAAAATTTCACTAAAATGTATCTAAGGGTGTTTTTTACATGAAATACTCTTTGTGGAACTCCATAGGCCATTTCAATTTAAATTTTTTAAATTCCTTATTGCCATTCTTTCTTTACTTATTTGTCCTAACCCATTTTATCTTTATCTCTTTCCAGGATTCCTTTATCTGGATGATAGCATTTCAGCCTGTGTCTTGCATATATTTTAACTTTTCTCTTATATGATGGGTGACTTTGTCCTACTTTATCCATTGGCTTTTGTTCAATCTAGTCTTTAAGTTTTATTAAGTAGTTGCTCAGCTATATTCATGTAGTTACTCATTCCTCTTAATGCCTTATTTATTTTTATATGTTTCACATCAAATATAGCCAATATATTTCCTTAGGTTTTAGTATGTTTATCAGGCCAATGCAAATTTTTTAATTCATTTGTTCTAATGTGTTTGCTTCTCGTAGACTCTGTAGTCCTAAATGTTCTTATTTTGGCCTATTAAGTAATACTCCCCTATGTGTGTGCATGAATCCATCAAGCAATTTCTGTGCAAAAGGGCATATCCCATTATTTGACAACGACAAAGTGTTCACAGGGGTGTGGGTTTTGCAGATGAACCTTAGGACAGAGAACCTAGGCCCCAGACAACCAGCAATCAATCATTCTTTACCTGACAAAATAGTTTAGATGTCCTTTTTTTCTTCTTTGGGAAGAAACTGTAGGATTGTAATTCATTCACCCTCCTGGTTTTGTTACGGTTTGGGGTGGGGAACATGCCTTGCTAGTCCGTCGCCATCTGTTTTTCTCAGTTCTGATGACAGAGGACGCCCGGGCCAGAGTCCAGGTTGCCTCAGGTGCGGTCAGCACAGATGTCTGTCAGTGATGCGACACAGCAAACGCCTACAAGTCACTCCTCGAATATTACTCTTCCACAACTCAACTGGCCCGTCTTCCCCAAGCCTATACCACCATCTGCACAACTCAATTCAGTACCAGGGTTTCTCAAAGCTGTCAGAGTAGAGAGACTCCAGACATGCAGTTGAAACTGAAGGAGGCCAATGCTTTAGGAACTGGGTGAGTGTCACTGTGCAGTAAAATGTCTAAGTCTAGACCTGCGCCCCAGAATTTTAAAATAAGTTTCAAAATGATCAAGCTGATCCACAAATAAGTTAACTACTAGGAACAAAATTCAATGCACCTTGAAAGATGACAAAAATCTAGACATGAAACCGCATAGCATCCAGTGTCCATAATATAACTAAAAATTACTAGATAGTCGAAGAAGCAGGAAAGTGTGGCTATATCCAGGAGAAAATTCAGTTACCAATGAAAGGTTCAAAATAATAATAATGGTGGAAATGGCAACAAGGATATAAAAAGAGATATTGTAAATATTGTAAAGGATTAAAGGAAAACATGGAGACAATGAAAGGAGATGGAGAATCTCAATAGAAAATGAAAGCTGTGAAGAGAATAAAATGAAAATTCTAGAACTAAAAAGGATAGCCTCTAAATTTAAAAAAATTAATATCTGGCCTTAACAGGATATTTAATTTTGCGTATATCACGGAAGAGATTAATGAACTTGAAGCCAAGATAATAGAAATTAAGCTGAACTACCGGAAGAAAAAAAGGTAAGAGAATGAGCAACCTCCTCAGTGACATATGAGACAACGTTAAGTGCTCTCAAGTATGTGTAACGGCAGCCCCAAAGGAGAAGAGAGAAGTAAACTGATATTTGAAGAAATCTGAAGAATGAATGAAAGAAGGTTTTCCAAATTTAATGAAAAATTTAAATCCACAGAGTGAAGAAACTTAACCAACCCTACGCAAATGTTGACACCTAGGAAAAACAATCAATTTGCTGAAACAAAAGATAAAGAAAAAAATTTTATAGCAACCAGAGGGAAAAACAGTACTTTATGCAGAGAAGAATGTTGATCAAAACATGCTGACTGCTCATCTGAAATAATGCAAACCCTCCACCAAAAGCAAACAAATAAAAACCCAGAAGAAAATCAGTGAAATAATATCTTTAAATTATTGATGAAGGAGGGAGAAATATAATAGAAAATTCTATGTCCAAGGAAGATACCCTTCGGAAATGAAAGTGAAAGAAAGATATGGTACGGTTAATGAATGAGAGAATTCACCACCAGTGGAGGGGTACTACCAGAAACATTAAAGGAATTTCTTCAACCTGAAGGAACATACCAATTGGAAACTGTAGTCTACTAAAGAATTGAAGATCTCAGATAAGTGTAATTATGTAGGGAAATTTAAGAGACCTGTTCTCATGTCATAATTTCCTTAAAAGATGACTGGCCACTTAAAGGGAAAATAACAACAACATATAGTCAAGTTTATAACATATATGGAGATAACATCCACAAAGGAGAAAAGAGAGTAATTGAAGTATATATCTTCTTTTAAGTTTCTTATATCATATGATATGTAAATAATATAATGTTAATTACATTAGATATTGATAAATAAAAGGTACATATTGTAAACCATAGAGCCACTACTAAAAATAGCACAGAAATAGAGCTTAAATGCAAAGGGGGTGTAACATAACACTAAAAAATGCTTAGTTGATTCAAAATAAGATAGAGAACAAAATACAAAGAACAAAGAATGGATGGAACAGAGAGAAAACAAATAGCAAGACAGAGGACAAACTGAAACGTGCCAACGACCACATGAAGTGTAAATGGACCAAAGATCCCAATTAATGACCCAATACATCCATTTTTCAATGGCAGTATTAGTGCTCTTGATTATTTTGAAATCATGACTGTAGAATCATGTAAAGAATGTGATGAATAAGATGTGTGCAAGAAATAGGATCTCATTTATATTTTGTTGGCATTTTTTTTTGCTAATTCTCCTAAATGAGTGCTTAAAATGGGAAGGCTGCTATAAAAAAATGTGCCAATTATCACTATATTATTTATGCATTCCCCAAATAGATTTTGAATCTCTCAACTCAAGCAATTTCGAAATTGAAAATATGTAATTACTACTTTCAAGTCTGTCCCTTCCAGATTGGGCTTTAGCTCCTGCTTTGTAGCTGACTCAGACTGCTCGCCAAGGACGTGGCAGGAAAGCGGGCTCCGGGCATGGCCTGGTGCTGGGTGAGGAGGGAGGGGATGGGCAGAGAGGCCCCGCACCTCAGAGCACAGGTGCATGGGCTGCGCTACTCAGCAGTGCCTGTGGCTTTGGTATTGGGACCAGATGATCCAATGTTTCTCCTAAAAATATAGTCCATACTTTGGTAGAACTGATCAAACACTAGTGTTTTAGAATCCACAACCTGAATTTAGGAAATCAATTATAGTTTTTAGACTCCACATTAAATTTTAAATCGTGAAACTACTTTACTTAAGTGTGTCTGTTAGTATTAAATGAAAATTATTTTTCTTTCCCTTGGCCTACCAATATAGCAGCTAGAAATAAAGGAACAGTTCTGTACTAGATGCTTTATTGAGTCGTTGCTCCTGGTGGAAGCTCCTAAACGTCCCTGCATGCCATTGCTTGTCTCCCCAAACTGCATGTTTGTGTATGTTTGTGTGTGCATGAGTGTATTTATGTGTGTGTATGTGCGTGTATGTTGTGTGTGTGTAGCATATGGAAAGAAGGAGAGAGAGAAAAAAAGGTTTCCCTCTCTTGCCACCTGGCACAATTTTTGTCTGTTTCTGTCTAGTGTTTGTGCACCTTCTCAGATACGCTACATATGCTCGAGGCCAACCAGAATCCGTGTCTGGTGCGTACTTGTGTCAGGCACTGTGGTTGGGATGCAAATACAAATAGGATGACTTTAGCTTCCAAGGTGCCCAAAAGAGAGAAGCATTTGTAAGCAGAGCAAAAATTGGAGTGTGACAGGACTGGGACAGTGTGGACAGGTGTGTGGGAGAAAGTGTTGGCACTGAGAAGTGAAGTTTTACTGGGGACCAGGGGGCTGCCAGTTTTCTCAGCATGATGGCTTTCTTGGCTATAGAGTCTCTCTGGGGATTGTCAGGACTAGGCTCTACAATGGCCCCTCACTCTTCTTTCCTCCTTTGAACCCCATGGCTCAGAACCATGTCCTGCATGACTGCGATTATTTATCCCCAGATCTTCATTCTGCACTTTTATGTATTGAAGTCCTCTGTGACACTCTCCTTACCATTTCCATAGGACCCCTCTGTCCTTCCCTGGCTCCAAGCCTCCGCAGCACAGGCAGACCGGGACATTCACTTCTTCACTGTCACCTCATTTAGTTAATACATGCGGCAGACACACTCCTGCAGCCCCAAAGCTCAGTGACCAGAAACGCTGATTGAATCCTGTCAAGTTAAGTATGACTACACGTCCTGTGGCCCAGTTTAGCCCCAGTCATTACTGGGTAGACACGGAAAGGGTTCTTTTAGCTGCCCGGCTCACTAGCTCGCAAAGAAGCACACGAGAACTCCTTCCGCGTGGTTTTATTCCCTGTGAGACAAACAGGCAGAGTGGCTGTCTCGGAAGAGAGAGAGAAAGAGCAGCAGCAAGTGTGGGGGGGGCTGCTTATGTAGGAATTTAGGGCCTTGGTGAGCAGGATGGCCTTGTGACTTCTGAAAAACAGCTTCTGAGTGATAAGAAGTTGCTGTGCCCGGAGGCAACGCAAGGCTGTGTGAAAGGGGATTGAACGTTCCTTCAAGGTTGCGTATTAAAGGGAATCTAACAGACACTGTCCTCCCGTCCAAGGACCCAGGGAATTCCGTGGTGCCTAGACCTTCAGAGCAGGGCCTCTAGTCTGTCGGCAGCCTCACAGTCCGGGCTTGTACCCCTGGACGTCACAGGCTCATTCCTCTTGGGCAAACTGTGGTCTCAGGATTAACTGGTGCGGCTTGCAGCTCCACTGTGGAGACCGTGCAGACAAGGGTGCTGTCAGGCCGCAGCAGCAGTGTGTGCCCTTGTCATCTGGGTGGCCTGCATCCCGCTCATCCATCTGTAAATGCTCTTTAAAAAGTGCTCCTGCTCGCAAGCCCCCCTCCAGAATTAGGAGAGCAAAACCCCATCAAAAGGTTAGACTCATCTCTTGTGACAAAGGCATCTAATGCTCCATTCTAGTCTGTAACCACTTGCTAGCTCTAAGGTCATATGTCAGGGCTTTCTTCTTGTTGCCTTTTAACTACCTGCTTCACCTGGAAATGTTCTGGGTGCCACCCTCTTTACCGATGCCGGGAAATGTCGCCTGCAGTTAGGGTCCCATTGACGGTTCGTCAGGGAATTGTCTGTGCTCTAGCAACGCTGAGGAGATGACCCACGCGCAAGTGCCCATGGTGTCCGCTCCCTCAGCTCCCGTTCCGAGCCTTCTGGATGCTGGTTGGTGGGGTGGTGTGAGTGAGGCAGGGGAGGAGGCGGCAAGGCAGGCAGGTGGAGGGGGAGGGAAATGAGCGTGGAAATGGTAATAGCATTCCTTGCTTCAAATACTTTATCTGGTACTTGTAGTTAATTATAAATATGTGTATTTCCCCTCACAATAATATATGTAAGAAAATTTTATTACGAAGTGTTGAAACACACACATCATCAGAGACAATGGTATAATGAAACACAAATGCCCATCATCTGATTCAATAATTATCAAGATTTCCCTACACTGTTTGTTATTTTGATGGTTAAATATTTTAATTTCAAACCCAAGACTCATTTTGCCCCAACAGATCTGAGAACTCACTGCTAAAAAATATGGACTTTTAAAACCTAACAGTAATGCTATTAGACTACCCACAGCCTTCCCAGGGCTTCTCTGGTGTCCTGTCCTGACCAGCCCGCCTTCAGAGGTATTCGTGCAGCTGCCTTGTTTGGTGCCATAGCCACCTCCCAGCCCCCTCACTCGGAGATGCCCGCTGCCGTTGACTGTCCTTTATTCTCCAGCAGAAACCCCGTCTGCGTTTTCCCGCGGCATTGATTCGCTGAGGAATTCAGCCGCCCTCATTCTCTTGGCGCCATTGATCTTGCACGATTACCTACATTGTCTGCTTCACATGCATTGCACCACATCGAGACCCATTTCTCTCACTTCAGTGGCCAGAGCTCTTCAGTTCAGAGCTGCCTTTCCCCAGTTAGAGCTGCTGGTCGCCCGGGAAGCCCTCCGCACAGGGACGGGAGGACAGATGGGAGGACGGATGCGGAGCTCTTCCTCCTTAACTGCCGGTTTGCAGGGCGGGCGGTGCTCCAGTGGCCGCTGGGGCTGTTCTTTCTTTCCCTTTGCCGCTCCCTCCTCATCCCCTCCTTCTCTCATCTTGTTAATATCATTATAAACCCACATCCTTATATATTCAATCCATTTTAATCAGTTACAGTTGCTACTCTTTTTGAGTCTCTTTGGTGGATGGAAGCCCCTGAAAGCTGGCTTCTGTGAGTTTTGACATGACCTCAGGTGTCACGCGATGTCCCCAGGGTCTCTTTTTACATTTATTTCCCAAGCCCTGGAATCAGTCATTCCTCTACGGAGCTTTGCCTCCACTCAGTGGGGAATGGCATTTGGAAAACACTATCTGGACCTGTGAGGGTTAGGTTGCCATAGTCTAGAATCTTACATTGTTCAGAGCTAGGAAGTACCTAGTATTTAAAGAAAGCACGTGGGACCAAAGGCTAGCCCTGTGTTGATGGACTTTACAGTGGGCCTTCCCCTGGGGGCGGCAGATTTTGCTATTCCATCTCTCTGAGGTCTGCTTCCTCCACACGCCTCCCACCCAGGGGAACCTTCTGTCTCTCCCACTCAGGGTTCCGCACTGCTCAAGGCACATCCTGCTCCCACAGCTTCTCCAGTGTTCGTGACCGTCACAGAGCTCCCCGGTGCTGTGCGATCTCCACACCCCTCTGCCAGCTGCGCGCTCTGTGCTCACTGCAGGGTGGGGTCTGCAAGGACTTCCCCAGTTTTGCCCTCATTTGCTGACCTGTGGCCCTGATCTCTACCTGGGGCCAGACCCTCTGTTTTGGGAAACGAGTGCTTGTGGGCAGGCTGTAGGGCCTCCAGTGCCCCCTTGAATTGTCCAACATCATGATGCCCTGATGCTAATTTCACCTACTATTAGTGGCCATACTGTTTTAAAGATGTTTCTGTGGGTTTTTCACATATTATCCCCATTGGTCTGTTTGGGTTGCATTGGGAATTTGGGGAAATCCAGAAACTATGCAGCCACCCTGATTCCGCTGCCCAATAATGTTTTAAATTAATGTTGGTCTATGATTAGGTATGTCCTGGACATATGCCTCTCATGGAGACATTACAGGCATGTTCCCAGTGGAGAAGATAAAAAAAGTAAATGCCAGAAAGCACAGCAAATGGACTGTTGGTGGGTCAGACATCCCTGAGGACTGTCCTACTAAAGAAGGGAAGCCTTTATTCTATTTCCCTCACAATACATCTTGACCTTTGTGCTAAGAATAATTCAGTTGTTGCTTTAAACATTTCTAGTTCACCTCTAACAGCTGGTTAAAATGAAAGAAGGAGCCATTGTCTCTTGCTCTAAGCACACCTGCCGAGCCGCCTTATAGAGCAGCCTATCAGAGGAGCCTGGGGCAGCGGGCAAATCCTGCATCAAAAAGGGCTTGGAGAGTCAGCTCCCAGCAACCTTGTATCAAAAAGGTATGGCATACACAGCTGGTATTAAGGAAACTTATTCTGCCCTATGTAATAGGTGCTAAAAAAATTAGCAACGAGCAAAAATACATCCTTTCAGTGAGCTCAAATTTGACTGCTAAGGAAAATTAAACCTGTTCCTTCTTTTTTAACTTTGAAAGACCCACACAGACTTCAGCGTGCCAATGCAGTATACAAGTGCATGATGAGAATAATACATACAGCGATGCATTTCTTGAAGAAAGAGTCAGGAGTTGGCATTTCCTAAGATAACTCGACCACCTAGCTCTTTGATAACTGTACTCTTGACAATTCGAGTCCACCTTGTTCTAAATCTGTGCTCCCAAGGAACACTGCTGTGGGATGAGCACAGCAGGGGCTGTAGTGCTTATTAACACCATAAAGCTACTGTGAGCCCGAGGAAGTTAATAATATGTATTCCTTAAACACTCATTTATGAACCAGTGTTCACTAAGTAGCTTGGCATTGTTCTAGGTCATGCTGGTTATACCAGTGGACCTTACAAGGACCTGCTTTCAAGGAGACAAGAGTGTTAATAAATCATTGTATAGGCATGCCTCAGACATATTACAGGTTTGGCTCTGGACCACCAATAATACACTGAATATTGTAATGAAGTGAGTCAAATGAATTTTTTGGTTTCTCGGTGAATATGCAAGTTACATATACTATACTAGAGTCTATTAAGAGTGAAATAACATTACATTTTAGAAAATATACTTAACTAAAAAACCTTTATTGCTAAAAAATGCTAACCATCATCTGTGCTTTTAGTGAGTCATAATCTTTTTGCTGGTGGAAGTCTTGCCTGTTGTTGATGGCTGCTGACTGATTAGGGTGGTGGTTGCTGAAGGCTGGGGTAACTGGAAATTTCTTAAAATAAGACAACAATGAATTTTGCTCTATCAGTTGACTCCCTTTCATGAGTGATCTGTGTAGCATGTGATGCTGTTTGAGAGTATTTTACCCACTGAACTTCTTTCAAAACTGGAATCAGTCTTCTCAAATCATTCCCCTGCTTTATCAAGTATGTGTATGCAATATTCTAAATCCTTTGTTGTCATTTCAACAGTCTTCACAGCATCTTCACCAGGAGTAGAGTTCATCTCAAGAAACCAGTTCCTTTGCTCATTAATAAGAAGCAACTTCTCATCCCTTCAAATCTTATCATGAGATGCAGCAGTTCAGTCACACCTGCAGGCCCCACTTCTGATTCCAGTTCTCTTTCTGTTTCCACCACATCTCCAGTCACTTCCTTCATGGAAATCTTGAACCCCTCCAGGTCATCCATGAGGGTTGGAATCAGCTTCTTCCAAACTCCTGTTCAAGTTGATATTTTGACCTCTTTCTGTGAGTTATGAATGTTCTTAAGGGCACTTGGAGTGTTGAATCTTTACCAGAAGTTTTCAGTTTACTTCGCCCAGATCCATCTGTGAAATCACTACTTATGGGCAGCTGTAGCCTTATAAAATGTATTTCACAAATAATAAGACTTGACATTAGAAATTACCCCTTGATCCACTGGCTGCAGAAATAATGTTGTATTGGCAGGCATGAAAGCAATCTCACTGAACATCTCCATCAGAGTCTTTGCATAACCAGGTGTGTGTCAATGAGTGGTAATATTTTGCATCTTTTTTTCTGAGCAGTAGGTTTCAACAATGGGCTTAAAATATTCAGTAAACCATGTTGTAAGAGATGTGCTGTCATCCAGACATCGTTGTTCCACTTAGCACAGGCAGAGTGAGTTTAGCATAAGTCTTAAAGGCTGTGGTCAATGAGCATTGGCTTTAACTCAAAGCTACTATTTGAATTAACCCCTAACGAGTGAGCCAGCCTGTCCTTTAAAGATTTGAAGCCGGCATTGACTTCTCTCTGACTATGAAAATCCTAGATGGCATTTCTTCCAATGTAAGGCTGTTTCATCCACACTGAAGAAATCTGTGTTTAGTGCAGAGCCACCTTTGTGCATTACCTTACCTAGATCTCCCGGATAACTCTCTGCAGCCTCTACACGGCATTTGCTGCCTCACCTGCACTTTTATGTTACAGAGACGGCTTCTTTCCTTAAAGCTCATAAACCAACCTCTGCTAGTTTCCAACTTTTCCTCTGCAGCTTCCTTACCTCTGAGCTTTCACAGAATTGAAGAGAGTTAGGGCCTTGATCTGGATTAGGCTTTGGCTTAAGGGAATGTTGTGGCTGGTTTGATCTTCTATCCACACCACTAAAACTTCCTCCATATCAACAGAAAGGCTGTTTCACTTTCTGATCACTCATATGTTCACTGCAGTTACCCTTCTCATTTCCTTCAAGAACTTTTCCTGTGTATTCAAACTTGGCTGTGTGGTACAAGAGTCCACATTTCAGCCCATCTCAGCTTTCAACATGCCTTGTTCACTAAGCTCAATCATTTCTAGGTTTTGATTTAAAATGAGAGACACACAACTCTTCCTTTCCCTTGAACACTTTGAGGTCATTGTTAGGTTGGCCTAATTTCAATATTGGTGTGTCCTGGGGAGTAGGGAAGTCTGAGGGGAGGGAGGGAGATGAGGGGAGGGCCATTTGGTGGAGCAGTCAGAACACACACAACATTTATCAATTAAGTTCACTGTCTTATATAGGTATGGTTCATGGCACCCCAAAACAGTCACAATAGTAACATCAGAGATCCCCGAGCACACACACATCACCACAACAAACACAGTAATAATGAAATGGTTTGAAATATTGCAAGTTAGCAAAATATGACACAGAGACATGAAGTGACCAACTGCTGTTGGAACAAAGGGCACCAATAAACTTACTTGATGAAAGTTGCCACAAATCTTCAATTTGTAAAAGACACAGGATCTGCAAAGTGCAGTAAGATGCGGTAGGCCTGTACTACAGTGTGCCGAGTACGGCAGGTATGCAGTATGAGAACTGTCAGTAAAGGAGCAAGTGATCTTTGTACTAAAAATAGTTCAGTTGTTACCTTAAACATTTCTAGTTCTTTTCTAGTGTTAAAAAGTAAACTGAGGCATATTAAAATTTTCAAGAGTTTATTTGAGCAAATATTGATTTGAATAGGGCAGCACCCAACCTGAAGTGGTTAGGAGCGCTCCACTGACGGGGCTCCCGGCAGGTTTCACAGAGCAGACGTGGAAGTAAAAGGAGAACATGATTTGCTTGGCTGAAGTTTAAGCACTTTCCTTCTTTGGGAAAGCCTACTTGGCTGTTCATGATTGGGTCCTTTAGCTTAATTTTCTGAGATACCAGTGCATTTATAGGAATTGACTCTGGTTTGGGTTTCAGTTTGTTTACATAGGCTACCAAGGCATTAGAACCACCTTGGTCTAATGGCCTCCTGGTTTAATTACTTTAGCACTAGTGATTAATTCTACTTTAGAAAGTCAGGAAAGCTTTCCAGAGGAGGTCCTAGAGGGTCCGAGTCTGGGAACCTGCATTGTGGGAAATTGAAGGAGTTGAGAATGTCCAGCCAGTTTATGTCAAGTTATCCTTGTGTGCTTCTCCACCGGAAGGAGAGCCTCAGAAATGCCGGGGGTGAGATGCTGAACTCAAAACCTGATTTTAAATAAAAAAACAAAGAGCATCAGTGACGGCACCCACATTATGATTCTTGGATTAATGGAATATTTGTGAAAAGAGTTGATGGTTTGGCGTGTGTGTGTCACACCTACCTGTGGCTTATATCACTGGGACGCTCCTCAACTGATCCAAGGTGCGTTTCAATTTCTTTAAAAAATTTGGCAGGGCTGCTAAGAGGACTAGCTTTAAAAAAAACCATGGAAAATGATACTTGGCATCTCACAGATGCTCCACAAGTGGTACAAGTAGTATTGACTCATTTAATACTTGCTCTTGGTTAAAAAATGCGACTCACACTTTAAGTCAAAAATTGTGAAAATTCTCTTTAGACATTGTGCCAGAATCAGAAATACTACTTATTTTTAAATGAAAATATCATCAATGAAATGCTGTGATTTGCCATTTCGAGACATGCCCAATTTAGCAATCTAGTGATGCAGGATTGTCAGGCTTCCCTCCCAAATCAGATTGTAGAAATATCTCATGCCTTGTCCAATGCCTCATGCTAAGCAGTGTCCCCATGCACCCTTTATCTGTGCCCCAAATAATAGTGCATCAGCCACATTCAGAACAAAGTCCATGCGCTTTCTCTGCTTTTGTAGATAATGGTGCCTTCAGTTTATAATTACTTATTTTCAGTCCACCGATTTCTTTGTATAACAAATTCCTCTGATTTTTCTGATGAAATCCTCATGGCTTTGTGCTTAGTCTACATCTAAGAAATGTTATCATTTTTCCCCCTGCTATAGTATGAAAATGTTGAGCAAGAACTACCTAACCAGCAGTTTGCAGTTTCAAAATGTGCAGAATTCATTCATTCCCAAAATGCAAAGAAACAAAACACTCTAGGGTTTCATTGCCCTGTCAGTGACTCATTTATCTTGTGTCTTCAGATGTTGACATTCTTTATTTTTTTCATGGTATGAATTTCAAACATTATTGTAAGTGGAGGCCAAAAGAAACACTGGGTGTTTGTTAAAAGAAACAATGTAATGATTTAAGGTGGGGGAGGGGAGATTCTCTCTTCAGATTTACATGCCTCAACACTGCATCTGGGTTCATCCCATCCCCAAATTGTTTTCTTGGTTTGCAGTAAGTTCATCACCTCTTAGATGTATCTGAAGGCTGCTCTGAGGGGCCCGAGGGGGCCTGGCTCCCAGGGCATTGTGCCTGCTGGTCATTCGTGCAGCAGTAAACCAGAGACCCCAGCACTCCAAAGCAAGGACTTCTGGTCATATTCAGATTGTAAGGTCTTAGTTCAGGTATTTCTGGACTTGTTCTCCTACTATGCTATACCAGGGTGCTTAGCAATATGGCCCATCCAGTCCTGCACATAAGAAAGCATAGTGAATTCTCCAAACTACCAAATGGCAAATAACTATAATAAGCAGTTGAACTTAACTGAAAAATGCATGTGACCCTTGCTGAGCATAAGTAACAAGTAGAAAGCAACACAACTGAATGTAGACACAGACATTAGAATAACATGGTGAAGCCGGTTACAATGCAGACTCTGAGGCACCCTTGCACATTAGCGCTGGGGGTGGTCCCTTGCGACATGTACTGTCAACAGTTTCTCTCACTGATTCTTAGACTGCAGGCTCTATGCTGGAATGTAGCTGGTGCTTGGGAAGCAGGGGGCCTGGAACATAAGTAATTCACTCCCACTAGTCTTTTTTGGCTTATTGTTTAAGTATGTATTTATTGAAGACTACAGATCATAACATGACATGGACCTGATAACATGATATGGAAATACTCAGGACTTTGGATAGTCAAATCCATAAACAGTACAGGTTTTACAGAGCTGCACAGTATATATTGCATTTACTGGGCAGTAGTGAGAGAATGCACTCAGGAACCGGAGTGACTGTGCTCTGAATCTGGATCCATGACATCAGAGCCTCTGACCTGTACTGTGCGGATACTCTGGGCTTCCACTCCTGGGCTGTACAGTGGAGGTAACAATTCTCACTTCCTAGTGTGTTCCTGGGAGTTGAATGAGATGGCGTGAGGAGGGCACTTCGCTGAGAGGCTGGTAGAGAGAAGAGAGCTTCCCACACAGCCACAATGAAAGAGCTTTGTGCTGAGGTCAAGTGGCCCCATTATACATCCAGTCGTGCACGGCAGGCTTTGCAACCGCTAGGAAGTCAAGAGTGATCCTGCTGGGGGCCAGGCAGTGTGGAAGCTCAACAGTCTAATTAACAAGACGTCCACTTTACCGAAATGAGCCTCTGCTGCTTCAGGCAGCTAATGGGCAGCTGATGTTTACAGGAAACCTACAAAAGCCATCCTTTAGAAACTCAGGATGTAGTCTTAGGATGATGTCAAGGTAAATAGAGCAAAAAACAACAAGAAAATAAAGCTTCCACTTTTATGACTTATTTTTAGTTTTCAACAAAGAAACAAATAATCAATTCATCTTAGAAGAGCCTTAGGTGGTGGATTTCTTTTAATGTTTGATTTCTACTTTGTGAAATATTATATCACAGATGGCAAGTTCATTTTGTTTGGTTTGGTTTCAGTTTTTTTCCTACTGACAGGCAGTGAAATGATCAGCTGGAGTTTTAAATGGATGACAAACGTGTTTCATTTTCTTTCTAATATGCATCTGATCCTGTTGCTGTATTTCTGAATAAGACATAAAAAACGTTATCTTGCTGTCCCTCCAGGGCCATAGAAAGACTGGAAGGGAGAAAACAAAACAAACAAAACATTAGTCTTGGCTTTGCAGCTCGAATTCAGCTCCTGGCCATGAGATGATAGTGAAAACACAGGGATGAATCCTATAGGCTGCCCAAGGTTGCACAGCGAAGGAGAGAGCACCGGTGGAAAGCCAACAGTTGGCATCCTGACTCCCTGATTTTATCCAATACGCTGCACATTTAGCTAATAAAAGTGCTATTTCAAAGGAGGTTAGGAGGTGACTTAAATGGCCCTGGGCCTTAAAAAACTCAGATTGCCTTTTTCTCCAGTTTTATTGAGATATAACTGACATAATATTGTATTAGTTTTAGGTGTACATGATGATTTCATATATACTACACTAAGTATATAAATGATCACCACAATAAGTTTAGTTTACATCCAGCACCTAGTATGGCTACATTTTTTTCTTGTGATGACAACTTTTAAGGTCTACACTCTTAGAAACTTTCAAATATATAACAGTGTTACTAAGTATAGTCCCCATGCTGTGCATTACATCCCCAGGACTTACTCTTGTTAGAACTGCAAATGTGTATCTTTTGACCACCTTCACCAAATTTCCCCACCCTGCCAATTCTCCCCTCTGGCAACCACAGATCTGTTCTCCATGTCTACAAGTTTGTTTTGTGTTTTTTTTAGATTCCATGTATAAGTAAGATCATACAGTTTGACTGACTTCACTTAGCATAATGCTCTCAAGGTTCATGCAATTCATCCGTGTTGTCACAAATGGCAGGATTCCCTTTTATCAAAGCTGATTTATATTCCATTGTGTGTATGTGTGTGTGTGTGTGTGTGTGTGTGTATATGTATGTATATTTATACCACCTTTTCTTTATCCATTCATCCATGGACATTTAGATTGTTTCTATATCTTGGCTATTATGAGTAATGCTGCAAGGAATACAGGAATGTAGGTATCTCTTCAAGATAGTGATTTTGTTTCCTTTGGATGTAAACCCAGAAGTGGAACTGCTGGCTCCTATGGTAGCTCTGTTGTAGATTTCTTGAGGATCCTCTGTACTGTTTTTTGTGCAGGCTACACCAATTTACACTCCCACCAACAGGGCACCAGAGTTCCTTTTACCCTTAAAAAGCTGCCAAAGTATGTTTTATTTGACTATTGAAGCCTGCATTATTTTCTTCTTTGATTTACTTAAAAAAACAAATGTTTGCTTTCCGGAAACAATGTGTGAAGATATGCCTCCAATGAAAAAGTAAGAGTTTAATGTAGAGAAGCATACTATGCAAAAAGAGGGATTTTCTCACCGGCCATTCACTACATAAACCCGCTTGTGTCCCTAGGAGGAAGCTCAGTTAAAAGTTTGAATGTTTATCACTAAGAAATTTTTAATGTATGTTTAATATGTGCGCTTCTTAAATATGTGCACACCTGTTACTTTACAGTGTTCTCTGAGGGATTTTCTTACTGGTGGTTACTCATTCGCCTCATTATTTGCCAGGTGCTTTGCTGATTACTGAAATGTATCATTGCTCTCATGGAGCTTACACTCCACTGGAGACAGAATTTTTTTTAAAGAAGTAATGGAAGGAATTGTACAAAATTGGTGCTAATTAATTTTGAAACGTTGATAAAATTCTCCAGTGAAACCATCTGGGTCTGAAGATTTGTTTTGGGGGGGCTTTTAAGTTATGAATCCAGTTTGTTTATGGTTATAGGATGATTCAGGTTGTCTACTTAATTTAAGTTGAATTTTGGCAGTTTGTGGATTTTGAGGAATTGGTCCATTTCTTCTTAATTGCCAAATTTATGAGTGTAATATTTTTCATGGTCTCCATAGTATCTTCTGAATGGCTGCAGGGTCTGAAGGGATATCCTCTCTTTCACTCCTGATATTGGTGATTTGTCTTCTGTTTTTCTTTGTCATTCTTGCAAGAGGCTTATCACTTTTATTAACTTGAAGAACCAGCTTTTTGTTTCTTTGATTTTTCTCTATTTGTTTTCCTATTTTCAGTTTCATTTTATTTCTACTCTTATCTTTATTATTCCCTTCCTTTTGCTTGGTTTGAGTTTATTTTGCTCCTCTTTTCCAAGTGTTTTGAGCTAGTAATTTAGGTTATTGGTTTGAGACCTTTCCTCTTTTTTAACGTAAGAATTCAGTACTTAAATTTCTCTCAAAGCACTGCTTTAGCTGCATCCCACATAGTTTGATATGTTGTGTTTTCACTTTTATTCAATCCTATGCATTAAAAATATCTTTGACATTTACTCTTCACCCATAAATTGTTTAGAAGTTTGTTGTTTAATTTCTACATGAATCAAGATTTTCCTGTTGTCTTTCTCTTTTTTATTCCTACTGTTATTTCTCTGTGGTCAGAACAAACTCTGGATGTTTCTGGTTACTTTAAATTTTGGGGGGTTTATTTTATGGCCTAAAATATAGTCTGTCTTAGTAAATGCTTCACAGGTGTTGGATAAAAACATGTACTCTTCTCTTTTGAGGTGTTTTCCATATATTTGAGTTAGATTCTGTTTGTAGATTGAGTACTTCAGGTCTTCTATGTCCTTAATGACTTTAGGTCTAGTAGTTCTGTCAGTAGCTTGGATGGGAGTTTTGAAGTCCCCAATAATAGCTGTGAATGTGTGTATTTCTCCTTCAGATCTATCAGTTTTTGCTTCATGTACTCTGATGCTCTTAACATGTTGTTGTTTGGTACATACATATTTGATTTTCACAATATATTGCACATAACATTATTTTGCTCCCTGATAAGATTATCTTTTTATCATTATTTAATGCCCTTTATGCCACTAGTAATTTTTTTTCCTCTGAAGTCTTCTTCATGAGATATTAATGTAGATACTCTTGCTTTTTCTTAAAGTCAGTGTTTTCATGGTATATTGTTTCCCATATTTTACTTCCATCCTCCCTACATTGTTGAATTTGTAGTGAATTCTTGTAGACAGCATATAGTTGGATCACTTTTTTAATCATTTTCATCAATTTCTATACTTTAATGTTTGTGCCCAAACTGTTTACTTTTAAAATAATTATTGATCTATTAGAAGATATTAGCATTTAAGTCTGCCATTGTAATAATTCTCTTCTTTCATTTTTTTCTATTGAATTCCTCTGCTTTTCTTTACTTGTCTTCATTTGGGTTACTTGAACGTTTTTTAGGATTCCATCCTGATTTACTTACAGTGTTTTTCAATATGTTGCTTTACATAGTTTTCTACATGGTCACGCACAGAATCATAATATGCATACTTAAGTTATCATGTATCAGTGTTTTTCCATGTTGCATGAAGTATAGAAACCCTACTTCCATTTGCTATCCTACACTCTCCTTATTTTTTAAGTATAATTGTCTTAGGGATTTCCTATACATACATTAGGCACCACATCAGAAATTATTTCAGAAACTTATGAGAAGAAGGATTGTCAAGTATATTTTAATTCCTATTTTTACCAGTTCTTATGCTCTTCTTTCTCTTCTGAAGATCTAAATCTTCTTTTATTATCATTTTCTTTCTGTTTAGAGAACTTTCTGCAGCCATTCTTTAAGGGAGATTTGCTAGTAACAAATTTGCTGAACTTTTCTTTGTTGGAGAATATTTTTATCTATCCTCATCTTATATAGAGGTATTTTCACTGGATGTATAGAACTATTGTAATTGAAAGTTCTTTTCTTTCAGCCGTTGAAACAGCTGTGAAATTTTCTTTAGCATCCACAGTGTCAGATAAGAGATGTGTTGTCATTTGCAGTGATGTTTCACTTACATGTAACATGTCATTTCTCTCTGGCTGCTGACAATATTTTTTTTCTTATCTTCATTTTCATTAGTTTTATAATGATGTACCTGGATATGGATTTATTTGACTTTATTTTATTTGGGGTTTGCTCAGCCTCTTTAATCTGTAAACTACATCTTTCAGCAAATTTGGAAGTTTTCAGCCATTATTTCTTCCAATACTTTTTCGATACACTCTCTATTCTTCTGAAACTCTGATGATTTGAGTACTAATGCCTTTGTAATTGACATATAGTTCCCTGAGACTCTGTTCTTTTCTTTTTTTTCCATTCTATATTCTCTCTTTTGTTTGCATTGGGTAATTTTTTCCCTCTGTCTTCAGTGATATATAGTCCATCTTCTGTCATTCTACTTTGAGCCCATTCAATGACTTTTTAAATTTTTGTATTATATTTCACTCTAATTTCCACTTGGTTCTTTGCTAAGCTTTTCTGTTTTTTGGTTTTTTTTAAAACTTCTTTCAAGAGAATTTATCATTGCTTGAAGCATTTTTATGATAGCTACTTTAAAATCCTTGTCAAATAATCACAACATCGGATTCATTTCTGTGTTTACATCTGTTGAGCATGTTCTCTCATCTTGTGATTTTTCTTGTTCTTGGTATGATGGGTAACTTTCTGTCATAGATTGGAAATTTTGGATATTACATCCTGAAACTTGGGATCCTGTTTAATCTAGGCATCTCCCTGTGGAGGCGTCATGCAAAGGCAGGTGGGTGTGTGTGCTCCGCTTTCCTTTGGCCCCAGCACTACCTGGTGACAGCAGAGCGCTGTCCCCAGAGCCTCATGGCAGGTGTGTGGCTGGGGCTTGGCTCCCTCCTGGCCCAGTGCACGCCATCCTGCTCCGCCCTTCTGTCTGACTTTCCTCTACCTGTGAACGGCACCCCGTTCTCCACGCCTGCTTTAAGGGCCCTTACCATCTGAGCTTTGCCAAAGCCTTGTGGCCTCTCCTCAGGCCAGAGCCTTCCTGCCCTGCCGCCCCTCCACCAGGCCCCATCTGCTCTGCCCGACTGCTGAGCCCTTCTTCAGGAAGCTTCCACTCTGGTGTGAGAACGTAAAGGAGTGACCTCTTTTCCAGAGGAGGGGTCAGAAAAGTTTTTCTATAGAGGGCCAGATAATAACCCTTCAGGCCTCGTGAGCCCAGGGTCTCTGCCACCTCTGTTCACCTATGCCGCAGTAAAACATGTAAGTGGTGGGCATGGCTGTGTCTTAATGAAACTTTATTTACAAAACAGCCCTCAGGGGTACACTTGACCTGAGGGCCCTAGTGTGCTACCTTTTGGGCATATCCATCATTCCCCACAGAAGTCTGCACTTAGGTGCTTGAACTTAACTTCATTTTAAATTTTTTATTAATGTTGTCTACATTCCCTATTCCTTTTAGCCATCTCGTGCTTTTTAGCTCATCTATACTTTATGAAACACAGAGAACAGCGCCTCCCACATTCTTTGTAGATACCCAGACATCTTTACACATCTCCCCTGGAATAATCCCCACTAATGCACATGAGTGTAAAGTGGAGAGGAGAAGCAGAGCAGAATATTTGACTTTAGCCCTGGTTTGCTGCTTGGCTAACAGCATCTACTTTGATTTCTAAAGAATAGATTAAAAAGAAAGTGTAGTGAGGGCAGCCAGTAGAACTCAACACAGGATGTTACTGGAGCCCAGGGAAGAGCATCTAACGAGCTGATGTGTGCGAGAGAGAGAGGGAGAGAGGGACGCAGAAGAAAAAGAGAGAATAAGAGCAAGAGGCAGAGAGGGAGGCGTTTAGGCCAGGCAAAAAGAACAGTTGTTTTAAGCAACCAGGAGCTGGTCACCTGCCCAAGGACAGTGGGTGACAGTGTTTTTAAATCCAAAGAACTGCTTCTTCTTGACAGTTTTGGTCTATATAAGTAACTTGGAATATTCGAGGCCTGAAAGCCCAGGTCAGGGCTAACTCTTAGGATAAGGAAAAGGTCCCACAAACATCCATGGACCACAGCACATGCCAGGAGGATTCCCTTCTGGGGACTGGGCATCACACCAAGGTGACCGGAGACTGGCCACTCCTGCACAGGAAAGCCTCTTTCTGAAAACCACCTGAGCAGGGCGGGCTGAACCCCAGGAAGAAGGTGGAATTGACATGAATGTTGACAGGTAGTTAAAGCAGGAGAAAGGAATCCTCCTTCTCTCCTGAGTCCCCCAAAACATCTATGATTCCTTCTGAACTTTCCTCTCCAATTACAGGCTCCATGGATGCTAATTTGTGAATGCTAAAAAAATGAGTTTAGTAAGAAAAGTATTCATGAATACACTTTCCCCTATTTGGGAGACACAACTTTTTGGTGCCTATAGTGCTCAGGGACTTAGGGGCACATCTCTGCTTCCTCCCAGCCAGGGGCTCCTTTAGCTCCAGTCTGCCTGCTGTCCTATGAAGTCCTTCCCCATCCCACACACACACGTGCACACATAGACACATGCAAATCTAAATGGATGTAGAATTGTACTTCCAGTGAAGCATCAGCTATGAGGGATGCCACTCCTATTTCACTTGATAACAGATAAGCAGAATAGGGACTATTACACTTAATACTTGTTCTTAGAGAATATGATAGCAGTGGACCATGGTTCAGTTTGAAAGCTTAAATATTTACATTTTAGAAGTGAAGTGCCGGCAGAGTGGGAGAGTGGCATTCCCATAGCCTGGAAAGGGACACCCCATGCAGGGCCCACAGACACACCCCAGGGACACAGGGAACAGCTGTGGGGACAGTGCTGGCCTGAGATTTTGCTTGAGGGGGGTCACTTTTTAGAGCAGACCAGAAGGCCAGGTTCCTAGGAATATATTCCCCATTTTTCTCCCATACCAATGTCTCCAAATTCCTTAGAAGATCCACAGTTAACATGCTTCCTTGATCACTATTTCCCCATTTATCAGCAAGCAGACGTAAAGAAGAGTTGAAGAAATACCACAGGCCATCTCTGCACCCATCAAGAAATAGATTTTTGTTACTATTGGAGCCAGAGGAAGAAAAAGACATGGAAGGAAGTGAGCGAGTGAGGAAATGTCAGGTCCAGCTCACCTACTTGGGGACTGTGTATCCAAACGGATCAGCCATAAGCCCCTGGGGAGGACTGGATGTTGCATCCGACATGCCCTCAGTACTAGCAGAAGCCCTATTCCTGTGTATGGAGTCAAGGCCCCACCTCTCTTCTGTCTTCCATTCCCCAGGTCTGTGCAACACAGAGCCTGCCATTGGAAAAAACAGGCGCTCCTTGTGCAGAGAATCACGGGACCCAGCTAGTGCGTGTGAGCACTGTCCCTGAGCCGCATGCACAGAATCACAGGACCCGGCTAGTGCGTGTGAGCACTGTCCCCGAGCTACTTGCACAGAATCACAGGACCCGGCTAGTGCGTGTGAGCACTGTCCCCGAGCTACTTGCACAG
>JAQQAC010017683.1:1865728-1933872 GCA_029783875.1 Phataginus tricuspis | reverse complement strand
GGGACCCGGCTAGTGCGTGTGAGCACTGTCCCCGAGCTACTTGCACATAATCACAGGACCCGGCTAGTGCGTGTGAGCACTGTCCCCGAGCTAGTTGCACATAATCACAGGACCCGGCTAGGGCGTGTGAGCACTGTCCCTGAGCTACTTGCACAGAATCACACGACCCGGCTAGTGCGTGTGAGCACTGTCCCCGAGCTACTTGCACAGAATCACAGGAATCGGCTAGTACGTGTGAGCACTGTCCCTGAGCTACTTGCACAGATCACATGACCCGGCTAGTGCGTGTGAGCACTGTCCCTGAGCTACTTGCACAGATCACAGGACCCGGCTAGTGCGTGTGAGCACTGTCCCTGAGCTACTTGCACAGAATCACGGGACCCGGCTAGTACGTGTGAGCACTGTCCCTGAGCTACTTGCACAGAATCACAGGACCCGGCTAGTGTGTGTGGGCACTTTTTCTGAGATACATGAATGCATTTTTGGGGAGCACTCTTTCTAAAATTCATCTGCAATTCTGCCTTCTCAGAGGCAATTCATGTTGTGCAAATTGCTCTGTGGGCCTTGAACAGAGGACTGATAGGGGTGGCGCTGACCTGCAGGGCTCTCTGCTGGGTCAGAGCGCTGTCACGTCTTGCGTCTTTTTGTTGTCATTCCATCTTGTCTCCTCCCCACTCTTAGTAACATGTGATGCTGTTGGCATTGTTGTCTCCTGTGAGTCCCTCTGTTTCTAATCAGTGTTTCTAAACTTCTGGCAGCTTGAAACTCAGAAAACAAATCTTGAAGTAAATCAGAACTTGAGCAATTTAAGTTCATGGAAGGTCTGGCCTAGATCTGGCTCCTCCGCAGTGTATGCGGGCCGACTTGTCCACAGTGGCTATAATGATAAGAGCTGCCTTTGCTGAGCTCTTTCTTCAGGCGGGCTCCACACAGACCAATGGTAGGACCCTCCCAGGTCCTTCAAGGGAGGAACCGTTAGGAAACTGTTCTTGCAGAGGAGGAAACTGAGGCTCAGTGTGCCCAAGAGAGGCCCAAGGTTTGCCAGGAGTGAATCTTCCTCTAGGTTCCTTGCTCTTACCACATGATAACTAGATCAGAGGAGCACTGCCATGATTCACTTACTAACACCTACAAAAAATTAATATAAAAACCAGACATTTCAACTATAGCTAAGAAGTCATTTACCATGTGATAAACAACACTTTTATTGTAAGAGAGAAATACTGCTCAGGAAACAAATAATGTATGAAATATAGAGCCCTCCTGTCCTAAAAATAAGCACACCTCACAGGGTTTAGATACTCCTAAACCAGAATACAGATGTTTTTTAAAAAATGTATCCTCTTATAGTATAGTCGTGCTGAATTAAGTCTGAAGGTTGTTGCTCTGTGCCTGTACACAGATACATTAAAAAAATGACTACATCTTATGCAGAAATGTTTCTCCTCTTATCATTGTGTTGAGAATACAATTTAAAAAGACGACTTTTTGAGACTAGAAAGATAGCACAGTTAAGTATCCTCAGGCCCTCTGTGGTGAGTGGTGGAAGTCAGACACGTTAACCACGCCTTCTACCGAGCCTCTCCTGCCCGCCCGCCCAGAATACATGCCTTCACGCTTGTCTGAAGGGCTTACCATATACTCAGGAACTTGCACGAGTTACTTCACTAAGCATACATAACAACCCTATGGTGTTGGAATTTCTGTTTTCCCATTCTCAAAAAGCAAGAAAAATGAGTCTTAAAGAATTGAATGAGCTTGTCCACAGTCATACAAGTGGTAAGCGCCAAGTACGGACCAGCCCCACGCCGTGACTTCCAAGCTCCGCCCCTGCCACTGAGGGCTGAGCGAGCACGGGTCACTTACCCGCCCCATATCCAGCTGGGGGTGTTCTCTGCGCAGACCTTCCGCCCACTTGGCCCCCGGCAGACCCGCAAAAAGCTAACCCGCATCTGCTGCGGCAGGTCACTCAGGTTCTGTGCGATCTGGGGGGCTGAGCCCTCGGTGCTGGAGGTGGGCTTCTGATGGGCACAAACGTTTCCTTCCATCTGGGCTCCTGGTTGCCTTTGACAAACAGGACAGAAGGCTGCGGGGGCTAGATCCAAGGGATCAAAGGAAGATGGGTCTGTAAGATGCAGTTTTTCCCAAGCTAATGTCAAGTCGAGAGAAAATAAGCCCACTCTGTACACCTGGCCTTCCAAGGTCCGAGAGAAAGGAGTGATGACAGAAGCAGCAGCCGTCTGAGGGCCCAGGAAGGAAAGTGGCACAGTTATGGATACCAACTGGGACTGAGAACTGTGTCGTTCAGCTCAGTGTTTCAGCTTGATTATCAAATGTTTGATTAGCAGATAACTGAAATTCTGGGTCAGTTTCCTCAGCTTTCACCTCCTTTTAAGTGAGTATAAATGATTTGTTAAAATACTGGCCTTGTTTATGGCAGATCCACCAAATATCTGGGAACAGAAAAATACTAGAACCCGAGTTATGGGATGAGTTTCTTCTTATTGGGGACATTTTGATACCAGTATTTATTTTGAGGTGTTATTTTCTGCTATCATAATGAGATTTTTAAAGAATATCCTCACACCCATTCTTTAAAATTGAGGTAAAACATGCATGAAACTTACCATTTAATCATTTTAAAGTGTGTAGTTCAGTAGTGTTCAGTGCATTCACAGTGTCGTACAGCTGTCACCACCATCCGTCTCTAGAGTATTTTCATGTCCCGCACCAGAACTCTGTACACATTAAGCACCAAGTCCCCATTCCCCCCTTTCTCCAGCCTCTGGCAACCACCGTCCTACCATCTGTCTCTATAAATTTGACTATCCAGGTACCCCATAGAAGTGGAGTCATACAGGATTTGTCCATTTGTAATTTTTTTTAGCATAATGTTCTCCAGTTTCATCCATGTTATAGCATGTGTCAGAATTTCTTCCTTTTTTAAGGCTGAATAGTACTCCATTTTATGCATAGACCACACTTTGTTTATCCATTCTTCCCTCAATACCTCATGCCCATTTTAATTCATTTTTTTTGATCCTTTATGATTTTATTACTCTCTTTACTTCATTGTAATCCAGTATTACATAAGAAGAAATATTTTAGACTGAATGTCTGATGAGGTTGTGTTTCACTTGAAGATTTGGTTAGGAAACCAACAGGGAGGAGGCTCTGACTCTGTTCAGCAAAGGGGAGGGGATCCCTCTAAGGATGCCTGGCCATTGTTACTTAGAGGCTTCATGTAATTTTAACTTCTTTTCCTGGGGTATATATGCCTGGTTATGAACAAGACTTCTTAGAGGAAATTGATCTGATAAAGTGCTATTTCCAAAGATCAAACCCTGAGCATCTTTTAAAATTGTATCTCAATCTTGTAATGTTTCACAACATTGCATACCTTTAAACTTAATCAGTTCAAGCAGCAAACCCTTGTGGTACAAGCTGTGTGGGGAGGTAGAGGCATGTAGAGGCGTCTGTTTGCTTACTTTTGATGTAGGAATGGAAGACAGTTTCAACCAAAGTGGAATCCCAAAGTGTCCAAGGTTTATTGAGTGCTTATAGATAACTTACTAAGGAAATAATCTGTTACTGGCCATTTATTTGGTGAGCTATAGGCAGTATTTTTTAGCAGTTAAAAGTATGGGCTTTGGCATCACTAAGTTGTGTGTTTGATTCAATCTAGCACTTGCAGGGAAATCACCTAACCTTTCAGGGCAAACATATCTCCCATGGGATGAATATAAAAGATCACCCTATAAGGTTTCTGTGAAGATTGAATGCACTGTTATTGTTTGTAAAACAAATGGAATGTGCTAGTTATCTAGTAATAATAGTTGTAGTAGGCAGTAATATCAACTGTGGGATGTGAAATGATAATAGATTAAAAAACATTCCAATTAAATGCGATGCATGTTCAGAACTACCTAACTAGATGGCCATCACCACCCAGGTGAAGGCGCCCATATGGTGCACACACTTTGGAAGACAGTGGGTCGGGTGGTTTCTTACAAAACTATATACTCTTACCACACAGTCCAGCAGTTGTGCTCCTTGGCATTTCTCCAGAGGATTTAAAAACATATCCGCACAAAACCTGCACACAGATATTTATAGCAGCTTTTTATTCCTAGTTGCCAAACTTGGAAGGAACCAAGATGGATAAAATCATTGTGGTTCATCCAGACAATGGAATATGATTCAAATGCAAACAAGAAATGAGCTCTCAAGCCATAAAAACATGGAAAAACCTTAAATACATGAGACTAAGTGAAAGAAGCCAATCTGGAAAGGCTACATACTGTAGAATTCCAACTGCATGACATGCTAGAAAAGGCAGAACTAAGGAGACAACAAAAAGATCAGTGGTTGCCAGGGACTGGGGAGGGTGGGAAGGAATTAGTAGTTGGAACACAGTGGATTTTTAGGGCAGTGAAACTATTCTGTGTGATGCTGTGTTGGTGAATACGGATCATTATACATTTGTCCAGACCTACAGAATGGAGAACACAAGAGTGAACTCTCACGTGACCTACAGGCTCTGGGTGATTATGAGGCATCAGTGTAGATTCTTATAATAAGTTTAACACTATGGTGGGGGATGTTGATAAATGGGGGAGCCTATGCACATATGGGATAGAGGTCCATGGGATTCTTTGTACTTTTCTCTAAATTTTACTGTGAACCTTAAACTGCTCTAAAAAAAAAAATGAAAGCTTAATAAAAAAAAAAGAACATCATGTGTTTTCTAGGTAAATGAAGATTAAACACAGGCCCTTTAGCCTTTAAACCAGCTTCATTTATTCCAAACTTTCCTAAACGGATTTAATTTTGAATCCAGGTGAGACACACCCACATTTCTGATGGGAGACACCTGTCTTGTTTCATCAAGTAGCTTTCAAAAACCCTGGTCACTGGCATTGAGACCACATTGTGGGTTCACAAAGGGCTTGTGCAGGCCCCATGGGTAAGCGGAGAGACCCCCACCTCTCTGCTGAGAAAGGGAGGGTTGGTCAGTAAGAGAGCGTCGGAGTGAGTGAAGGGCCCTCTCGACCTGCTGCCTCTTCTAAAAACAAACAAAAACAAAACAAAAAGTCCAAATGCTGTGGTCAGATATCAGGATGAGTTGTGTTTGGCCATAGCTGTACTAATTACATCAATGATATCTTGTGGAAATATATGCATGCACATTGGTGGGATGGCCGGTCTCTAATCTGTGTTTTGCATTTCTTCTCATTTACTACTTTTTTTTTTTTGGTCCTAAATAAGTCTTCCAGTCTCCTAGCTCTTGTTCACTCAATGTCAAGTTTACCTGATGCCGGGACTCCTTTAAAATGAAGCAGCTAGCATTTTTAGGTAACTCCTTGCAGGGAAAGGCTGAGAAGGAGGTAGATGGGTCAGCAAGGTCACTCGGCAGGCGCTTCAGGGCTCTGCGGGTGCCCCCGGCGGCCTCAGGGCTCCTGGCCTCCCCTTCTTCTCTGGCTCATCCTTGGGCTCTCCCTGACTTGGCTGCTCTGCAGCTCCCCAGGCGGCCTTGGCAGGTCCTGCCGCGACTCGGGCCATTAGGAATGGGAATGAGCCTCGTCCAGAGGTGCCCCAGGAAGCTCTGGAGTGGGGGATGCATGTAGCCTGGGACAGAAGGGCCGCTGTCAGCCTCCTTACTCTTTGTCCACTCCTGCCCTAAGCCTAGTAAAGGTGAGTCCTTCTCACACTTCTGCGCTGTTTCCTAATAAGGCGGAGAGGGAGCATGAAGGAGGGGCTCTAGCCTTGCAGCTCAGTCTTTCCAATGAACCTTTTCCGTGCTTCCCAGCAGTTTAAATTCTGCAAGCTTTGGCTAAATCTAATCTAATCAAGTCCTAAATCTAATCTAGCAGATTCATCTAACCTCCTCCCACACGTGGAAAGGATCTTAGAACCCTTCCCTATTATTACCTGGCAGAGGCTCAGTTTGTCTGTCCTTACCTGATCCTGTGTCTTTAAACACATTTGAAAAACGTGTATGGGGAGAAGTGGAGTCCACTTCTTGGGCAAGAATTACAAAGACCGAGAGTGTTCTGAGTCAGTGGGTCAGGAGGGTGGACATGCAATGACTGGCCCATGATGGATGGGTGTGGGCAGTGACGCTCTGTGAGGACATGTGGCCTGTGGTTTTTCCAGTCCTGGGGATGAATCCTGCTGCACCGTGTCCTCTCTTCTGGTCCCCCTCCTGGGTGCTGGTGAATATCTGCATATCGTTATCTAGGGTTTGTGGTGCAAATTAAAAATACTTTATATGTGCATGCATGGTTTTTTCCTGAGCTGAGTTCACTGGCCCCAGAGAAGATGAAAGTGTGTCCTTGGTTCATTTACACGCCGCTGAATGAACTGAGGGAACTGACTGGGGTAAACCTGTGCTGAATCAAGATTATCTGAAGAGCTCCACTTTACTGATGTTCTACATGGCATTTGCTCATTTGCAGCGCGTTACAGATAAGACCAGCAGAGGCAGGCTGACTGTCCTGTGAATGGCAAAAACTAGGGGAGGTGGAGACTGGGCTGAGAAGTGTCACAGAGCAAAAATGGGTGCAGACCCTGCACAGCCAGGCTGGAGACACAGATGAGGCCGTGAAGTCGGTGGTAATTAGCTGCACAAAGATGAAGCCTACCTGGAAAAAAGGGAGGCCTGCAGCAAGCAGAAACCTTTGAAAATGGTGAGGCTGCCCGCTCAGCTCTGCCACCTGGGAGCACAGGGATTCTCCTGCAAAGCAAGCTGGAGCCCAAGGGAGTGGGCATTCAACAGCCACATGCGCAACCATTGCTCGTGTGCAGTCCCAGAGGCAACAGCTACTTTATTACCGAGGATCATCTGTCCCGACACTTACCTCCGTCAGTGTGTTTTCAAGGAGAATCCACTGCACATTTCCCAAACCTCTCCTGAGAATCAGTTGTTAGGCACAGATGCTCAACAGGACTTGGAGCTGGGCTCACTCTGTGACTGATACATTTCCCATTCCTGCAGGTATGATCTTCCAAGTTCTCAAGTTGCCATTATGTTTGATGAGTTCATTTCAGTGTAGGGCTGCTTGAGCATCTACTATGGCCATTTGTAATAGGGTTGGTGGGCTAAAAGTGTGGCCCCAGCTGCCGTGGCGGGGTACAAGTGACATCCAGGAAAGGCAGCACAGCGTCTTCTCATCCCCGGGTTACACGGGTCTGAGACTCTGCTGTGCAGCTAACACCCAGTGCCCTGTGGTCACTAGGGGCCTCCCACCCTACCTCTGAACCCCCTGGAAGGGCCTTCCTGGCTTCATTCCAGGCCCCAGAAATGAAGGGCTCTGCCCAGGCCAGCAAGAGCCTCCAGAATCCTGACCACACTGGTGGTTAAAAATTTTGCTTTCACCCCTGGCTGCCTCATGCGGTGCCTGTGCATATGGAAATTTGTTGTAAATTGTGAAGTATCACAGTGATTCCCCTCTCACTCCAATCTGACAATCACTGTGTCAGACACTGAGGGACACGATTTGATCTCAGCGCCAGCACACACACCAGCCGGAGGGATCGATAGGGAGTCTGCGGGGGCCACCTCCTGGGGGCAGAGCTGCCCTGTGTCTTCCCGAGGTGGGTGCTGAGGCAAGAACACTGACTGGCAGGGACAGAATGGGGGAGGAGGGTGTGGCCCAGGGCATTCTGAAATGACCTGTGCTTGGGAAGTCTCACCATTCCTCTGGACTTCTGGGGACTCTCTGTCTCCCCGCCATCCTGGACATGCAGAGTTGTACCCCTACTTCTTCCTCATGACAACAGCAGAAAGGTTTTTCCTTTGACCTTTTAGATTCTGAAATTGGGGCTCCACAAATTGAACTGACAGAAGATGGGTTAACAGAAGAAATATTTATTTCATATTATACGCCAGGTCTCACAAAAGCAAAACAAAACCCAAAGAGATAGTCCTGGAGCCTTATGCAGCAGTTTCACAAAGGGCAATAAATTCTGGAGAATTGACAAGAGCAATGAAAAGGGTTTGATCTTTTGGGGGTTGGTAAATTGTGAGAAGGTAAATATATGGGGAAACTACTGGAAGATAGGGTTATTTAGTAACATTCACGTGTGCAGGCCCAACTCAGTGCTGACTCTGCCCTTTCTTCAGTCATAAAACTTCCCTGGGAGAGGACTTACAGCAGCCCTCATTTCTCAGTTTCTGCTCTTAATCAGATAAGGGAAGTGCTGAGAAAGTTTCTTTCTGCATCTGTTTGTGGCCTTCAGCTCAAAATAACCCATAGTCAAAGTGGCGTAATTGGGGCAGCACGTTCTGGTCCCCTTAACGCACAGGTGGTGAACACTCACATCCCAGGGCTTCTGCTCCCCACGTTTCAGGCCCCTCAATGTCACCGCTACGTTTCTGTCGGACTCTGTTGAATGTGGCAGCCTGTCCCAACATTGCAACTCTGTCAAGTGCTCCAGGCTTTGAGGGTGGCTTTCATGTTTTATCCCTACCTTCTGCGCAAATCTCATAGAAAGGAGCAAGGCTTAATGCAGGACTCAGAAATCAGACATCACTTATTTAAACTGCCAGGACTGATGCTAATAGCTTCCAAATGAGCCCCCACTCTCTGGCCCTCTCTGCGTTCACCACATCCTGCTCTGACCTGGGCCCCCTGCTTTGGCTACAGCCTGCACAAACCCCTCCCCTGAGATTCTGAAATCCACGCTGGAGTTGTCCTTTCAACTGCTTTTCATTTCCTAGATTTTAAGTTGCCTCAGGGACCCTAGGAGCTCAAGGGGTCCCTGTGCCATATTTTCTTCTGCTTCAAGTGGAGAGCATGGCTGGACCCTTGGGGAGTAGCCAGCACTCCTGGACTCAGGGCAGGCCTTGGAGTCTGTTAGTGACAATGGCTAATTCTTCAGCCAGCCCACAGTATTGCCCCAGGATAGACAAAGGGCCCAATTTGGGCAAAACCCCTTTCCCAGTATTAGTCGTATAAGGGCTGGGTGAAGAAGCTCCTTCCCCTTTCTGGTGTCTGAGCTGTGGAGCTGTGAGTACCCACACGCAGCTCCCGGTCAGGTGGTGGGGCAGAGCAGGGAGGGAGCAAATTACATTGGGACTTACTTCTGTGGATTCATGGGCCCTGGAGGCCTGCATGTTGAATCGCCCGGTTGCCCACCCCCATCTTCCATCTTTCTGGCCTCTGCCCAGTAGCTCTGTGCCCAGCAGGCCAGCAGCACCCCAACTCTGCAGACTGCACCCCCCCCCAAGCTTTTACTAGGATTGAATGGGAACTGTCAAAAGATAACAGTGTGGCAGAAACTTAGTGCCTGTTCCCTTCTTGCTTTGTTTAAAACCATCTCCCTATGATTAATATAATTTACATAAAATGGACTTCCAGAAATAAAGTTATTGGCCCAAGTCTGTTTGCCATGACTTATGCAGCTGTTTTCCCAAAGCACTATTCCAGGCTGTATGTTCCTGACAACTGAGGAGTGTGGTCATTCCACTACACAGCAAGGCTGCTTGTCACCCTCAGTCCATTATAAGAAATCACACCCCAGGAATTCAGCTTAATCTCTGAAATTGACATTTTATATGTGAGGCATTATTCAACCTTTCAGTCAAATGAACCTGTACTTGTTTATTTTTTCTTTTCTTTATTTTTTCCCTTTCACCCAACAGATATTGAGGTGCATCTAGTGAACCACATTCAGGGAAGAACACTGGTTAGGTTTCCAGGATTAATTAAGGGGAATCACAGTGTGCTGTAAGTAGATGAGGCCTTTTATATTAAGTAGACGATTAAAGTCACATAAGGTAATTGAAGGAGTTTTATCTTCCGTGTGACTCTTGTCCTTCCTTCAGTGACCTATGTTATTAGACACTTGCTATGCTCTCAGTAAGCTCTGGAGAGGGAAGCCTCCTTCTCTTCCCAAAAAGTCTAAAGACAGTCAATCCCTGGTGCAGTATCAGTTTATGATGCTGTACTTCACACCTTTCAGTCACAAAAATCAATGACCACATGGTTTGAAAAACAGTAGAGGAAATTATGAAACAATACCAAAAAACAATATAAAGCAAGGTTAAGACAGAGTGAATGCTAATTTTTAACTGCAAGAATCCAGAAAAGGAATCTTTGTAAGGGATGCTGTTTACAAGGTGGCTTCTCAGAGAGTCCTAGAGGATGCAGAGAATCCCACCCGTGTGTACCCAGTCTAGCTGGGGGGCTCCCAGGGGTCATCCATCACATCTTTGATCTACATTACATTCCAGATGCCTCTGTAATGTTTACCTTATTACAGCCAAGCAGCTGTTTCCTGGAATATCTGAATGGTCCTTCCTAATTGCTCCTGGGTCTCTGGATACATGCAACATAAAATGTTGCTTCCCGCTATGTCCCAGCTACTCAAAATTTGAAGTCAGCAATCTGACCTTGCCTAATGAAATGGCAAATAAAGGTGATGGAGATCCTCCTGCCTACAGCAATCTACAGATTCAATGCAATCCCTACCAAATACCAATAGCATTCTTCAACTAACTATAACAAATAGTTCTAAAATTCATATGGAACCACAAAAGAACCTGAATAGCCAAAGCAATCCTGAGAAGGAAGAATAAAGCTGGGGGGATTATGCTCCATGACTTCAAGCTCTACTACAAAGCCACAATAATCAAGACAATTTGGTACTGGCACAACAACACACCCATAGACCAGTGGAACAGACTAGAGAGTCCCGATATTAACCCAAGCATATATGGTCAATTACTATACGATAAAGGAACCATGGATATACAATGGGGAAATGACAGCCTCTTTAGCAGCTGGTGTTGGCTAAACTGGACAGCTACATGTAAGAGAATGAAACTGGACTACTGTCTAACCCCATACACAAAAGTAAACTCGAAATGCATCAAAGGCTTGAATGTAAGTCATGAAACCATAAAACTCTTAGAAGAAAACATAGGCAAAACTCTATTGAATATAAACATGAGCAACTTCTTCCTGAATATCTCCCCGTGCAAGGGAAACAAAAGCAAAAATGAACAGGTGGGACTATATCAAACTAAAAAGCTTCTGTACAGCAAAGTACATCATCAATAGAACAAAAAGGCATCCTACAGTATGAGAGAATATATTCATAAATGACATATCCCATAGGGGTTGACATCCATAATATATAAAGAACTCACGCACCTCAACAAACTAAAAGCAAATACGCCAATTAAAAAATGGGCAGAGGAGCTGAACAGACACTTCTCCAAAGAAGAAATTCAGTTGGGCAGCAGGCACATGAAAAGATGCTCCACATCGCTAAGCATCAGAGAAATGCAGATTAAAACCACAATGATATATCACCTCACACCAGTGAGGATGGCCAACATCCAAAAGCAAACAACAACAAATATTGGCAAGGATGTGGAGAAAGGGGAACCCTCCTGCACTGCTGGTGGGAATGTAAATTAATTCAACCATTGTGGAAAGCAGTATGGCGGTTCCTCAAAAAATTCAAAATAGAAATACCATTTGACCCAGGAATTCCACTCCTAGGAATTTACTCTAAGAATGCAGCAGCCCAGTTTGAAAAAGACATATGCACCCTTATGTTTATCGCAGCACTATTTACAATAGCCAAGAAATGGAAGCAACCTAAGTGTCCATCAGTAGATGAATGGATAAAGAAGATGTGGTACACATACACAATGGAATATTATTCAGCCATAAGAAGAAAACAAATCCTACCATTTCTATCAACATGGATGGAGCTAGAGGGTATTATGCTCAGTGAAATAAGCCAGGAGGAGAAAGACAAGTACCAAATGATTTCACTTATCTGTGGAGTATAAGAACAAAGCAAAAACTGAAGGAACAAAACAGCAGCAGACTCACAGAACCAAAGAATGGACTAACAGTTAGCAAAGGGAAAGGGACTGGGGAGGATGGGTGGGAAGGGAGGGATAAGGGGAATAAAGGGAATAAGAGGCATTACGATTAGCACACATAATGTGGGGGGGGGCATATAGGGAAGGCAGTATAACACAGAGAAGACAAGTAGTGATTCTATAGCATCTTACTCCACTGATGGACAGTGACTGTAATGGGGTATGTGGTGCGGACTTGATAATGGGGGGAATCTAGTAACCACAGTGTTGCTCATGTAATTGTATATTAGTGATACCAAAAAAAAAAAATGATGATGGAGATCCTGTTTTATATCTTCTTTTTTGAGTAAAGCCATGCACTAGGCGTTTTTATGTTTGCCCCAAATTAGTTTGATAATTGACGTCCATGTATCCTGAGGGCAGCAGGCACTTTTGGTTTTCCTGTGCTGGCTATGTATTCTCTTTTTAAAGCTCTTTTTAATATATTCTTTCTGCCTTTCAAATGCAAATTTCCCTATGGTTCTGACCTGAACCCTTCTCTGTCTTCCCTCCTCATTCCCTTCCTCGGGAAGCTTCTTGGGGAAGTTAATCCTAAAACTCTTCAACAGAAAAATCCCTGTTTTCTGCGTTTTGAGTACTACCCTGGGTGGAATCAAACCCCCACCTCCTTCAGTGTTGAGAGTCAGTAGTGGGAGAGGTCTGAGCCAGGCTTAAATATGGCTCCATTGCTTCCTGGCGATTTCAAGCAGGGTGCCCCCAAATGTAAAATGGGGATAATAGAATATGCTTGCAGGGATGTTTCAGTATCATATGCAAAGTGCTTAGAAGGACACCTGAGAGATAACCCATGCCAAATAAGTGTTAGATGTGATTATCATTGATATGATTTCTGTGAGACCCAGCTCGGATTTTATGCTGAAACTTCAGGCAAAATATCCAAAAGGAAATTCCTCCGAATTCCTCCAAGGGGAATTAGTGGAAGGTATGGACTTTAGCAATTGGGGCGTGCTTATGTACAGTCTGGGTGCCTATTGCCGGAGCTCTCAGTGTAAACAATGATCTAGGAATTAGAGGTATCAAATGACAACTCAATTCCTGAAAGGCACGAGCTCTCCAACCCTGAACATGTTCAAGATCTTAGGCCCTTGAGGAGTATTTGCAGGGAATTCTTGCATTTAATTAGCTGTCCTCCATGATCACTTACAAGTCAGACTAACTGCACCCTTACTGGCAGCGATGCTGCTGGGAGCTGCCGGTGGAAGCTGGGCCCTTCACAGTGGCTTCGCTCTCCTGGAATAGCCCCGGCCCCACGGCACACAGTCTCACTTTAGTTTCCTTGCCCCACTTGGGCATCCGGAGCCCGAGTGGAATTAAAGACCATACCCTTCCCAGCTTAGGAGATCCTTCCACATCTTTAAATACATGTATGTGTATGTATCTATGTATATGTATGTATTTAACACATAAATACACCCATACACACACGGAATTGATAGCTAGATAGATGCAAAAAGGTATTTAGATAAATCATCTACAGCCCGACGCTGCACCCCGAGGGCCGTGCAGCCCTGCCCTGAAGGACAATGCTCAGTCCAATCCAGGGAGTGCCTTGCCCCCAAATGCACTTGGCCCATTTCCTTAGTGCAGAACATGTTGATTGTTTTCCTTTTCATGTTACAGAACACTCCTATATACAATATTTTCTATGTTTATAACCACTTTCTTTGAATTCCCAGAACCTATCTAGGTTTAAAAGTGGGTATTTCTTAAAACTTTAAATCTGTTTAATCTTTCTTATCTAAATCCCTGCTGGAGCTGGAGCCGGACATCCAGGACAGGGTACGTAGAAGGTCAGAGCGCAGAGAGCCCCGCTCTCCCACTGCTGGTCCCCGTTTTCCAGCCCAGGGTGAATGGTGAATGGTGAATCTATACCAGGCTGAGAGAAGGGGTTCACTAGTGTCCCATGTTTGTGTCTCTTCTTTGCCAGCTCCTAGGGAAGGCAAAAAACTTATGTTTCAGCCAAGTTGTTAAATTCGAAGTTGGATGCAGTTTAAGTGCAGAATCATTTTCTTAGAAACCCTGAACTATTGAGTCATGTTACCCCACCTCAACAGCTGCGTAGGAAGTCATAGAGAACCCAAGTAGTGCGTAACTTTATCTGGCCCTAAGGATCCCTAAGAAGTCGGGCTCACCGTGGCCTGACTTCTCTGACCAAGACTGGCCGATGCAGCTTGATGGGCCAGCATCACGCTGTCTGTGCTAAAGCCCAGAGCGACACCATGCGAGGACATGGCTTCCCCTCCAGGCTCGGTTTCCTCGCCGGAATGTGCGTGGACTAGACCTCACCAGTTGTTACAGCATTGCCTTCCTCTGTCCTCATGAAGAACCACCACGAAGTGATCTGTGATCAGAGCGTATTCTTTTTCCTATTCCAGCTTTACTGAGATATAACTGACATAACATTGTGTAAACGTGACGTGTACAATGTGTTGATTTGATTGCCACTGTTGGGAAGGAAAGGACTCGGCTTGGTGTCGCAGGGAAGTCAGATACAGTGAGACAAGAAACCAAGTCAAGAAAGCAAAGTAAGTTTTACTGCCCTCTGCAGAGTCGCAGAGCGGGCCTGCCTGAGGTGAGACAGGCCCGGATGCTCGTTCTGAGGCTTCTTTTATGTGGTTTTGGCAGGGCAGAGAGGGTCTTGATTGACAGCAGCTCTCCAGGCTTGTTCTGATTGGGGAAATGGGGACAAGGGCTGTGCTGTACCTGGGCCTCTGATGTTTCTTATCCGGGGGACCCTGGACACTTCCTGAGTCACTCTTGGACCCTGTGGCTTCATCTGATTAACTCTCTGAGTCATTTTTGGCTCTCTGGTTATTTGATCAGCTCCCTGAGTCATCTTTGGGGGGGCCCCCTCTCTCCTTTTCATACTGCTCACTTCTGTCTTTCTGCCTAACACCACCATAGCATTAGTTAACATCTCCATCATGCCACATAATTACCATATCTTTTTTGTGGTGAGAACGTTTAAAATCTACTCTCTTCACAACATTTAAGTACATAATACATTATTAACTATAATCATGCTATACACTAGATCCCCAGAATTGAATCTTCTAACTGGAAATGTGTACCCTTTGACCAACCCCATGCCCTCAGCCCATAGCCCCGGGTAACCACCACTCTTTTATCTGTTACTAATGATGAGAATATATTCTATTTCCAAAGTATTTAAGATGGAAAGGAAAAGTTAAGAAGTAACAGACTAGATTATTTCTAAACCCCTGCAAGTGTAACATTTGCTCATTCTGCGAATTTAGGAGTGACTTCAGTGGATTCTGTGTATCATTTTAGCAGTGCTGCTGGTGAACTTAATGGAGTTCCTTGTCCATTCACAAAGCAAAGCCCTTCACAGTGGTCTCCATAGGAAGCATTATCCAGTATGGCCGTAAGTTTCCTTCCCCCAGAGGAGCAGAACATTATCTTCCAGTATCTGGGAATGGCCAGCTGCCCTCAGCATGAACTTGCATGGGGCTCCGGAGGGCAGTTCTCGCTGGGAGCACTCACCCCACTCCACCCCTTTGACAAAGACTAATGCTTTTTGTTTCTTCCTCCAGGGAACAGTACCAGCACATTTATCTAGTCTTTCATAATCAGATGTTTTATTCTACCTAACTCTATTATAATTCTGTTGCCTTAAAAATCACAGTTTGGCTTACAAGCTTTTATACTTCCTAGTTGAAACAAAGGTCTCTGACAGCTCCGCTCTGTTGGCCCCCCCCCGCCAGAGCCCATGACTTCCTGCAGGGGCGCTTCGGCTCCCAGGCCGCTGTCCTGCGGGTCATAGGGTCACAGCGGCCTGCGAAGGGTAAGCAGTAGGTACTGAACATGGACTCCAGGCAAGTCTCTCTGGCCTGGTGGTGGTCCAGCCTTTCCCCACTGCCCAACTCTTCAATCTCAGACTTTATTTCCCAAGTCTGAGTATGTTTCTTGTAGATGAAGATTCTTTGCTAAATATCCGTTTTTTATTCTTGTCTGAGAGGAATAATCTAAACAAAACGTTGGGCTTGCAGATGGTCAAGACCCACTGCACCCTTACAAACTGTGTCCCCCACAAAGGGATGAGGACCAGAGTGTGGAGACACTCTTCCATTCGACTAACTGTCCGCTTCCAGGCCCAGCGGCCCAGAAACACTGTGCTGGATTGTACAGCCTGTCTGGTAAAATGTGTCTGGAATTACTAATGCAGCCTAATAGGTGGGCTTTCCTGCCCTGCAGATCAGAGAAGCTCTCTGTCAGAGGCCGCGCTGCGGTGACCAGGGGCTTGCAGATCAGGATGTGCGGTGCTGTGGGCGGAGAAGCAGGTCCCCCAGAGCTTCACGTCTACGTCTCTGGAATGTCAGAGGGTGGAGGAAGAGCCCAGAGGAGGGCCGCAAAGGCCCAGGGCTCGTGACTACTGGGTGGCCTACTTGGTGGTCCACTGCGCCACTTGTGTGCATTTATTTTCACTAGAAGTAGCGCAGGTACAGAGACGGCAGCGCAGATGGGCGGCTGGGAATGTGCTGATGGGCTGAGCGCATTCGGATACTAGAAAATCCGGCAGGATGCTTGAAGACCCAAGCAGAGAGAGGCCTAAACCGACAGCTGGGCCTGAGCTGGCGGAAGCACTGACAGAGTGCCCGGGGGCGGGGAGCGCAGGTGGTGGGGATGCCTGGGAAGCTCGCCTCTGGGCGTATTGCAGAGCCCTCACTCCCACACCTGGGGCTTTGAGGAGCAGGGGAGCCATGGCCGACGCAGATGGACAACGTGACTTGCGCTCAGGGCGAGCTTTGTCGCGGCTGCAGTGAGCTCACGCTCTGGCCGCTGGGTGGCAGTGCACCGGCAGCGCCCTGCCTCCAGGGTCGTCCAGGCTACAGGGGGTCGGGGCCGCAGGGGACTTCGCCCCTATCTTTAGTTAATGATTCTGCCAGCGAAAGGTCTCAGGGTCACAGTGTGACAGGGTACCATTCCTTTCCTTACAAGTCATCCTTCTACAAGTTTCACAAGTTTTCCTTACGTACTTAGTAAATCATATGAAACTGGAGGCTTTCTTTTTGCTCATAATTAGGAATGAAACTTTATTTTTGGGTATATATTTTTATAATTTTCAGTGCTCAAATGGATTAGCTAAAAGGTAATGTTTATAGAGTTTTCACAGATAAAACATTTTAGCACCAGTTAAATATCCATTGTTACACAGAGTTCTGAACTTGCTATCCATCAAGTCAGATCTATTGAATGAATATGAGATGCGTTATGATAGTAATTGCCTGAGCTTGAACTATAGATAAAACTTACTAGGTTTTGCACTATTCTGTTTAATTCCATATTTTTTGGCCATCTTCCACCTGTCAGAATGCCACCCTGCCCCTGGAGGAGGGTATGTGCCCAGAGTCTGGGATGGGCGGTCAGTCATGCCATTCTCCTTACCTTCTGTCTTAGATATTACTCCCCTGTTACTCTTTAAATAGATGTGTTTCCTAGAAATGCTTGTTCTACAAGGCTTTTATAATTTGTGTGTTTTTTAATGGTTTTCACATGACCATTTGCTGTTGCTTTTTGTTTCCTCCGCCTCATTTCAGTCTTTCACATTGACGAGAAGAATGTCCCCAGCACTCTGGAAACTGCCATTTGAAAATGGGTAACATTTCTACTGAGGTCTTCTTATTTATTTTTACTTTTGGTATTAAGGTGTTAAATGACTTACCACTCAAATTTTTAAGCGTCCTAAAAATATATTTTACAACTTAAAGACCTGAACCTACCATGTTGCTGCAGCCTGTCATTAACAGCTGGTTGCAAATTGCCGTGCAGGAGGCAGGAGAGTAGCCAAAATATGGGTCACTGCTTTGGTCCTTTGACTAGGAATGAAGTTTTAAAACTGTATTTTAAGTGATTGTATCAAATTTTTAAAAATTTTGTTATCATTAATATAAAATCACATGGGCAACATTATGGTTACTAGATTTCCCCCATCATCATGTCTCCACCACACACCCCATTACAGTCACTGTCCATCAGCGTAGTGAGATGCTATAGAGTCACTACTTGTCTTCTCTGTGCTGTACTGCCTTCCCCATGCCCCCCACCACATTATGTGTGCTAAATTGTAATGCCCCTTATTCCTCTTATGCCTCCCTTCCCACCCACCATCCCCAAGTCTCTTTCCCTTTGGTAAGTCTTAGTCCGCTGTTGGGTTCTGTGAGTTGGCTGCTGTTTTGTTCCTTCAGTTTTTACTTTGTTGTTATACTCCACAGATGAGTGAAATCATTTGGTACTTATCTTTCTCCTCCTGGCTTGTTTCACTGAGGATAATACCCTCTAGCTCCATCCATGTTGATACAAATGGTAGGATTTGTTTTCTTCTTATGGCTGAATAATATTCCATTGTGTATTTGTACCACATCTTCTTTATCCATTCATCTACTGATGGACACTTAGGTTGCTTCCATTTCTTGGCTATTGTAAATAGTGCTGCGATAAACATAGGGGTGCATATGTCTTTTTGAAACTGGGCTGCTGCATTCTTAGGGTAAATTCCTAGGAGTGGAATTCCTGGGTCAAATGGCATTTCTATTTTGTGATTGGACCAAATTTAAAATATTAAAACAGTTGTGTATATGCACACTTCCTACTAAATATTAAAGGGAATTCAAGAAAATGAACATTTAATAAATGCACTTAACATTCTATGCAAAATATAAATACCCAAGTGTCAAACCCATGTTTCAATGATACATACACACTAGTGTTATATGAGTAAACTAAGAGCATTTCAAGTTACCTTTATATTTTAGATATTTTTCCAAACATCTACATTAAAAAATATCCTATATGAAAAAAGTAATGCCATGTGTTCCATGCTATATGCTCAACAGTGCAAAATAATTACAGTTAACTAAAGACAACTAGACTCAAAAAAAAAAAGAAAAAGAAGAAAAGACAACCAGAATCATATCAAGCCTCAGACAGTACCACTTCTTAATAACTTTGGAGTCCACTTGAGCACTATTTTTTTTAATTTTAAATTCAGAACATTCCTTGAGGTTTGTCTGCTAAAGGTGTTGCGGCATGGGAAGGGGGAAGGGGACTTTAGAGGCAGGAGAAAAAGAGGGCTTGGTGTAATTTCAAGATTTTAGACTTTAATGAAATAAGTTGTCAATATTGTATATATTCATTAATGTGGGGTTAAAAACCCAAATTTGGTGACTCTGGTTTTTTTAAAAAATATCTTTGGAGAACAAAAGGCAGGAACTGGTCAAGGTTGCCATCCTAGAATGCCCCCTAATACTCTGGCTGTTGAAGTGAAACTAGAGTTTTAAGCTTGCTGTCATTTTCTTTTTTATTAACTCATTTTCTTGATATGGTAACACTTTCATGTTTTGCTTGGTAGGCAGAGTATATCTAAATTATATTGATTCTTCCATGGTTATATGAAGGAAAGAATGATCCAATTATCTAAACTTTGCAAAACATATTGAAATATATTTTTTAACTTAACACAGATTCTTTCTACTTCATAAATTGACTTAAATAATAGATGGGAAAACTGTAATGCTACTCTTGTTTATGTGACATTCATAAGAGTTTCTCATATAAAAATCCGATTTTTATGCTAGTACATAATCAAGCTGATTGCACAATAAATTGTCTTAGACCTCTTATGATTCAGGTGAAAATAAGTTTTTAATATGTGAAACTGATCTATAAAAAGACAATTTTAAGTTAATTTTCTCAGGGAAAATGGAAACATCAGATGCTTTATGATAATAATTGTGCTGTGTTAAATGGCGTCAAATCTAATTTCATTGCAGGAAACTCTATATGTCACAATTCAGTCTGACTTTGAGCTTGAAAATGGTGTTCAGCCACCCGGAGTATGAATTGAGGGCAGATTCTTCAAACTAAAAATAATTCAGTAAAATAATAGAGGAAGAATCTGATTTATATGAAATTCAAGAGGTACTTAAAACAACCTATTTTCTTCGCACCTCTGGCCTGGCATGCAATAGACGTGAGGGTGGTCCACACAGCTGCTGTTTAATTTGGGTCTACCTGGAGCCCCCTTCCTACCTCATTCAAGAGCCAGAGTCCTCTTGTACAGGAAGCACATGGCCACTCACCAGATGTGATCATGGACCTCGGTGGGCTATGGGCTAAGGGGAGTAAAAGGACGGTGTGGCCGTGTGCTGGAGCAAGGACAAGACCCAGAGTGCACCAGCAGGGACTCCCCGCTTTGGGCGTAAACCGAGGCAGCTCGTCTCCTGCCAGGCAGGCCATGTTCTAAGTGCTGAGGCTGCAGAAGATACCCCCCAAATTCTATTCATGATCATTCAACCTTGACTTCGGGGCAGGAGGCCAGATAAAGAAAAGGCCATTATTCCCTTCTCTTTGGTGAATATATTTTGACACAGAATATATTATGTGTCCAAATCACTTTCTACAATAAACATTTTCAGTGGAAAAATGATACAATGTATTAGTATTCTTTCCCCAAGAAGATATAATAATTAGGTCCATGGTATGATGCATTACAACATGATGCAAAGGAGGGTCATCGGGAGGCTGGGGCCACCACCACATTTCCTGCCTCATCCTTGGGGCAGTTCTTAACTTCAGTAGAAATGCAAGGACATTAGAGGATGTGAATGTGGGATTTGTTTGCAGAAATTGTTTTCCAAAGGGATCAAGTATCAAAATATCAAGTACAATCTCTAGAGCTGAATAAGAACCAAGCTGCCTGTTCTCTCCTTGACTTTTTATCTTAATCTGAATTAGCATACAACTAATAAATATCTCCTCTCTGTCCGGTTCTTTTGCCACATACAATCCATGTCCATATAAGAAAGAGTAATTGGTGTTTTTTTCCTAAACCAAGCACCAGGAAGACAAAATTCCCACCCACACCTCAGCTTTCCACATGCCATTTGAAAGAAGTAAGTCTAAATTGAACTCTGATTTATAAGGATAAGAACATAATCTCACAAATATACTGAGTCATGTGGAGTAAATGCCAGAGTGACAGAGAGCAAACCCAGTAATCACCGGAGGCATCTAAGGAAACCTGCAGATTTGCTGGGCCCAGGGTGGTCCATTCATGTCTCAAAGGCAGGCTCCGTCTGCTGTGCAAAAGCAAGTGCAAAAACTAGACCTGTTTCTACAGCATCATTTTGCAAAGATTTGGGGGACATTGTATTTTATTTCTTTGAACAAATGTGAAAAGTTTAAACTAGAATTTAAGATGTGTGCAGGTGTCTAAGGTTAAAACAAAAAAACTTCAAGAACACCTGGATCTTCCAGTGGAAGCCTCTTAGAATAAAAACAACTAGACTCCTCAGGGGTATGAGGGCCACTTTCTCTGCCGTCTGAGGACAGAGGGGGCCTTGTCCTCCCCCAAGTGAATAGTCTGGAAATACAGCTGTTTAGAGAGTGCCTCCTGTCACAGGAGAGCTTTTTAAATTTTTTCTTTTTAAGCATTGATATACAATCTTAAATTGGTTTCAAATGTACAACACAGTGGTTCAACAGTTACCCATGTTATGAAATCCACACCCGCTCTAGTGTGGTTACTATCAACATAGAAAGATAATACAGAATCATTGACTATATCCTTTATGCTGTGCTACCATCCCCATGACCAACATATTGTGATTTTGAATTGCTGTGCCCCTTTATCTCCCTTACCTTCTCCCCCTGACCCACCTGAACCCCTCCACATTGGTAAGAACTAGTCACTTCTCAGTGTCTGTGAGTCTACTGCTGTTTTGTTCCTTCTGTTTTGCTTTGTTTTTATATTCCACAAATAAGTGAAATCATATGCTATTTCTCTTTCTCCACCTGGCTCATTTCACTGAGCATAATACCCAATAGATGCACCCATGTTGTTGCAATTGGCAGGATTTCTTTTCCCTTTATGGCTAAATAATATTCCATTATGTATATGTACCACATCATTCACCAGTCATCTATTAATGGACACTTAGATTGCTTCCATATATTGGCTATTGCAAATAGTGTGGCATAAATATAGGGGCTCATATATATTTTTTGAATCTGGGGTTTTGTTTTCTTCGGGTAAATTGCTAGAAACAGAATTACTGGGTCAAGTGGTATTTCTATTTTTAGGTTTTTGAGGAACCTCCATACTGCTTTCTACAGTGGCTGCACCAATTGACATCCTTACCAACACTGTAGGAAGGTTCCCATTTACCCACATCCTTTCCAACATTTGTTATTTCCTTTCTTTTGGATAGTGGCCATTCTAACTGGTTTGAGGTGATATTTCATTATGTTTTGATTTTCATTTCCCTGATAATTAATGATGTAGAGCATCTTGCCACGTGCATGTTGGCCATTTGTATTTCTCTTTGGAGAAAGGTCTGTTCGGGCTCTCCACTCATTTTTTAATCTGCTTGTTTGTTTTTTGGGTGTTGAAGTGCGTGTGTTCTTTATATATTTGGATGTTAACCTCTTATCAGATGAGTCATTTACAAATATATTCCTCATACTATAGGATGCCTTTTTGTTATGTTAATGGAGTCCTTTGCTATACACAAGCTTTTATTTATTTATTTATTATTTTGCTATCATTAATGTACGATTACATGAACAACATTATGTTTACAAGACTCCCCCCAATATCAAATCCCCACCACATATCCCATTACAGTCACTGTCCATCAGCGTAGTAAAATGCTATAGAAACACTACTGTCTTCTCTGTGTTACACTGCTTTCCCCATGTCCCTCTCCCTACATTATACATGTTAATCATAATGAACCTTTTTCTCCCTTATCCCTCCCTTCCCACCCATCTTCCCCAGTCCCTTTACCTTTGGTAACTGTTAGTCCATTCTTGGGTTCTGTGAGTCTGCTGCTGTTTTGTTCTTTTAGTTTTTCCTTTGTTCTTATACACCACAGATGAGTGAAATCATTTGATACTTGTCTTTCTCTGCCTGGCTAATTTCACTGAGCATAATACCTTCTAGCTCCATCCATTTGTTGCAAATGGTAGGATTTGTTTTCTTCTTATGGCTGAATAATATTCCATTGAGTATGGGTACCATACCTTCTTTATCCATTCATCTACTGATGGACACTTAGGTTGCTTCCATTTCTTGGCTATTGTAAATAGTGCTGCGATAAACATAGGGGTGCATATGTCTTTTTGAAACTGGGCTGCTGCATTCTTAGGATAAATTCCTAGGAGTCAGATTCCTGGGTCAAGTGGTATTTCTATTTTGAGTTTTTTGAGGAACCTCCATACTGCTTTCCACAATGGTTGAACTAGTTTACATTCCCACCAGCAGTGTAGGAAGGTTCCCATTTCTCCACATCCTCACCAACATTTGTTGTTTGTCTTTTGGATATTAGTCATCCTAACTGGTGTGAAGTGATATCTCACTGTGGTTTTAATTTTCATTTACTGATGATTAGGGATATGGAGCATCTTTTCATGTGCCTGTTGGCCATCTGAATTTCTTCTTTGCAGAAGTGTCTGTTCAGATCCTCTGCCCATTTTTTAATTGGCTTATTTGCTTTTTGTTTGTTGAGGTGCATGAGCTCTTTATAATATTTGGATGTCAACTCCTTATCAGATATGTCATTTATGAATATATTCTCCCATACTCTAGGATGTCTTTTTGTTCTACTGATTGTGTCCTTTGCTGTACAGAAGCTTTTCAACTTGATATAGTCCCACTTGTTCATTTTTGCTTTTGTTTCCTTTGCCTGGGGAGATATGTTCATGAAGAAGTTGCTCATGTTTATGTCCAAGAGATTTTTGCCTATGTTTTTATCTAAGAGTTTTATGGTTTCATGATGTACATTCAGCTCTTTGATCCATTTTGAGTTTACTTTTGTGTATGGGGTTAGACAATAATCCAGTTTCATTCTCTTACATCCAGCTGTCCAGTTTTGCCAAAACCAGCTCTTGAAAAGGCTGTCATTTCCCCATTGTATATCCATGGCTCATTATCATATATTAACTGACTATATATGCTTGGGTTTATATCTGGGCTCTCTAGTCTGTTCCATTGGTCTATGGTTCTGTTCTTGTGCCAGTACCAAATTGTCTTAATTACTATAGCTTTGTAATAGAGCTTGATGTCAGGGAGCGTGATTCCCCCAGATTTATTCTTCCTTCTCAGGATTGCTTTAATTATTCATGGTCTTTTGTGACACCATATGAATTTTTGAACTATTTTCTCTAGGTCATTGAAGAATTCTTTTGGTATTTTGGTAGGGATTGCATTGAATCTGTAGATTGCTTTAGGCAGAATGACCAACTGACAATATTAATTCTTTCTATGCATGAGCACGGGATGTGTTTCCATTTATTGGTTTCTTCTCTAATTTCTCTCATGAGTGTCTTGTAGTTTTCAGAGTATAGGTCTTTCACTTCCTTGATTAGGTTTATTCCTAGGTATTTTATTCTTTTTAATGCAACTGTGAATGGAATTGTTTTCCTTATTTCTCTTTCTGCTAGTTCATCCTATACACTATCTGCTAGTGTATAGGAATGCAACAGATTTCTGTGAATTAATTTTGTATCCCATGACTTTGCTGGATTCAGATTTTAGATCGTAGTTTTGAAGTGGATTCATTAGGGTTTTTTATGTACAATATCATGTCATCTGCAAACAGGGACAGTTTGACTTCTTCCTTGGTAATCTGGATACCTTTTATTTCTTTGTGTTGTCTGATTGTCATGGCTAGGACCTCCAGAACTATGTTGAATAGAAGTGGGGAGAGTGGGCATCCTTGTCTTGTTCCTGATCTTAAAGGAAAAGCTTTCAGCTTCTCGCTTTTAAGTATGATGTTGGCTGTGGGTTTGTCATATATGGACTTTATTATGTTGAGGTACTTGCCCTCTATACCCATTTTGTTGGGAGTTTTTATCATGAATGGATGTTGAATTCTGTCGAATGCTTTTTCAGTATCTATGGAGATGATCATGTGGTTTTTGTTTTTCTTTTTGTTGATGTGATGGATGATGTTGGTGGATTTTCAAATGTTGTACCATCGTTGCATCCCTGGGATGAATCCCACTTGATCACGATGGATGATCTTTTTGATGTATTTTTGAATTCGGTTTGCTAATGTTTTGTTGAGTATTTTTGTGTCTATGTTCATCAGGGATATTGGTCTGTAATTTTCTTTTTTTATGGTGTTTTTCCCTGGTTTTGGTATTAGAACGATTTTCACCTTGTAGAATGAGTTTGGGAGTATTCCCTCCTCTTTTGCTTTTTGGAAAACTTTGAGGAGGATGGGTATTAGGTCTTAACTAAATGTTTGGTAAAATTCAGCAGTGAAACCATCTGGTGCAGGCGTTTTCTTCTTAGGTAGGTTTTTGATTACCAATTCAATTTCTTTTCTGGTAATTGGTCTACTCAGATTTTCTGTTTCTTTCTGGGTCAGCCTTGGAAGGTTGTATTTTTCTAGATAATTGTCCATTTTTTAGGTTATCCAGTTCATTACCACATAATTTTTCATAGTATTATCTTATAATTCTTTGTATTTCTGTGGTGTCCGTAGTGATTTTTCCTTTCTTATTTCTGATTCTGTTTATGAGTGTAGACTGTATTTTTTTCATGATAACTCTGGCTAAGAGTTTATCTATTTTGTTTAATTTCTAGAAGAACCATCTCCTGCTTTCATTGGTTCTCTCTATTGTTTTGGTCTTCTCAATTTTATTTATTTCTGCTTTCACCTTTACTATGTTCCTCATTCTACTGACTTTGGGCCTCCTTTGTTCTTCCTTTCCTAGTTTCATTAATTTTGAGTTAAGACTGTTCATTTGGGATTGTTCTTCTTTTCTGAGGTAGACCTGTATTGCAGTATATTTCCCTCTTAGCACGGCATTTGCTGTATCCCACAGGTTTTGTGTTGTTGAATTATGGGTTATTAAGCATCCCTGTGTTTGTGGGCTTTTTCATTTTCTTTGTGTAATTTAGTAGTTTCATACCTTTGTGATCTTAGAAGCTGGTTGGTACAATTTCAATCTTTTTGAATTTACTTAGATTCTTTTTGTGGCCTAGTATATGATCTATTCTTGGAAATGTTCCATGTGCACTTGAGAAGAATGTGTATTCTGCTGCTTTTGGGTGTAGAGCTCTGTAGATGTCTGTTAGGTTCATCTGTTCTAATGTGATGTTCAGTGCCTCTGTCTATTTATTTTCTGTCTGGTTGATCTGTCCTTTGGAGTGAGTGGTGTGTTGAAGTCTCCCAAAATGAATGCATTGCATTCTATTTCCCCCTTTAATTCTGTTAGTATTTGTTTCACATATGTAGGTGATCCTGTGTTGGGCGCATAGATATTCATAATAGTTATATCCTCTTGTTGGACTGACCCTTTATCATTATGTAATGTCCTTCTTTGTCTCTTGTTACTTTCTTTGTTTTGAAGTCTATTTTGTCTGATACAAGTACTACAACTCCTGCTTTTTTCTCACTATTAGTTCCATGAAATATCTTTTTCCATCCCTTCACTTTTAGTCTGTGTATGTCTTTGGGTTTAAAGTGAGTCTTTTGTAGGCAACATATAGACAGGTCTTGTTTATTTATCCATTCAGTGTCTCTGTGTCTTTTGATTGGTGCATTCAGACCATTTACATTTAGGGTGATTATCAATAGGTATGTACTTATTGCCATTGCAGGCTTTAGATTCGTAGTTTCCAAAGCTTGAAGGATAACTTCCTTACTATCTAATAATCTAACTTAACTCACTTAGTATGCTATTACAAACACAATCTAAAGGGTCTTTTTTTTTTCTTTCCTCCTTTTCTTCCTCCTCCATTCTTCATATATTATGTATAATATTCTGTACTCTTTGTATATCCCTTTTTATTACCTCTGATGACAGCTATTTAACCTTGGGAACACTTCCATCTATAGCAGTCCCTCCAAAATACCCTGTAGAGATGGTTTGTGGGAGGTAAATTCTCTCATTTTTTGCTTATCTAGAAATTGTTTAATCCCCTTTAGCATTTAAATAATAATCTTGCTGGATAGTCTATTCTTGGTTTGAGGCCCTTCTGCTTCATTGCATTAAATATATCATGCCACTCCCTTCTGGCTTGTAAGGTTTCTGCTGAGAAGTCTGATGATAGCCTGATGGGTTTTCCTTTGTATGTGATATTATTTCTCTCTCTGGATGCTTTTAATAGTCTGTCCTTATCCTTGACCTTTGCCATTTTAATTGTTATATGTCTTGGTGTTGTCTTCCTTGGGTCCCCTGTGTTGGGAGATCTGTGCACCTCCATGGCCTGAGAGACTATCTCCTTCCCCATATTGGGGAAGTTTTCAGCAGTCACCTCCTCAAAGACACTTTTTATCCCTTTTTCTCTCTTCCTCTTCTGGCACCCCTATAAGAAGAATATTGGTCCGTTTGGATTGGTCACATAGTTCTCTCAATGTTCTTTCATTCCTAGAGATCCTTTTTTCTCTCTGTGCCTCAGCTTCTTTGTATTCCTCTTCTCTAATTTCTATTTCATTTATTGTCTTGTCCACTGTATCTAATCTGCTTTTAATACCCTCCATTATGTTCCTCAATGATTGCATCTCTGTCCTAAATTCATTCCTGAGTTCTTGAATATTTTTCTGTACCTCAGCAGCATGTTTATTATTTTCATTTTGAAATCTCTTTCAGGAAGATTTATTTGTTCAGTTTCACTCAATCCTTATTTTCTTTTGAGACTTTGCTTTGAACCAGGTTCCCTTGACATTTCATATTTGTATGTGGCGCCCTCTAATGTCGAGACACTCTGCCCTCTGGAGCTGCTCAGCCCCTGGAGTGATGTCGGGGGTTGCAGGGAGTGGTGCTGGTGCTTGGGGGGGAGGAAAGAGCTCTTTCCTGCTTCCCAGCTGCTATGCCTGCCTACACTGCCAGAACAAGTACACCGAACACAGAGGTGTAAGCCTCTATGCTTTGCATTTGTAGCTGCTGTAACGCAGGGCTTCCCTCTGGCTGGCGTGACGCGAGTGCAGGGTTTGCGGTTTGTAAGCCAAGTGAGGGCTGGTCCGGAGGAAGGCTCAGCAGGCTATATATCTCGGTGGGGACCTTGGAGCTACGTAGCCAGTCAGGGGGATGGAGCGCCTTAAGTCTGTGAAAGTTCCCCACCCAGTGGACAGAGTGCACCCAGACAATTTTATCTACGTGTCCTTTCTCCTGAGTAGTAAGCTCTGTGCAATCCTTGCCCCTTTAGCAGCCCTCTTGCTTTTAGAAAATCTCTGAGACTGCCCGTCCCGATCAGCCAGATATGAATCCCTATTTTCCACAAGCAGCTGGAATCTCAGTCTCTTCAGGTATTCTGCCTGTCTTAGCTTTCCAACCTCACTAATCACCAGAGCACCATGCAATGTAGGTTCATGCCACCAGAAAAGATTTCCAGGGCTAGGTGTTTAGCAATTACAGGCCTCACTTCCTCCCTGCTCTGTTTCCCTTCCTTCTGCCGGTGAGCTGGTGTTTTGGGAAGGGCTTGGGTTCTGCCAGTTTATGTCTCTGGCTCATTACCCAGTTCCTTGAGGTCTGTTCTTTCCTCCAGGTTTATGCAGTCTGGCTCAGCCTTCTTTCCTGTTGTTGTTTCAGTATTAGTTTTATTAGTTATGTTTTCATATTATATGTGGTTTTAGGAGGAGGTCTCTGTCTCACCTCTCATGCCACCATCTTTAATCCTACCCAGTTAAATAAGTCTCTGACTCTAAATCTTATGTGAAATTTTACAGGGCCTAAAATAGTCAAATCTCTGCTGAAGAAGATTATAGTTGGTTATAACTGAACCCCTACCTCATGCCATAGAAGAAAGACTTTACGCTAAAAGACTTAAACATGAAAGACAAAATTAAAACTTTCAGAATAAAATAAAGGAACACATCTAAATGTCTTAAGAATTCTTGGGCAAAATTTCCTAGACAGACACAGAGAGTACTAATCATAAAGAAATAATTATAAAATTAAGAACTTCTATGTTACTCCACGGTAATCCAAACATAAGGACTATATAAAGCCCTTCCATCAAACAAAAATCCAGGACCACATGGTTTCAATGGTGAATTTTACCAAACATTTGAAGAATAATTAACATCAATCCTTGTCAAACTCTTCCAAAAAATGAAGAGGAAGGAAAACTTCCAAATTCATTTTACAAAGTCAGCATTACCCTGATACCAAAACCAGACAAAGACACTACAGGAAAAGAAAATTATAGGCCAATATTCCTGTTGGATATAGATGCAAAAATACTCAACAAAATATTAGCAAACCAAATTTGTAAGAATAAAAGTATCATATGCCATAATCAAGTGAGACCTATTTCAGGGATGCAAGGATAGTTCAACATCGGCAAATCAATCAATGTAATACACCACATTAACAAGATGAACAATAAAAATTATATGATTATCTCAATAGATGCAGAAAAATATTTGACAAAAGTTCACATCCATTTATGATAAAAACTCTCAATAAAGTTAGATGGAGGGAATATACTTCAACATAATAAAGGGCATATATGACAAACCCATAGCTATCATTATACTTAATGGTGAAAAGCTGAAAGCTTTTTTCTAAGATCAGGAACAAAGCAAGGATGCCCACCCTCACCACTGTTATCCAACAAAGTATCAGAAGTCCTAGCCACAGAAATCAGACATGAAAAAGAAATAAAAAACATTTGAATTGCTAAGGAAGAAGTAAAATTGTCACCATTTGCAGATGGCATAATGGTGTATATGTAGAAAACCCTGAAGATGCCACCAAAAAACTGTTAAAACTAATAAACTAATTTAGTAAAGTTGCAGGATACAAAATCAATATACAGAAATTTGTTGCCATTTCTGTACACTAATATCAAACTATCTGAAAGAGAAATTCATAAAACAGTACCACTGACATGTGCAACAAAAAGAATAAAATACCTAGGAATCAATTTAACCAAGGAGATGAAACACTTGTACACTGAAAACTATAAGACATGGGTGAAAGCAATTGAAGAAGACATAAATTAATTGAAATATAGTCTGTGCTCATGTATTAGAAGAACTTCATTCTTTTTGTAAGATGAATAATAGTCCATTGTATAAATATACCACATTTTGTGTATCCATTCATCTGTTGATGAGCATTTGGTTGCTTCTATTATTTATTATAAAGAATACTGCTGTGAACATTTATATACAAATATTTGGTTGGATACCTGTTTTCAATTCTTTTGGATATATACCTAGGAGATGAATTGCTTGGCAGTATGGCAACTCTTTAACTTATTGAGGAGCTGCTAAACTGTCTCCTGCAATGGCTACAATATTTTACATTCCCATTATCCAATGTATAAAGGTTCCACCTTTTCCATATCATCATCAAGACTTGCTATTTTCCATTAAAAAATAATATATATATATATAGGCATCCTAGTGGGTGTGAGGTGGTATCTCACGGTTTTGATTGATGAATGGATAAAGAAAATATAAGTAATAATATTAATGGAATATTAATAATGGGATGTTACTCAGCCATAAAAATCAAGGAATCTTGTCATTTGTGATAACATGGTGTCTCACCTGAGTGGAATTGCCCTCAGGCAAATTCACTCTGGATTCAGTAATACCAAATAACAACGATGGGACATTGAGAGTAAGAGAGTTTATATCAAGCTTTATTCTCACGGACACAGGTTGAGTGCTGGAATCTTGTCTGCCTCTGAAAACTGTCTCCATCTTTGCCTCTAGGCAGAGCACTGGGCAGAGCTCTTCATATATATAGTAACACTGACCATAATGGCTTATTGCCAGTGGGTATGTAAGCACTACCCTAGCATTAGGCCAATTATATCATCTAGTAGTTTAGGGTCAGGTAAGGATCGTGGCCATAGGAACTTCCATTTTCCCTACACTCCACCCTCTAGGATTCCTGCCTCACAATCTATTCACCCTCAATCTTCCATGGTGGTCCCTGTGCAAGAAAGTTGGAACATTGTAACCAGATTCCACAACAGCAACAGAGGAAAGTATACAGATAACAATGAAAATTTTGATACCGATCATAACAAAAATTAAATAATCCTAAAGCCTGAGGAGATCAGTAGCCACCAAGTGGTCATTTCAGCTGTATTCAAACCAGTTCTACTCAGATGAGTTCATGACTTGCACTTTCCATAGGAGAAATCACTCTTCTGCAATGTTCCCTGTGCGAGAAAGCTGGAACCTTGTAACAGCAAAAATCGTAATAATAGTCATCCTCAAGCCGAAGAGATGATTGCCACCAAGTGGTCATTCCAGCTGTATTCAAACCAGTCCCATTTCATGATCTGTACTTTCCATGGAAGGCCAGTAGCAGTACTGATAGGGAATTCTGTGCATATCCAGCGTCTTTGTTAGGGTGTGTGCCAATCCACAAAGATGTTAGAGGAGATTAACCTTAAGGGTGGTAAGACACATTTTAATGACACCAGTATAGGCATATCCTGTCCATCAGATCAGATGCATGCAACAGAGTGGTCCTGTGATAGGACAGCAGCAGAAATGGGGTCTCATCATGGTCTGTAATACCAGACGTTCACCCATCTCCCTGTGGGAGTTACAGATGGGTCAATATGTAGGGCTATGGGAGGCACGTGCACTGGCCATAATGAAAAAATGCTACCGTAAGATGCTCTTACCTTCTGGCCATTTTGGGTACACTCTCTTGATCTTTAGGGGCTACTCTGCTGTTACTCCAGAAATATACACAGAAGGCCAGCTTGCAGGCCTTTTCCCCAAGGTTCCTGAAGGGCCAACCATCACTGATCCATGTGTTGAAATGTCCAAGGCCATGCTCATTCAACAGAGGCTCTGGGGTTTAATGCAGTAGGTGCTGGCAGCAAAATGTTCTGCTGACCAAATCCCAGCTTCAGTAATTCCTTCTTGGTTTGCATGTGCAGTTGTACAGGGGAGCAGCAATGCCTGTTAGCATTTTAACAAATCACTGTACTTCTCTATCATACCTGCCCCAGTACGATTATATAGTATACAAAACTTCCACTTATATTCCTAAGTGCTGCACCCATTCTTGTAGTGCATGTCTGGTAAAGTGGGTGCCTTGATCACTTTTGATTACCTGCAGTCGGCCATAGGCTGCAAAGAGATGCTCTAGGCATCTTTTGGTTGTTTGCTGCTCTGTGCAACATGCAAGAAAAGTAGTTGTGTCCACAAAAGTCAGGGCATATCGATACCCTTCTGACACAGGCAGAGGTCCAATATAGTCTATCTGCCACCTGACAAGGGTTATCAGCCCCTTAGCTATCATCCCATGTTGCTGTGGGCTTGGTGTAGGTCCCTTTTAGAGCACACAGTACACTCCTGCCAGACTCTGGTGACCTAGTCAAAGGTTAAGGGCAAGCCCCACTGACAGGCTAGAGCTCACATTGTCTTCTGCCCCTCATGTGACAAATGTTGCTATAACCACTGGGGCACATTAGAGGCAGGCTTTCCTTCTAGCCAGTGAACCTGGGCCAATTCATCTGCTTCATCATTTCCTGGATATGCCAGTGGCAAACGGCCTGTCACGTGATATACTTGACTGTTTTAGTTTGACCGGAGTCCCATAAGTCTTGCCACAACTCTTACCCTAAAGGGGTTGGTGAACAACCATTCAGTTGGCATGATACCATGTCAGCAGCCACAGAGTCAAGCCCTGATAGACGGCCTAGCTGTCAGTGCAGATAGGGGAGGGCTCCTGGGTGATCATGAGACATGCCGCCCATAACTCAGCCCATTGACTGCTCTTCTTCTCCCCATCCTCCATCCATATTGTCTCAGTCTTAGAATGGAAAGCTACAGCGCCCCAATTCAGGAGCTGCCCATGGCTGGAGCCATCTATGTACCGTGCATCTTCGTGTATAGGGGCTTTTTCCTCCTAATAAGGGCTCTCTGCTCCTTAATGGCTCTAAAGCAAATTCTTCCTGCCTTTCATTGGTATATGTCACTGGTCCTAGTAAGCGTTGGAGTTCTTCACACAAGGGGATAGTAGAGAGGGCCCTACACTGCTGTAGGTGCACGCCCCACTTGTCCAGTGTAAGCATCTGTGCCACACCACTTTGTGACTTTTGGGTTCAGTCTCATACTAACCCCTTGAAGGGATAGGTGCTTATTACCTTTATCGGGCCTATTCCAGTGATGGGCTCTGTAGCCAGCAAGGCATGTTACATAGCAGCCGATTGTTTCTCTGTTAAGGTGTACCACACCTCTGCTCCTTTCCAGAGTTGCAACCAGAGCCCAAAGATTGGCAAGTTTGTTCAAGCTGATGCCAGAGACCCCAGCCATTCATCGGTCACATGGATATCCAGTTCACAGGGCCTTGATGTGTTTATCACACTCAAGGTCTGCATGGCCTTGACTGCTTGTTTTTCTGTAGTAAAGGCAGATGCCCATGTCTCATCCCAGTCCTATGTGATGCCCTTTCGTACCAAAAGGTATAAGGGCCAAAAGGAATTTGTGCCAAGTGAGGGATGAACACTCTCTAGTAGCCTAGAAGACCCAAAACTCCTGTAACAATGCCACAGTTGTAAAGATAGGAAAAGCCTGAGCTTTATCTATGATTGCTTCTGGTATAACTTTAGTCTTACCTGACCAGACGACCCCCAAGAAGTTGACAGACAAACCAGGTCCTTGAACCTTGGTGCTGTTCACAGCCCATCTTTTCTCCTGTAGATATTGCAGCAGTCTACGTGCTGCACCTTCTGGATCTGCAAGAGAACCAGATGTGAGCATATCATCAATATAATGATACAGCCGCACTGTTGGCGGTTTCTCCCAAACTGCCAAGTCCTGGGCTACAGGTGCATGACATTGTGGGGCTGTGGAGGTATCCCTGTGGAAGGACAGTGAACGTCCATTGCCGACTTTCCCACATGAAGTCAAATTGTTCCTGACTTTCCTGCTCTATGTCAATGCAAAAGAAGACATTAGCAAAATCCACAACATAATGATATGTCTCTACTTCATGGCTGAGGGTGTCCATATGACCTGTAATAGGGGGACAACAGAGGTGTGACTTTATTCAATTCTCTGTAATCCATGGTCTGGCTTTTTTACTGGCCACACCAAATTAAAAGGGCTATGGATGGGCTTTATAATGCCCACATTCTCCAGTTCCTGGAGGGTTTCTCCAATTTCTTTATACCCTTTGGACAATTTGTATTGTTTGGTACCCCAATTTATTGGGCCAAAGTCCCAAAACTCTGTGAAGTGAATAACCCAAATTGGAAACCATCCTATAGTGCAACAGTTTCATTGTACAAAGGAGCAGTCAGGTTAAAGAGAAATTATGCATCAGGTACTTCTTAAAAATAATGAGAGATTTTATTCAAGACTTGCAATAGGGGAGAGAGATTAAACTCAAATCTACACATGACAGGGGCAAGTGGGGATGGCTAGTTAGGACTTCTACATCACAGGTGGGGATAAGGGACTTAATCAAATATCGGGTGATTAGATAGAAAGGGTGAGGGAATTCTTGCTAACCTGACTTAGTAGAATTCTTGCTAAAAGTAACAGGAGAGACACAGAAGGCTAAGGTTGAGGTCTGGTGAAGAAGAGGGTTCGGAGGAGTTTGACTAAAGTTTGGGCAAAGAGGGAGACTTTGTCTAACCTAAAATGCCTTACATTGGTGTTATTTCCCTCAGAGTCCATGAACTGTTTGAACTGTACTAAAGATTTAGAAAAGAGGAAGGTGGAGGGGAAGCACGTAAGAAGTAGAGTTTATGTTCTCTTAATGTGAATTGCATGCAAATAGGAGCACAGGATTCTAGGAGATTTGAAATACAGAAAGAAAGTGCAGAGTAGAGTCCTGTTTACACAATTTTTGAGAATTACTCCCATCATGGAATACACTTGAAGCACAAATTTCAAAGCTGATGGTTCCTGTATCACCCTGCAAAGCAAGGGGATAAAAGGATGCATGTGGGTGATTTATTTATGTTTGGTTTTATTTTGTTTTAAAATTCAATTTTATTTTCTACTTTTAAAAAAGAATGGGAGAGGCCTTGTGGGGAGACTTCCAGGAAGATGGTGGTGTGAGCAGGGCAGCAGAAATCTCCTCCCCAAACCATATGTATTTATGAAAATACAACAAGTACAACTATTCCTAAAAAAGAGACCAGAAGATACAGAACAGCACATAGCCTGCAGCTACACCTGAGAGCACTCAGCACCCCGCGAGGCGGGTAAGATACGGAGCCACGACCCGGCGGGACCCGAGCACTCCCCCACCCCAGCGCACTGGTGGGAGGAGAGGATTCAGAGCCGGGAGGGCATGGAAGTGCAGGCCTGCGAAATAACCAACCCCAGTAATCTGCGCCGGGAGCACTGACACACCGCGCGATGTAGTGGAGATTGGAGAGAAAGAGGGTGCAGGATCTGAGCAGGGAATGCACCAGGGTGCTTGCAGCCGGTTCCCAGGAAGGAAAAAGAAAAAGAAGATAAGCGCGTGCTTTTTTCAGCGGTCTTAAAGAGACAGGAGCCCAGTGGAGGGACAGGACCACCCCAGCACACTCAGCACAGCAGGCTGGGAGTCCTGGGGAGTTTTGGACCCCGTAGCTGGCGACTGGGAAAGGGTGGCCGCACTCAGACTTCCGACAAAGATCAATAGCCTCCGGTTCGTTCGCACCCCGGCCAGATCTATAAACAGCCCTGTGGAGCGGTGCAGCCACAGCTGCAGAATAGTGGAACAACAGCACCACCCACAGCATCCCCACAGAATCTACTCCCAGTGGGCGTTTTCCTTTGTTTGTTTGTTTGTTTGCTTTGTATTGTTTTGTTTTTTGTTTTTCCTTCTCTTTCTTTTTTCTTTTTTTTTCTTTTTAAAGTCTTAAAGAACCCAGCTGACATACGTGGCACCTACCAGCGACCACTTCTAAAGCCATGAAAAGACAGAGGAATATGGTCCAGACTAAGACCAACTAGACAACCCCAGAGATGGAGCCTGAAGGGATGGAAATGCACAGTCTTCTTGAAAAAGAATTCAGAATAAAAGTCATAACCATGCTGATGGATCTACAGAGAAATGTACAAGATCTGAGGGAGGAAGTGAGGGAAGTGAGGAAAGAATGCAGAAATCAGACAAGCAATCAATGGGCTTAACAGCAGACTGGATGAGATGCAAGAAACTGTTAATGGAATAGAAATCAGAGAACAGGAATACAGAGAAGCTGAGGCAGAGAGACATAAAAGGATCTCTAGGAATGAAAGAATATTAAGAGAACTGTCTGACCAATCCAAATGGAACAATATTCGCATTATAGGAGTACCAGAGGAAGAAGAGAGAGAAAAAGGGTTAGAAAGTGTCTTTGAAGAAATAATTGCTGAAAACTTTACCACGCTGGGGAAGGAAATAGTCTCGCAGTCCACGGAAGCCCACAGATCTCCCAACACAAGGGACCCAAGGAAGACAACACCAAGACACATAATAATTAAGATTGCAAAGGTAAAAAATAAAGACAGAGTATTAAAAGCAGCTAGAGAGAGAAAAAAGATCACCTACAAAGGAAAACCCATCAGAGTATCATCAGACTTCTCAACAAAAACCTTACAGACCAGAAGAGAATGGCATGATATATTTGATGTAATGAAACAGAAGGGCCTCAAACCAAGAATATTGTATCCAGCACGATTATCATTTAAATATGACGGAGGGATTAAACAATTTCCAGACAAACGAAAGTTGAGAGAGTTTGCCTCTCACAAACCACCACTACAGGATATCTTAAACGGACTGCTCTAGAGAAAAGCACCCCTAAGGCTAAAAAGATGTCACCAGAGAAAATAAAATCATAGCAAAGAAAGCAGACCATCCAAGTACTAACTAAAGGCAACGAATAAACCACCTAGTGTATAAAGAATGGAGGAGGAAGAATAAGAAGGGGGACAAATAAAGAAACATCAGACAGTGTTTACAATAACTTAAAAAGAAAGTTAAGTTCGATTGTTAGATAGTAAAGAAGCAACCCTTGAACCTTTGGTAAACACGAATCTAAAGTCAGCAATGGCAATAAGTACATATCTATCGATAATCACCCTAAATGTAAATGGACTGAATGCACCAATCAAAAGACACAGAGTAATAAAATGAATAAAAAAGCAAGATCCATCTTTATGTTGCTTACAGGAGACTCACCTCAAACCCAAAGATATATACAGACTAAAAGTGAAGGGATGGAAAAAGATATTTCATGCAAACAACAAAGAGAAAAAACCAGGTGTTGCAGTACTTGTATCAGACAAAATAGACTTCAAAACGAAGAAAGTAGCAAGACATAAAGAAGGACATTACATAATGATAAAGGGGTCAGTCCAACAGGAAGATATAACCAATATAAATATATATGCACCCAACACAGGAACACCAGCATATGTGAAACAAATACTAACAGAATTAAAGGAGGAAATAGACAGCAATGCATTCATTTTAGGAGACTTCAACACACCACTCACTCCAAAGGACAGATCAACCAGACAGAGAATATGTAAAGACACAAAGGCACTGAACAGCACACTAGAACAGATGGACCTAACAGACATCTACAGAACCCTACACCCAAAGGCAAAAGGATACACATTCTTCTCAAGTGCACATGGATATTTTTAAGAATAGACCAAATGCTAGGCCACAGAAAGAACCTAAGAAAATTAAAAACTATTGAAATCCTACCAACCAACTTCTCAGATCACAAAGGTATAAAACTAGAAATAAATTTTAGAAAGAAATCAAAATGGCTCACAAATACATGGAGACTTAACAACATTCTCCTAATTAATCAATGGGTTAACGACCAAATCAAAACAGAAATCAAAGAATATATGGAGACTAATGACAACAACAACACAAAGCCACAACTTCTGTGGGACGCAGCAAAGGCAGTTCTAAGAGGAAAGTATATTGCAATCCAGGCCTATTTAAAGAAGGAAGAACATTCCCAAATGAATAGTCTAAAGACACAATTACTGAAATTGGAAAAAGAAGAACAAATGAGGCCCAAAGTGAGCAGAAAGAAGGACATAATAAAGATCAGAGAAGAAATAAATAAAACTGAGAAGAATAAAATAATAGAAAAAAATGTCAATAAAAGAAAGACCTGGTTATTTGAAAAAATAAACAAAATAGATAACCCCCTAGCCAGACTTAAGAGAAAAAGAGAATCTACACACATAAACAGAATCAGAAATGAGAAAGGAAAAATAACGACAGACCCCACAGAAATACAAAGAATTATAAGAGAATATTATGACACTCTATATGCTAACAAGCTGGAGAACCTAGAAGAAATGGACAACTTCTTAGAAAAATACAACCTTCCAAGACTAACTAAGCAAGAAACAGAAAAACTAAACAGACCAATCACCAGCAACGATCTTGAATCGGTAATCAAAAAAGTACCCAAGAACAAAACCCCTGGACCAGATGGATTCACCTCTGAATTCTACCAGACATATAGAGAAGAAATAACACCCATTCTCCTTAAAGTTTTCCAAAAAATAGAAGAGGATGGAATACTTCCAAACTCATTCTATGAAGCCAGAATCACTCTCAATACCAAAACCTGGCAAAGACTTCACCAAAAAAGAAAATTACAGACCAATAACCCTGATGAACGTAGATGCAAAAATACTCAACATAATATTAGCAAACCGAATTCAAAAATACATCAGGAGGATCATACACCCTGATCAAGTGGGATTCATCCCAGGGATGCAAGGTTGGTACAACATTTGAAAATCTGTCAACATCATCCACCATTATCAACAAAAAGAAGAACAAAAACCACATGATCTTCTCCATAGATGCTGGAAAAGCATTTGACAAAATTCAGCATCCATTCAAGATAAAATCTCTCAACAAAATGGGTATAGAGGGCAAGTACCTCAACATAATAAAGGCCATATATGACAAACCCGCAGCTAACATGATACTCAACAGCGATAAGCTGAAAGCTTTTCATCTAAGATCGGGAAAAAGGCAGGGATGCCCACTCTCTCCACTGTTATTCAACATAGTACTGGAGGTCCTAGCTACGGCAATCAGATAGAACAAAGAAATACAAGGCATCCAGATTGGTAAAGAAGAAGTCAAATTGTCACTATTTGCAGATGACATGATACTGTACATAAAAATCCCTAAAGACTCCACTCCAAAACTCCTACAACTAATATCTGAATTCAGCAAAGTTGCAGGATACAAAATTAACACACAGAAATCTGTTGCTTTCCTATACACTAAAGATGAACTAACAGAAAGAGAAATCAGGAAAACAATTCCATTCACAATTGCATCAAAAAGAATAAAATACCTAGGGATAAACCTAACGAAGGAAGTGAAAGACCTGTACTCTGAAAACTATAAGACACTCCTAAGAGAAATTAAAGAGGACACTAACAAATGGAAATTCATCCCATGCTCTTGGCTAGGAAGAATAAATATTGTCAAAATGCCTATACTACGTAAAGCAATCTATAGATTCAAAGCAATCCCTATCAAACTACCAACAGCTTTCTTCAATAAACTGGAACAGATAATTCTAAAATTCCTATGGAAGCAGAAAAGACCCCGAAGGAGGAATCAATCCTGAGAAGGAGGAATCAAAAGGGGGAATTACGCTCCCTGACTTTAAGCTCTACTACAAAGCCACAGTAATCAAGACAATATGGTATTGGCACAAAAACAGACCCACAGACCAGTGGAACAGAATAGAAAATCAAAACATTAACCCAAACATTTACAGTCAATTAATATTTGATAAAGGAGCCTTAGATATACAATGGGGGAGATGACAGCCTCTTCATCAGCTGGTGTTGGCAAAACTGGACAGCTACATGTAAGAGAATGAAACTTGACTACTGTCTAGCCCCATACAGAAAGGTAAACTCAAGGTGGATCAAAGACCTGAATGTAAGTCATTAAACCATACAACTCTTAGAAAAAAACATAGGCAAAAATCTCTTGGACATAAACATGAGCGACTTCTTCATCAACATATCTCTCCGGGCAAGGGAAACAAAAGCAAGAATGAACAAGTGGGACTATATCAAGCTGAAAAGCTTCTGTACAGCAGAGAGCACCATCAGTAGAACAAAAAGACATCCTATAGTGTGGGAGAATATATTCATAAATGTCATATCCGCTAAGGGGTTGACATCCAAAACATATAAAGAACTCACACACCTTAACAAAGGAAAAGCAAATAATCCAATTAAGAAATGGGCAGAGGACATGAATAGACACTTCTCTAAAGAAGAAATTCAGATGGCCAACAGGCACATGAAAAGATGCTCCACATCACTAATCATCAGAGAAATGCAAATTAAAACCACAATGAGATATCACCTCACACCAGTGAAGATGGCCAACTTCCAAAACACAAACAACAACAAATGTTGGTGAGGATGTGGAGAAAAGGGAATCCTCCTACACTGCTAGTGGGAATGCAAATTAGTTCAACCATTGTGGAAAGCAGTATGGAGGTTCCTCAAAAAACTCAAAATAGAAATACCATTTAACCCAGGAATTCCACTCTTAGGGATTTACCCTAAGAGTGCAGCAGCCCAGTTTGAAAAAGACATATGCACCCCTATGTTTACTGCAGAAGTATGTACAATAGCCAAGAAATGGAAGCAACCTAAGGGTCCATCAGTAGATGAATAGATAAAGAAGAGGTGGTACATATACACAATGGAATATTATTCAGCCATAAGAAGAAAACAAATCCTACCATTTACAACAACATGGATGGAGCTAGAGGGTATTATGCTCAGTGAAATAAACTCAGTCGAAAAAGAGAAGTATCAAATGGTTTCACTCATATGTGGAGTATAAGAATAAAGAAAAAAACTGAAGGAACAAAACAGCAGCAGACTCACAGAACCCAAGAACGGTCTAATAGTTACCAAAGGAAAAGGGACTGGGGAAGATGGGTGGGAAGGGAGGGATAAGGGGGAAAAGGGGCATTATGATTAGCAGATGTGATGTTGAGGGGGCACGGGGAGGGCTGTACAACTCAGAGAAGACAAGTAGCGATTCTATAGCATCTCACTATTCTGATGTACAGTGACTGTAATGGGATTGGTGAGGGGACCTGATGAAGGGGGTAGTTTAATAACCATACTATTGCACATGTAATTGTAGATTAATGATACCAAAATTAATTATTAAAAAAAAAAGTATTATGTACCTAAGGAAAGGGCTTGACTGATGGTATGTAAGTATTTTGCCGGGCAGAAAAACAAAAAAACCCCACTCTCCAGTGATAATAAGCTAACATTCCCAATAAACTTTCCATGTGGAGGTAATCCATTCCCTAGCCCTCCTTCTCCTATACACCCCCCTATACATTTTTCTCCTTTCCAATTAGTGTGTATTCGTCTTTAGAAATTGTTTTCAGTTCACCAAATGCTCACCAAAGTAAAGGATGTTCTAAAGGTGGTCAAATTTTTTATGTATTTCAGGTTTTTCATGGAGACCTGTTGGGGTGGAGTTCCTATTCTGGACATGTCTCCCCCCATATTTTTGAACGCAGGGTTTCAAAACTGTGGAACATGGAGAACATGTTTGTGTTTGCTAATAACACAGCTAGCCACCTCTTCTCTTGATGTGAAAAGATAAACAGAATGATTACCAGCAAACAATTAGGATTAGTGAAAAGCAATTAATCTGCCTTCCTCTCTTCCTGTGCGCTTCCATAATGCCTCGGAGCTGTGCTTTCTTTTCAAAGGGGAACTCAAAGGTCAGGAATTAGGGCTGTAGCATTTGGCAGATTACTTCCATTAACAGGCAGTTGGTTGATAAGAGAGAAAGGGTGTGAAAGGCCATTGTAAGTAGGGGAAATTTAAGAGAAAGTTGAGCTCAGAGGCTTAATGTTTCCGTTACAATAGGTAGTCACAATCTGCCTGGCACCTGCTTTTCTCCTTGGCTATAGTTCAGTCTTTTCACAGAATTGCCAGGATTTAAATGTTTTAAGTTGTTGGAATCTCCAGGTTAAAATTTTTAATTTATTTTATTTTTTACTAAAACAATTCAAGAAACTGAGTTCCTTCATGACCAGTTACCACTCTACCCTAGTGTCCAGGCAGCCCTCCAGGATTTACCACTGTTCTGTGGCTTTTACATGTTCTGTTCTTGCAATGGTATTTACATGCCTTTCTGTCTCCCTGCAATCTGGTCAGTGATTTGCAAAAGTCACACCATATTATACCTAAACTAACTAAAAAAATAAAAATCATCGAGTCCCAGTGACTGTGCCCACATATTACTGTTGATGAAAATCAACTAGTTAATTTGATGTGTTTGAATTGAAATGTCCATAAGGAAATGTATAGAACTCCCTCCCCCAATTCATTATGTAATTACAACATTTATAAAAAAAAAGGGAGATAATGGTTTTAAATCAAATGATTATTTCAGAGCTTCCTAAAATGTTACTGGCTGTTTTTGCTGATTCTCTAATGCACAGTTCTGGGGTCTGCTGGGATCCTCAGAGGCCAGCAAGCACCCACAGGGATACCCTATTTCTCTCCTACTTGTCTTCCCTTGTGAGTGATTATTACAAATGGGAGAGTGAAAGAAGTGCCTTCGTAAAGGTTATCTATCCTTATGGGTTTTTCTATCACATCTTTCCATTAAAATTATAAACCCAGTGAGAGCTGACATTTGATCGATATTTGTGTTGTTTAACAGATTTTAGCACAACTAGTTTCTAAGCATGTTGGAGGCCCTCAATAAATACTCGATGGGATGATTACTGAATTTAATGATCTTTCTAGGCTATTACAAAAGAGATGTAACCTGACCATGAAAGTTAATGATACATGCAGATGAAATTGATCTATGAAATAAATGGGAAGCAGAGGCAGGGACAATGCTGACAATTTCCTAATCACAGAACTGAGTATAAAGTAACAGGATTAAAATAACACAACCACCTCTCCCTCTAGATCATGAAGGTTTGATTATCTGAAAATTACACTGTAGCATGTTTTAAAAAGACATGTGGCAGAGTCTCAGGAAACTTGTATGCAAGACACTACCAGTAGGGTTAGGATCGCTTCAAGTGCTTATTTGTCCTGTTAGGATCCCAATAGCCACGCAAACAAAACAAATTCTGAATTTATGAGAATCTTTGTAAAATATTGATTCTTTTAAAAAGAACCTAACCTCTTTAGACATAAAAGTACTTTATATAGTTTAAGACCTACTTTACATTTTTCTAGCTTGGTACATCTAAACATTTCTGTATTTTTAAATGAAAAGATATGCTTGAATTTATAGGCTAATTAAAATTTTTTTCTAATACTGAATTTAGGGCATTTGCTTAAGAAACACTGAAAGTTCATGAGACTTTAGAATTCATATCTCTTATTAATAAAAATTTTGCTTAAGTGGAACAATTTCTTAATCTGCCTAAATATATTGATTCTGCAGGTTATCTAAAAAAGTTTTCTCAAATATCTTCAAACCTAAATGGTAGTATTTAGTTATTCATAAATCTCTTTTATATAAAAATGTTCATCGTCCCAAGCTTTCACAGTGGTTATCTAAAATTTCTTCAACATTATAAAGTAGTACTATTTGTATGCTTGGACTTTCAGCTAATTGTCTTATAATAAGTTACCATATCCTTATTATAATACTAATTATTAGTTATGCAGCCAATGTTAAATTCAATCATTTAACACTGATACTTTAAAACCTTTATGAAAACTCCTAATGAATTAGTGCTATCAATTACTTAATAACTTTCCTGAAATTTAAACTTCAGAATGGCAGCTCATATAAACCCACTGGGACCTCCTCTTTGCTCTGTGCTTTTGTCATCGGAGCCTTATTTCTGAGCCTACTACATTATGTATGTATGAGATCATTCTAACAGAACAGCAGCAGACTCACAGGACCCGAGAACGGACTAATAGTTACCAAAGGGAAAGGGACTGGGGAGGATGGGTGGGAAGGGGGGGATAAGAGGGTAAAAGGGGCATTACGATTAGCAGACGTAAGGCAGCAGGGGCACAGGGAGGGCTGTACAACTCAGAGAAGACCAGTAGTGATTCTATAGCATCTCACTACGCTGATGGACAGTGAGTGTAATGGGGTTGGTGGGGGGGACCTGATGAAGGGGGTAGTTTAATCACCATAATATTGCACATGTAATTGTAGGTTAATGATACCAAAATAAATTGTAAATTAAAAAAAAATGAAAAAAAAAGAGTGACACTGGTGACTACATGGCTATTACATACTAGAATTGTAGAAATAGTTTTATGTAGCTTGACTGAATCGTTTTGGTTTAACTACTAAAAAAAAAAGATCATTCTATACTTTTACAAAGTGAATAAACAAGGCTAATATTAGATCTTGCTGGCAAGGTGGTGAAAGCAGACAGCAGAGCCCTTAGAACAAAGAGCAGGGCCAGTGTACATGTAGGTGCTGATAAAGCCTTGATCAGGAAGCTGGGAAGACCGAATACAGGTCACGGAGCTTGTTTCCTGATTAGCTAAGATACCAGGCTTCTGCAGGTGATGATTTCCATTCATGAGTTGCATTATTTGTGGAAGTTACTTCATAATTAGTTAATACATTAGAAATCTTATACCATTTCAAAAAATGTGCACAAAAATAATTGTTTTTGCTTCCCTCTGGGTTATGATTTATAATATTCCTGACAATATTCCTAATATTTAAAAAGTAAATAAGAGTTTTAACTCAATTGTATAGACAAAGAACAATAAAGTACCTATTTAAAGACATTAAGATAGGTCTAAGCTTAGGTAACAGATATTTTCAAATAGAGCCCTGGAATTTTGAATTTTTCTTTTAAGTCTGATGAATGACTTTTGTGGAGACTTAAGCATAGCAATATTTTCTGTTATGATAAAATAACATGTAAAGCGTTTATTTCAATGCTGCATGGAATATGGTTAGGTGACATTCATACACCATTATAAATGCCCAGGAGAATGGTGTTTGTTTGCTGTTTTTAATTCATTTATTATAGGCCTTGAAACTTCCCATCAACTACAAATGTATATGAAATCCTGATAAATGCCGAAATGCTCTTCCTGAAGTTGGGGCAAGACTAAACCCCTTCCTTTTCCATCAATCCCTGCCTCCCTTCCTACCATCCCAGGGTGCCCCTCAGGCCACTCCTGATATCCCCAGCGTCCACAGGGAGTAGTGTGAGAAGAGCAGTTCTAATGCACACTAAAATAATTGGATTCAGTTGTCCTGGAGAGGCAAACATGAATTATGCTTCTTAAAGTCTTTTCAAGATCAAAGAGTTCATGTATGTTATAGGATAGCTGAGGTCACAACTGGTCATTTCTTAGGTTGCTTTTGTGTCCGAAGATAGAGTGTGAGTGAAGCGGGACATCTATTACCTGTAATGAGACCTGTTCTTGTCTGCTTCCTCCTGTGTGCTCACCCCCTTAAGTCATCAAATTTAGACATTTGGCAACACTTGCCAGCAAAGCTAAAGAAAGTAGTAAATGACTTACAGCAATGATGGCCTAGAGCAGTAGGTGGGACTTTGTGGCACCCAGCACACGCTCCCACTCCCTGGGTATTTGGTGACAGGACTCTGTTACAATTGAGAATGTTTGGATGCTGCAAATAAAAACATAAATTTTTAAATCTCCTTTTAGATGTCCTCAGTCGCGCACTGTTTGACTCTAGTCACACTGACTGCCGTCTGAGTGCATAGTTAGCCCTTCATGAGCATTCTAATTTCCGTTGAACACCTGTCTTTTCTAAGGTGATTAATCAAGGCAAGCCAGATTTCTTCTTCTGATATGTCTCTTCCTTTAAAGTGAATGGCATAACTGATTCTGAATATTTTTTTTTTGAATTTTTCCTCAGAAAATGTCCACTTTTGACAAGTGCTAAAACTAGATTCAGTATTACCTGAGCCACCCTGTGTATCAGTTAGGAATTGAGTTTGACTAGTTGTGACAGTTAACTCAACATCAGTGGCTTAACCATACAAGGAATTATCCTCCCAGAAGGAGTCTGGAGGCCGACAGTTCAGAGCTGATACGGCAGCTTCAGAGGCTCGTCAGGGCCTCTGCTCCGCCCTGGATTGCTTCCATCCTTTAGGCAAATGGTCATAGTTTGCATGTAAGGCAGCAGGAATGAGGACGGGTGTGAGAATGACTTTGGAAGTCCTACATCACACAGTATTTTTCGCTAAGACTCAGACTTGTGATACACCAAGCTGCAAAAGAGGCTGGAAGGTATTGCTTTTGAAGCTGGATACTTTTCCCGGGGTCCTCTTGTAGGGAGAGGAGGGGGCAGGGATCAATGGGACACAACCATACCGTGACATCAATTGCTTTGGACTTACAATAGTTATTTTTTAGGTCTTTCAGTATTTGTGATTAAGATAGGTTGTCTCTACCCAAATTACTAAATAACTAGGGACAACTCAGTTTGGTCTTTTTACATGCCCTAATTTACATAGACATTAAAATTTACTCACATTACATTGTTAAAAAAAAGAATGAGGTCTAAATCTCATTTCCTTTGAAAGATTTTGTTGCTAATAATTACCAATCAGGACAAAGACACTTTAACAGTTCAATATATTTATCAAACCAATGCTCAAATTACTTTGTATTCAGTTGAAACTGAAAGTTGGTATATGTTAGGTCATGATCAGGTAGCACAGGATTAATAGCAATTGCATTTGAGGCCCGTATTTGCTAAGGACCACAGGAAAATGCATAGATGACAAGTATTTAATTTGGTGTAATTTGCTGCTTGATAACCATCAGATTAATCTCAATAATTAAAAATGAACAATCCTATTTTACATGTCTCTCAGACATTTTGGCCTATAAATATTAGTTAGATTGGAAATACTATTTGAGAAGAATGAATGAGTTGAGGCACTTAAGACTGATTTTTAATTGATTAATAGCTATATTCCTATTTCTTCACAACATCCATAAAGTACAAGAGATATTGCAGCTGCATGAATCCAAGGATAGATGGAGGAAAAATGAGAATCGTCATAAATTATGGGGAGGGGAGCTATGGCATTTTGAACTCTGCTGGGGATTACAGACTTCATGTCAATTTCAAAGATGCGTTCGGGATTCCCCCCAGACACTCTTCCTCTCACGGCGAGGAGTATTCATAATCAGTTCTCTTCTTATAATGGCCTCCAATCAGGGTACACCTGAATCCTTCCCTTCTTCCCACATGAAGCCTTCCCTTGCGTCTGCCCGCTTTTGCATCTGCAAATGCAAGTGATAATGACCAACTCCCTTGCTATAAAAGCTCCAAAGAAAAGATAGCCTTTGCCTCTTCTCTTTTGGGTGGTCTTGTTTATTTCCACAATATTAATGAATGTAGCATTAGAAGTACTTCCTTCTTGCATCTGAGTGAAAACATGCAGGCCTGTCAAGTGTTAATTTTTAATTGATGGAGGCTGTTGGCTGGAGGCAGATTAACTAGAATATGTTTTGCAATTGGTTGGGTGCATATGTGGCTGTTTAGTTGTTCTTATGTTGGAAGCAGGGGGCAAAAATTAGGGAAACCACAGTTATTGACCAAGTTGAGAATATTTTGGACCAGTTACTACAGATTGTGATACAGCTTCCCTCCCTGGTTGCTACAAAGATGGCTCAGAATATGCTGTTTTTATACATGCTCTGGACATTGTCTGTTTGCGTAGTCAGTCTGTTAGTACCAACTCAACATCAGTTAACACTAAAGCTTAGCAGTCATCCTCTTGAATATCGTGACAGGATATTTTCAGGAAAAAAAGACCTCCAGTGATGGTTTTAACAGTGAATGGAGGTTTTCAGAATCTTGTTTGTATGGATGTTCCTAGGGCACATATTGTGAAAACTTGTCAAATAGATTTCAGTAAGTACACACACCAGAGCTTAAGTATATCCATGTTTAGAAACATGGAATCGATCCCATGAATAAAGATAATCTAATTAGCAGTGGGATTTTTCAGGAAAACAAGATTGCAGCATGCAGCGTTTATTTGTTGCTTCTATCTGTTTACTTCTTTTGGCTTTGCTGAATCTGAACGTGGTAGACAGGAGCTAAAGCAATTGGAAAGAAAAGCATTTAAAATACTCATATGGAAATGAGTGCTGGGTCTGGTACCATGGAGAAATTCAGAGGAAATAGAAGAAATAATCTCTTAATCTGCTTGGAGATTAGGAGCATATAAATATGAAGACATTTAAGAGGCGAAATTGAAAAATAACACCCTTTATCCACCAAGAGTCTTTTTATGCACCAGGGGGCCAGGCTGGTCCCAGGGCTTGGGAAAATGGAAATGAAAGGGAGGTGGTCTCTGAGCTGTAGGAGCTCCTGGTTGTTCATGTAGAACAAATGTGTTAACATATTTACTACAATCCACATTTAGCATTTACCAGGGTGCAAACAGAGGCCGTAGGAGGCTGACTGCAAAGGAATGATGAGAAGACCACAGAAGACTTCTTGGGTCAGCTTGGATTTAGGAGCGATTGCTCAAGGAGCCCCTGAGATTCTGGGCACTTACCTCGCTGAGCCCCTCCCAGAATGTCCTAACTGCTGCGGTACATACTGTCCTGTCTCCTGCAACACAGCCTCAACCTAGGTGTCATGTGTACTCTGGGTGATGCTTAGCCTGCAGCGTATGTATTGAATAGCTGTGATATTTTAAAACTACAATGTCATTTGAATACAATTCTCTTGTCGTTTTTATTCCCAAAGTCTCTTTTCCTTTTCTTATACCAGCAACACTGTGTGTGTCCTTAAAATTTCCATGGGCTCCTTGCACCCAGGGAGAAATAGGTGGAGGTTACTAATGGTGTTCCCTTCCTCCCATACATGATCGTGGGTATGAGATGATAAAGCAGGGCCCTCCTCAGTCTTGTGGGGTGCCAGGAGACATTTCAACACTCTGACACAGGAGCCCACAAGGGAGGTCAGCGAGAAAGGGGAAGCCACAGTATGGAGATGAGGTCTGACCCCAGCCTAGAACCATAACGATTTGGGCCAGGCGGCATTGCCACTCAGAGAGAGCACATGAAAAGAAGTGCATGAAACAGCCCAGTCATTTGGAAACGACATCTTTTTCAAGGGGCTTGTTGGAAAAGACCTCATGGGAAAGTGTGGGTTAAATAACATTGAAATGAACACAACCCAATTGTCTAGCACTTAATTAACTCTCAGTGAATGATATTATTTATGTGTGAACAAATACAATGAGTTTAAATTATTGAGAATCATTTAGGTAAAAATTAGATTTTCCTAAAAGCTGTTAAAATAGAGTGAAAGAGTTTGGCATCTCTGTCTTCATAGTGTGTCTGTCTCCTTTGCTGCCTTAACCTTTGGGTCATAAAGCCTCTGCTCAACCCTGCAGCCCTGCACATAGTCTTGTTAATCATCAAAAAGAATTTTGCTCACATCTTAAGATTGATGCAAACAGCACCTTACCTGAAATTTGCCCCCCTTCAGGAGATAAGGATGCCTGGATTGTCAAGGATTTATAGGCACCTCACGGTGGGAATGAAATGACTGGAGCCGACTCACCAAGGGCAAGGAGCGTCACAGCTCTCCTCGGACACTTGCTGACGCCCAGCTGTCTGAGGTTGACCATCGCCTCCTTCTCCCACCTTTAGCATAAAAGAAGCCTGAAATGGACCAAGTTAGGTTGGTTCTTTAGAACATTAGTCGGCCCTTTTCTGTCTGCTGACTTTCCGAATGCAGTTGCTTTCCTTGCCTCAACATTTTGTCTCTCAGCTCCTTGGATGTTGTGTGGCAGGTGACACGAACTTGGACTTGATAACGGCATCTTTCAAAGACTTCCCAATATGCTCCGGTGCAGCATGGATGCAGTGTCTCTCCGTCTCTTTTTCTCCTGTAAAATAAATATATCAATGTCAACATATTTAAGAAAGTTTAATCCCAAAGAGGATATGGCATACTCTTTATGTGGAAAAAATGAATTAGGGGAGATGGATGTAACTGAATCATGTAATCATTTTGTGAATAATTATTTTCTACATATGTACTTGTTCCATTTACAGAGATCAGAGTGCAAAGGTGGACAGACACATAGGAGAAGGTAGTTGTCATTCTCTAAATGTTAGGCATCATTTGGTTGGTTGTAAGTGTAGAAGCCAATAATATTTTGAAAATTCCCTATCGAATTCCTCTTTTAAGGAAACTACCTAGCAAAGCTTTCTTACCTTTTTTATTTTTAAATTGGCTTTAAGCAATAATAAATTTGGGCAAATGTTTTAATTAAGGCATAACTGGCTCAAAGCACTAGAATTCCGAACCTAACATCATTAGTTGACTTGAATTAAGATAATGACAGGCCTAATTAGATAAATATTGTGGTTATCATGATTTGATTATTAAGCAGCAATTTGCAAAGACCTGCCATGAAAGAATAATTCTTCTCGTTTTATAAATATTGGAAGGCAGCACTGTAACAAAAGCAGTGTGATTTGAATATAAGATGATGTTAAGTAGCATTGTGATTTTCAAATCCTGCTTCTGCTTTTGGGGTTGCATTTTGCACGTGTGTCCTCCTGGGCACATAAACGTGTATACATACATAATCAGGTCTTTTAAATGATCTCCTATATGCCTTTCTTCTCCTCCTGAGCCCTGCAGCCTGCATCCAGTAAAACCCTCCACTGCCCACCTCTAATTTTCAGTGTTACGTCTCCTGTCACCTCCATCAGCCATACATTCCCGCTGCTGCCCTTGGGCACATGTCAGGCTACCAGCATTGATTGCATTTTCTCACTCCCAGTGCCCAAGAGCCACGATCTATGTGACTTGACCTGGTGTGGAGTCAGCTTTACTATTCTAGTAACATTTCCCGATGGTATCTGGATGCTGAAAACTGCTGAATTTCATTCTTACTCTGAGAAATCTTCTTAAAATACCACCCCAACACTGCCATGAAAGAAAAAAGTTGTCTATTTTAAGATAAAAGACTTTGCAAACTAGCATGGCTACATGTAAGAAGATGGTTACCAACAGACTGAAATATGGAGAGAAGAAAAGACAGGAGTGACTCCACCATTTGTATTCTTTTCTATTTATTCTGAGTCCCATTAACTTGCAGACCAGTTCTTCCTGTATTTGGAAAAGCCGTTGCCAGCTACTTATTGTCTCTCGGTCACTGTCACTGGAGTCCTGCAGAGAGGTGTCCTGTCTCCCTTTGGCTTCCCTTGCCAGGCAAAGCTGCTCCTCCAAATTTTCCTTCCATCTACTGTTTCCCTCCGGTACCATCTGTCCTGTGGTCAGAGATACACTGACATTGTGCAGCAACTGCGTTAATACTCATTCCACGGGTGTCAAACGGCAAAGCCGAGAACTAAAGTACAATTCCAGAAACCAGCATGCATATCCAAGGAAGAAAACATGAGTATTTCCCAACACCAATATTGGTCCAAGTTAAACCTTGTTTCAGCTTCTGTACTGAGCTGTATGGCCATGTAAAGGCCTGACATACGGTTCCAGTCACATTGTTGGTACTGAGAACAAGTTAAAATATTCAAATCAGTGATCTTAGAGTCTTTGATGATCCCTATAATGAGAGAAGAGTTTTAATCAAGAAGGAAGAAAAAATAATGAGGATGGCTTCTGTAAATCTTGGAATTTGAAAGGCCACGGGAACCTCAGGGGGCCTGAGTCTTGGTCACGAAGGAGCACATTATTGAAAAAGTGAAGCCTCTGAACTTTGAGGACGGACTGAGAAATCTGTGCTCTGGGCGGCATATGGAGAGAGGGACACGTGCTCTGCCTGCAAGGAACAACGACACAGAGTTCAGCTAAACAGCTGAAATAACTAGGGTCAACACATAGAGAAGAATATTTGGGATGTGGCTGATGTGAAGTGGGTTGTAAAAGTGACAGTGACCTCCAAGTCTTCAAGTAGACGCGTTTGGGGAGAAGGTCAGGAGAAATGCTTGAACTTGAGTGTTCTGGACTGCAGGCAACACCTATCACCATTAAGATTTATCAGAGTTATGTGTGATGCTCCTCGGAGGCTCCTTTTCCACGTGGTCAGAAACAGACCCAAGGACCAAACCAGAAAAGCCGCCACACAAAAGCAGGGCTGAGGGGCTTGGGTCGGCCATGTTTCACTCACCCATCAGGTAGGAAGCCCCAGGATTTCCACTGCAAACCCTGCCATGAGCACCTGCTCAGGACTTCACCGAACTCATCCAGGACCATCCTGCCAGGCCACAGCATCACAGCGCGCCCAGTGGCCTGCATCCACATTAGCCCCTCCCGCCGACTCAGCCTGGCTCTGCAAACATTACTGCTGTCAGAGGTTTCCTGCCAGGAAGCAAGACATACCCTTTGAGTGAGTGCCTGTTCGTGCGAATTGGATGTAGAGCCAGACACAATATGCTGAGCAAATGTTCTCAGCGGATAATGAAGAAGCTGCAATATCTGATTTGTGGGGGTCAGCAGGCAGATGGCAAAGGCAGCTCATGACAGCAGAGATGTGATGCATTTATTTTTTTCAGATGGTACAGTAACCAGTTTTCATCTTGTTCCCCACAGCCAGAGGAAAGTGCAACTTGGTATTCTGCGGGACCACAGAATCTCACATGAGACCATCTCTGTTGCAGGGATGAAAGACAGCACCTTCTGAGACTTTACAAAGAGCACAAGTGTCCCATTAAGTGGCCAGCTGTCCCTCCTGAGCATCCGCCTCATAAGGCTCTACATACATGTACACAGTTGGAAACACGGAGTTGGCACCTGTGCCATGCTTCAGGGGCACTTTGGAGTGGATAAGGGAGCACAAGGAAGACAGTGGGTGCAACATGCCCAGAGATGGGCGCGTGGATATAATGGCAAGGCACTTTCTTACACTGGACTTTCTTGAAATCTTAAGATTAGTCACGTTTCAGTACCAGATGTGAAGATAAAGCATAAGGGTGCACCTTGGCTGTAACTGCCAAGGAAGGTCGAGTTGGATTACCCACCCCCACATAGGCTCTCTGGGGGCAGGGTGCATGCCCAGACACCTGTAGGCTAGTGGTGGTGTTGCCAGACGTCTCTTTGCTGAGAGGTGCTCACAGACACGAAGCCCGGCTTATGAATCCTGCACATCTCTTTGATGGCCCAACCCAATGCACGGGTTTGGCCTGCATGTCTGATCTTCCCCACCTCCACCCAGGCCGTGAACCTACAGCAGAGCTGTGTCTGCTGTTCATCCTGCCCGGCACCACCCTCCCCCAGGTCTTTCTGGATCCTGGTTCTCTTCTCCCTTCCTCAGAGAGGCTTTTCCTGACCACCCCTCCTCCCGGGGCATCGTCCTGGTCGTAGTACTCATCACCACCGGACATGCTCCGGGCACTCCTTGCTGTCCTCGTGCCCGGTAGAATGCAGTGGGAGCTGCTGCATCCAGGCCCTGGCTGTGGGCAGGCTGGGTGAAGGGCACACCATGAATGAGTCCCGGTATTCACTACGGGGTGATTTTAAGGGCATTACATGATTGATCTTCCCAGCCCTTTCAACCCAATCTGCATGACCTTTTCCCAGGCACTGTGAGGGAGACCGGCCCAAAGAGAGAAAAACTTCATTTGGCAAGCCATCCAGAGCTAAGTTTCTACCTAATTCTATTTAGAGCATTAAAATAATGACACTTTTGTACTCTGTAGAAGCTAGGTAGATAGAGTGTTGAGAGACAAGGAGGAGCTGGGCTCCCCAGATCCGATCCTCAAATCAGACCCGTGAATATGCTGGTATTCCTGGGAGGGGGATAGGTGGCCTAGCCCAGGCTGCCTTGGGCAGGGGATGTCCCCACAGTGTGCCCACTCTCCTCCCCTTCCGCCCTCTCTGGCCCACTTCCCCACCCTTTCCTCGCCCACCTGACCTCCCCCACCCACAGCTCCTCACCTCCACTGTCTGGTCAGCCGCCTCGGAGCTGCGAGAGAGGCGTTGGGGGGACACAGGATGTCTCCTGGCATGCCCAGCCGCGCCCTCCATCTTGCTCCAGGGAGGAGTTCCAGGCCGCTTGCTGCCGTCTGCTCCCTACCTCACAGCCTTAGCTGTGATTACCTTCAGTCCCCTGCTGTCGAGTACCAGAGCACTGGTCACAGGAAGCCACTGACATTTAGATTAGGGAGAAGTAAAGCTAGAAACCCACTCCCTCGGTGGCACTAGCCACATGTGAACGGCTAAACAAGCACACATTATGTGAGCATTTCTCACACTGCAGAAAGTTCTGCTCTGACGGTGCCCACGAGAAGAGCTAAATGGGGCATCACCTCTTCCTAGTCCGCCGAGTCATAAGGAAGCACAGGTTCACAGACTGTGCAGGCTGCAGAGGAAGTGAAGAGCAGCTGCCAAGCACCCCCAGTGCCGGGGACTTGGCTTCCCTGTCTTGAGCTTGGAGAGAACTGACCCTCTGGGCATACTTTGCACACCAGAGGTCACCTGCCAGCCGCTCCGGCTGCTCTTTCCTGCCCACCTTCCCAGCGCCACTCACTCTTTCGGGGGAGAGAGCTCTGAAGTGAGTTGACAAGCCATGCCTGTTGCCTGACACATTCTGCCACCAGCACTCTAGTTGCTGGAAAGGTAAACTCACCATGATTCCCCTTTTGCAGTTTTCAAGTGCCCAAGTGTCAGGAAGTCCTGCTCTAGACAATGCTATGTCCCTGACTTCCAAGGACGTGATCCGTGAGGGTCTCTTCAGACGGTGTAAACAAGTGGAGGGCCACACCCCCACTCCCATCCTCCTCCAAGCAAGGAGAAAAACAAGGAAAACTTGGAAAACGTGGGATATCTGTAGAGTAAAATCTTTTCATGCATTTCTTAGCATGCTTTCTTTCATTGGTGGTTTGATTTACAAAATGCTCTTCTAAATGAATATAGTAGTAACATTTTGACTTGAAACAAAATACTACAATGCTTTTTAAAGGGATCTTAATAAAATACTAAATATGGGAGAGTAAGCTCTGAGATCATTTGCACGGGCTTTTGTCCTAACGAGCGTTTGTGTGAGAGTGTGACTTATTCTCAGTGTGGACCCCCTCCCCCTAGTTTCCAAAAAGAGGTGATTCTGTAGGGGGGCATCTGGTCCAGGACGACCCAGCAGGGAGACCCAGGCTCAGACAACAAGCAGAGTGGGGGCACACTTGGCTGCAGGCTTTTCCTTGCTGTGTCCCTTCCACCCCTGCCCTCAGCAGGTGCTGCCTCTGCCCTCCTGGCCTGGCTTCTTGTCACTGACAGGGGGCACTGCCCCTGCACGGCTGCTCAGTGCAAGCCCTTGAAAGCCAGAGGGATGCAGGGCTTGTACGGTGGATGCCTGTGAATCCCGCCCAGATGAGCCTCCTGAAAACAATGCACACTGAGACCAGGAACGGCTGAAGTGCGACTTGTGGCCTCCCTGCCCTTCTCCTGGCCTGTTGTCATGAGTGATGCCCTGTATGTCCAGTCAGGGGTATGAGGGTGGTCAGTGGGGACCAGAGTGGCTGCTGTGGCATCCTCGTCGGTCTCCACATCTGGTCCTCGAGTCCCAAAGAACCACGGGTCAGACCCAACGGCTCCAGGGCCCTCAGAGCTGGGCCCCCCGCCCATGTCGATGCAGAAGGGGATAGATTGCCTGCCTGCTTCCCCCGGGTTCTCTCCAGCCCTGGACCGTAAGCTGGCTGGTCACTCTGTGTCAACACTGTGTCCCACTCCAAACAGGGTGTCCTGTCCTACACACTGACCCCAGGCAGTGAGCCTGTGTCGTGTAGGTACTGAGATGAGATCACCCTGGTCAGCGGGGACTTACCTGCCCCAGCCCCTCCTCCTGCCAGAGGGAAATGGCACCATCTGCTTCATGGGTTAACCTGCCGGGCCTCTGTGGAATCTGCACAGTTTCCCTAAACTCCCAAGGGCTCTGTGCAACAGTGGAAATTAAAGACGTGGGCAGGACCACGTGGGGCAGGCTCTCCCGGATGAGGAAATTTGATGCTGAGGGAGATGGCCGTACCCACCAGCAGGCCTGACAGCAGGCCAGGCAGAGAAAACATTCAATCTGGATGAGATTTCTGAGACAACCCCACGGCCTGTTGGATAAAGAAATGCAGGATTTGAACGGCCCATGTCTGGAGGATTTGGTTATAAAGAATATCAATAGCACAACACACCGCCTAACGGTTTATAACTTTAACCTGCAGTTGTTCATTCACCCCTGACTCCTGCCTCGTGCTGTCTGGTCCTGTGTGTTCGGTGCTTTTGCACTGGGGTCCGTTTGCTTTACGGAGTCAGAGCTTGGGCCGCAGGACTGGCTTGGGTGCTTGGCAGGTCTGAGGTCAGGTTGTGGAATTATTTCCTCTGCGCTTCACTGTGTCCGTGTAGGCACGTACACCGAGTCCAGGCCCTGGCAGGTTTGCTGAACTCACATAAAGCAGTTTGGGGTCTCGTGGATCTCGCTGTGGGGCTCCGTGCGTGGAGTGTGTCTCTCAGCCAAGAAAGGACTCCCGCGAATGGGGCACCGCAAAGGCATGTGAGTCCGAGTGTGTTCTCCGTGGGTTTGGGGTTCAGGGATGGCTGATGTGTACTGCGAATGCCCAGAGCAGTGCCCTTGGGTGCCGGGCGGGCCTGGAGAGGGGAAGTGCCTGGCACTCTGTCCCTGTCCTCCCCCGCCTCTCTCGGGCAGGCGCACGCTCCCCTCCCCCTCGGTGGGGCGCTCCCACCCTGCTTGGCCCATCTGTCACATTCTAGTCTTTAAGAGTCTGACTGGGAGAAATGCCTGGGGGTGAAGCTCACCTGAGGGTTCCCTGTTCCTCCCTGCAGTCATTCCTTTTGCTGTCAGTTAGAAAGTGCATTTCTAAAGCAGGAGCCTACCTCTGGCATAAGCTCCTGAAGGGCCCTGCCCTGGCCTGGGGGCAGAGTGGGAGAGTGGCCTCGGTGCCCCGTGCCCCCTTTCCCTGGGGCACTCACCTGTGGTGGTGAAGGCAGACGCTCTTTCCAGTCTCGCCGACGAGCCTGTGCTCAGGACGTGTGATAGGGGCTGTCGTGTGTTACCACAGAGAGGGAAGGAGTAATTCCCTTCCTACCATGAGCCTGTGCCTGGGGCCTTTCCCTCTCTGACAAAGCAGTAACTCCTGGAATCTTTCCATGAAAGGCTTTGGGGAAGCCAGACCACCGCAGGGATCAGCTCATATATGTCAAAGACACTCATACCTTGTTTGGCTTGTCAGAAATCCAGAAACAGCAAAATTAAAACAACTAGGTCAATATAATGGTAAAGGTATACCACACACCTGGTAAGGGCATATTGTGTGCATAAAAACAGTTCATGAACTGGGAGCTTTCAGACCCAAAACTGGCAAAAAGCATGTTGCTCCAGGGTGGCTTCTGAGTGAGAACGAGGAAGGTGCCGGATGGCACAGTAAGAACCAGGAAGGCGTTGGATGGCACAGTGAGAACCAGGAAGGCGCCGGATGGCACAGTGAGAACCAGGAAGGCGCCGGATGGCACAGTGAGAACCAGGAAGACGCCGGATGGCACAGTGAGAACCAGGAAGGCGCCGGATGGCACAGTGAGAACCAGGAAGGTGCCGGATGGCACAGCCTGGTGTCCAGACGGTGGTGAAGTGATTATCTTCTGCCAACAAGATGACTTAGTTTCTTTTATGATTATCAGAGGCATTTACAAGAAATAACCCGTCTCACTTGTGTCCATGAGATGAGCTAGATTTAGTTTGTTTCTCTGGCTGAGACAGTGTTGTCTGCTCAGGGAATTCTGAAATTTGGTGTCCATTTTACATTTGACTTTAACAGGCTGTTGATGTATGTGTAAGACTTAACTGAGTGGGTGACGGTGTGCCTCCTGCTCTCACACAGCCCCGTGTTTCCCGCATCAGCCCTCGCAGGCCTTGAGAGGGCTTCCATGAGCGCCCAGTGCAAGCCCAGGGTGGCCCAGGGCTGCCGCCTCCCTGGCAGTGGGGCCCAGAGCTACACAGCACCCTTTCTTTCAAATGGGCTCTGAAGACACCAAACTTCACCAGAAGCAAAACATTTGGTTACTTTTTGTGGGTTGTTAGTGAGTGTGGATGGCAGAATGATGCCTCTGTCCCTCCACCCAGTGTGTCTATGTCCTGGTCCCCACAACCTGCCAATGTTACGTTAAAAGGTGAAAGGACTTTGCAGATGCAATGAAGTGAAGGGCCTCAAGATGAGGAGCTGATCCCAGATTATCTGGATGGGCCCATGTCGTCGTGCGGTCCTTGTATGAGGGAGGCAGGGAAGTCAGAAGCATGGGGGTTGCAGTGATGCCAGGCCATGCGTGAGGAATGCGGGCACCCCGGAGGCTGGAAAAGCAGGAACCAGGCTCTCTCCTGGGTCTTCCAAAAGGAACACAGCCTTGCAGACCCATTTTAAATTACTGACCTTCAAAACAAGATACTACATCTGGGCTGTTTTAAGCCAAATTCATGACAATTTGTTGAAGCAGCAATAAGAAACTAATACAGTAAACCAGTGCTTTTTCTAGATTGGCTCTTTAAACAAAATAATTTCAGTTGGCCAGATTGTATTGTTTTCAAGGATTTTTTTCCCCTGCAGAATATTTAGAATAGTCTGTGAAACCCTAACGTATCTGTTTTATACATCTATATATGCAATTTGGCTCAAAACATTAACCAGTTTTCTACTGAGGGATTTCTTGTTTTAGGTAATGAGGCAATACGATTTCATAGTTCAAAAGTAAGAAGTTATTGTTAACTAATTAAATATCAGCTTTACAGTGTGTATCCCACACAAGCTGTTTTCAAATGCACTACTGAACTTGACTCAGTAATAACATGGGCCTTCAGTGGCCAGTTCTTGGAGAAAAATTGTGAAGGGAAATATTTGATTTCTGAGGTTATCCTGAGAATAGGAGGTGAGAGAATAGAATCTAAAGGACACGTGTCAAGTTTAGGTGTGAACAGTATTAAACATAGAAATATATGCCTTATTTCAGTGTTATAATAATTGCAAAAACTAGTGTAATTCTTAATGAAAGTATGACTTACTAAATTGAGATATAATGGACATCTAACATCATGTAAGCTTAAGGTATACAATGTGTTGATAGGATACATTTACATATTACAGTATGATTGCCACTGTAATCTTAGCTAACATCTCTATCACATTACGTAATTCACATTTCTGTGTGTGTGTGTGTGTGTGTGTGTGTGTGTGTGTGTGTGTGTGAGAGAGAGAGAGAGAGAGAGAGAGAGAGAGAGAGAAAGAGATGAGTACAATTAAGTTCTAGTCTCTTAGCAACTTTGAGGTTTATAATACAGCATTGCTGACTTTCTATGCTGTGCATTAGGTCTCCAGGATTTATTTATATACTAATTGTAAGTTCGTACCCTTTGACCAACATCTCCCCAGTTGCCCTACCTCTTAGCCCCTGGTAACCACCATTCTACTGTTTCTGTGACTTGGTCTTTTTTAGAGTCCACATTAAGTGAGATCATACAGTGTTTGTCTATGACTCATTTCACTCAGCATAATGGTCCAACCAAATTGTCTCAAATGGCAGGATTTCCTTCTTCCCGTGGCTAAATAACATTCTATTTTATATCATTGTATATATATCGCATCTTCTTTAATCATTCATCCGTTGACCCAAAGGAAATGAAAACAGGATATTGAAGAGATATCTGTATCAATGTTTACTGCAGCATTGTTCACAATAGCTAAGACGTGGAAACAACCTAAGTGTCTGTTGAAGTATGGCCTTGAAAAGTGGCTGCGGCATCCTCCTCTGCTTACACTTTCCTGGGTCACTGTGTCCACAGCCAGAGAAACAGCTTCTTTATAACTCGGAGGGACCCCACAGTCATACACAAGTTTCCAGATCCTTTGCCTGGGGAAGGGAGCATGCCCTGTTGGCCACCTTGGGGAGCGCCAGGCCCATACAGTGTGGCTGTCCCTGGCTGGTGCTGGTGGCTCTGAAGGATGCCAGGCTCTTTTCTTTACATCTCTGAAGGTCTCACGCCTGGAGGAGGTTTTGGCTTTCTGACACCTTCCATTCTCTCCAGCCCTATGATGTGGCTTTGATGCTCCTTCCTATTCTCCTCGATTTTGCTTTTTTTTTTTTTTTTTGAGGGTCCTTCCTTCTCTATTTCAAGATGTCCTTGGATACTGTGAACACAGCAGTCAGCTTTCTGTAGAGCCTTGTTTTTTCTGTTTGTTATAGTCAGTTAACTTTTCAGTCCCCTAGCATCCCCAAACCTTGGGAATCTGTCTATCACACCAGAAAGACTCCTTTCTTTACTTTTATGAGTTCTAAAACAGCATGGTACAGCCCTTCACATGCCCAGCCCCAGAAATCCTGCCGTAGGTAGAAAAATTCAGGGAATCTCTTGCTTTCTGGGAGTTAACTTGTCAGCAAGTCCCTTTCCTTGAGCAGACTGGGACCTACATATTCCTTTCCCCACTCCTGTTTCCATGAGAGCGAGGAGTAACATACACATTCACAATAAGGAAGACAAGAGAAGGTGGGTCTTCACTGTGAGTGATGGAGGCCTGAAGCCCATACACGCTGGGAACGATCGGGCAGCTGTCTGTGCCAGGATCAAGATGGCTTCTCTCTAGAAGAAGGAAGCAGGTGGAAGCAGATGATTTAAACCAGTGCAGGAACCAGTGACAGTCATAGGGCCGTATTGGGAAAGTTGATTTTATACACTAGAATCTAAAGTTGGTCAATCAATTCATGTTTCAGTGGCAGAACAGTATCTAGGGAGCTGGAATTGACCACCAGGATGAGAAGGATTTGAAAACATTAACCGCCCCCATTCCCCCCACTTGCCCTGGCTCAGGGTAGATGCTATTTAGTGGGTAAGATGGGCAGAGAACTGTTGCTCCCCATCACATATGCTGCTGTTACTCTTCTTTTTTTTTCATATATATGTATTTAATTAAATAGGTTTATCAAAGGAATATAATGAGATGTATTTGGTGTTTACCAAGTTGACATTTTAGTTGACAGCGACTTAGAAGTAGAAACTACCTCTTCCTTTCCTTTCCTCTTAATATAAGCATTCCATGGAATACTTCCATCTGCAAAGAGCATCTTAACTTGCTAAATTATTGAAAAATGTTATATCATTGTAACAAGGCATACTATTAATTTTTCACATTTTATTTAAATAAAAAAGGCTCCATTCTGTGAGTGACTACCTTTTAGGGTCCACTTTTTCATTCTCTGAAATTCTGTATTGAAGGTTGAAGCCAATAATATAATATCTTCCCTTATCCTTGTGGATTGCTAGGTCCCACCTGTGCCATGTTTTATACCCAGAGTCTCTTTATTAAGTGGCTCTACTCTTTATTGCTTCTTTCTCTTTCCTTTCCAATAGATCCCCAAGCAAAGTGTCCCTCTCACCTTTCTTTTCCCGGGGTAAATAGCAAATCAGAATTTGTTTTTGAGACCACCTATGCAGACAGCCATTATCTCTCAAAGCCCTTCCTTTCCAAACTTCCTACATTAGAGTGCAGGCAGTGATTTTTTTAAAATCCCATAATTGTTTATCCTCCTTAAGGAGCAACAAGAGACACATGTGTCTTTTAAGGGAGGGAAAATACCATGTGTGCTGGGTGAGAAGGCTGAGCATCTCAGTTTAAAGAGACCCTTCGATTAGCTGTCATCTGTGTTCGCTTCTGTCCTCAAAAGAGGTGGCTGGGGAAAGCTGGTGGAGACTTCTGCCCCGTGCTGCCGGGTGTCTCTAAACAGAGCCATTACCATAAGGTGGGCTTGTGAGAAGGCTACTTTCAAAGCAAGAGTGCAACAGTGTGTGTTCTTCCGTAATGAGCCCTAGTGATTCCTTCTTCACGTCCTCTGTGAAATGAATGACTTCTTTTAGGACTTCTCCCGCATCAGGGAGCTGACATCCGGTTAATCCCTTCTCTTCCAGCTCCATCGTCGGCATTCAGCTCCCCCCAGGGCACTGAGGAAGTTCACACGCTTTATTCACATTTTTGTCCTTCATGATCTGAGGTGGGACAAATGACTTTACCTGATTTAACTCTCTTCTTCAACAGTTGGGAACTTTCTAGGGATGCATATGTAGAACCAAAAGACAATTCACTGACTTACTAAGAAATCAATTTAATAAACTTTCTTCTTTAAAATTAGCAAATAATTTTGAGAACATAGGATCCACTAAATTATATATATGTATCTTCTCTCCATCCCTTCATTCTGCCTACTGACATTTTTCTACACAGAAGAAACATGTATTTCTTTTTTCAAAAAATCAGCAAATAGTTTTGAGAACTAGAGTCCACTTGATTATGTGTCTTTTCTCTCTTCACATTCTCAGTGCTCTTTTCTACACGAAAGGAACACATTTCCTAAACTGATTGTTGTATCATTTTGGCACAAGTAATAACTACTAGTTTTGAATCCACTGGGCTCTCATTCCCATCATAGCCAAGGACATATATTAAGAGAATTCCTCCCTGGAAATGAAGTAACCAGAGCCCACTTACCTCAAAGCCCAGGGTTGTCACAGATAGCGCAGAATGCCAGGGGCGCATCGGTGGTAACGACCAGGCTGACAGTGGCTATGAACGTCCTGGAAGGGCATCGACGGGTGATGTGCTGCTTGGTCTTACACAGTGAGACGGAGGTGGTTTAAATGCACCACTGAAATGCAGTGTTACCGCCAGAATCTTGCTTGCCTGAGTTTAGTGATGTGATGCGTGGATCTCGGCCCCAGTGGTCTGCCGCCTGTAAGCTGTACGGAGTCCCAAGAAAGTCAACCTGAAATGTGTGCTTCTCTTTTGCTCAAGTCACCAAGTCCACATGTTTAGTGACAACTCAGCCTGACAGAGTGATGCTGTGACTGATTCTTAGGTATTTCCCCACATTAAGGGATTTAAACCTGTGAACCACTTTCAAACAAGCCCATGGAACCTGTTGGGAGCCATTTGAGGAGCAGATGAGAACATCTGATGCACAGATGGAAACCAGAATATTTAAAACATTCATTTTGGGAGCCATTTTTGTTTTAAATTTATAAACTAAAAATTCTATGGCAAGGATTCATTTCTGCCAAGTCTGTGGGGTCCAGTTGTCATTCCTTAAATATTTATGAATTCTTTTTATATGTTGGGTCATGCCCCTTGCTGTGGGGGTGAACATAGTCCCCGCGTTGAGTAGACAAACACTAAATAGACTATTACTTAATAAATTACCATAGTAGCAAGTGCCAGAAAAGAGAAACACAGGATTCTCTGAGAATCCATGCCCTTGTCTAGTGGAGTCAGGAAAGGTCCTTGGGGAAGTAATATTTGAGCTGATAGCTGAAAGGTGGACATGACATTGTTGGGCGAGGAAGGGTCCCAGAGGAGGAGCAGTAGTTTATTTGAAGGTAACAGCAGAGGAAGGATGTAGAAGTCTGGAAAAATGTAAACACAGCAACTTCTGGAGAGCCTGAGAAAGGCCAGCAAACTCAGTGGTCAGAGAGTAAGGAGTAAGCACCTGAGACGGAATAGGAGCGAAAGGTATCAATATCCATCACCTTCCAGGAGAGTAGGCTTCCTGCCGAGAGCAAAGGAAAACATCGGAGGCTTTAGGTGGAGTGTTACCTGAATGGACATCCATGGTAAAGGCCTTGTTCTGCCACTGACTAGGAGAACACGTTTCAGAGAGCAGAAGTGAGCACTTTCATTCGAAGTGAATACCCTTTATCCACTACATTCATTGCAAGTGTTTCCTCCCAGTCTGGGCCTGCTTTTCATGTTCCTAGCAGGGCCTTTTGAAGGGCAGGTGTTTTCAGTTTTGATGAAAGTCCAATTTATCCATTTTTTTCCCTTCTTGATCATGCTTTTTTATCATGTTTTATCTAAAAATTCATCACCAAATCCAAGGTCATTCCCAGATTAAACACCAGTTGATCATGCTGCATTTTCCTTTTTATTTATCATTGGAGTCAATATGCTAAAAATGTGTTTTAAATGTTTACATATATTTCCATGAAGAATATTGCTGTGTAATTTTATTTTCTTCTAATTTTTGTTTCTAGTTTTGATATCAAGGTAATCCTGGCCTCATATAATAAATTGGAAAGTTTTTCTTCCTTCGCAGTTTTCTGGAAGCTATGAATATATAATTGGTGAAAAACCAATTCTATAGATACGGTTTTATTTCTTACTTAACATGTTGAGTGGGTTCACCAGTGAAGCCATCTGGGCCTGGAGTTTTTTACAAGAAGGGTTTAACTAACAGTTTATTTTAAAAATAGACATAGGGATATTTGGATTAACTATTCCTTCTTCATTGAAATTTGGCAGTCTGTATCTTTTCAGAAATTTGCCCATTTCATCACAGATTTCAATTTATTGGCATAAAGTTGTTTGTATCTTTCTTACTTTCTTTTTAACATAAATAGAATCTGTGATGATGTCCTCTTCCTCATTTTTGGTGCAGTTCATCTGTGTCATCTTGTTTTGTGACTAGTTAGACCATGTTTGTCAATTTTATTGATCTTCTCCAAGAACCGCTTTTAGTTGAACTGATTTTCTCTGTTGTTTCTGTTTTTTATTTCATTGATTACCACCCTGAACTTTGTATTTCCTTTTTTCCTTTTTTTGTTTTGTTATTTTTTTCTTTTTTGGTGGGTGAGGATGTTAATTTCCTATTCCTTTGCCAGTTTCTTAAGGTGGAGCTGAGATGATTGATGTGAGATCTCTCTCCTAATATCAGCTTTAGTGCAATAAACTTACGTGAAGTAAGTAATAAAAAGCAGTGCTGCCCTAGATGTATCTCACATGTTTTACTATATCATGTTTTCATTTTTATTTATTCCATGTGTTTTCTGCCTGTGCCATTCTCTCTTCTAGTACTCTGTCCTAAACTTAGCCAGCTATGACCCCGCAGACTCTCAGTTTCAGCTCCTCAACTCAGGGTTTTCCTTTGTTGCCCTAAGGCTGGGAAACTCTAAGGCAGGAAGCCAGGATAACAATAGGGCTCACCTTTCTGTCCCCTTTACTCAGGGAGTCATGCACTGATGCTCAGTGTTTTGCAAACGCTGGAAACAAAATGTCTTTACTGCTGCCATGTTCTAGCACTCATGGTCTCTCAACTGGGCTACTGTCATGTCTATTCCCTCCACCCCAAAATTAACCCATCTTCCCCCTCTGTCAGAGCAACTTCCCCCACCCAGGATTCCTCGATGGTCTCCTCCGTAACTTCAGTGTAAAATCTAAACATTTTTCATTTGGAGCCAAGACATTTCTTGACCTTCCTACTGGCCTACTGCATCCTGGTCCCCCTCAGGCTCCCCTGCCCTGCACACCACTGCCTGGTCCAGCTACTCTAAGCCGTCTATATAATTGCTATAGCCCTACTCCCTTGCACATGCTGCTGTTTTCCTGGAATGACCTCTGTTTCTAGGTCTCACTTGAAAACCCCTATTATTCCAAGCATCAGCCTAAAGTTCTGTCCTTTAATAAGCACCACCTCCACCCTGCTAACTTGCTTCTGCTGCATTTTGTAAGACCTCTTTCCCAGCAAGCATGGTATTTTAAATGAAGTTCTGCATATCTACCTCACTGAGAGTCTCTAAAGCTCTTAAACGCAGGGTTCTGCCGGTCATCGTTCACTTTCGGGGCCTAGGCCTCGCACAGTCCTGACACTAATAGGTGGTAGGTGCACTTACAGACCTAAAGAACGTTACAGCACGAAGCCAGCCTGAGAATGATCCATCGTAAGGCATCACTGAACATCTGGGTACTAGTAATGGGCAATTTTAAAACTAATATATATCCATTCTAAATATGCATGTCTATTATAAGTATCTTGGGAAATATATTAGTAACACTAATATTAACTACAATATTAACTGTTACCCTAAGGGCAAAGGAAAATTGTTTTTAAACATTTAAATTTGAATATTTCTATTATTAGCTCTTTTATACTGGAAAATTCTTACTACCTCAGATTCATAGAAATTGAAAAGCCATTACCTGAAAGGAAGCTATAGTAAGAAGGGACAATGAGTATTTCAGATAGAATCCAAAATAGACATGGTGTAGAACAGTATTAAAAAGAATGACAATAAAAATGACATGCACCCACTCTTAGGAAAATAAATCAGTTTTCTCTCTGTTAATATTATGAATGATCTGCATTTGGGCTTAAGATTTAGAAATGTCTCTGTTACAAGAGAGAAAGGCCATGAAGAGGATGTTTCAATGTATCAGATGCCTAGTAATAGTAATTGAATGTGTCTTTAAAACACAAGCACTGGTGCAGATGCGGGTGTAGCCATCCTAGTTTTGTTTTGCAAAGTCTGTGGCTTTTGGTCATGCAGCCCTGCTTGCTCAACACAAAAATAATAGCCAGGTGGATTGAGAGGAAAAATGCCATTTGTAGATGATGTGGCTGAATTCACTATCCAATATCAAAATATACAAGGGGAATGAATTAACTCAGTTCTTCTGGGGATGTGGGTGGCCAGGAGCCATCCCAGGAAAAAGAAGCAAATGGAATTCAAGGGGTGAACTCAAGATCCTGGGTGGTGAGGATGGTTTTTTTGTTGTTCGTTTATTATAATTTTATATACTGTGACTCCCGAGATAAAGCCTGAGCAGACAGAGGATGCCCTGAACCTACAGGAGTTTAGCTCTCTGCTCTCCTTCAACGACGGTGAGATCTGCCAGACACCAGGGTGTAGACCAGAGGACAGGGGAGAAAGGTGCTTTCATACAGTTAGCACTCTGCCTTTCTTGATGTCTGGATCCAGTCCTGCAGCCTGGCTGGGAAAGCCTTTGAGATGGGTTTGGGTCTTCTGCCAGAAACACCTTCTTGGGTGTGTCTCATTACCATCACTTCTGTTCCCATATGCTCCATAGTTTGCATGGGTCACCTGCTGGGAGCTGGGCTATGCCATGTGCCAGGGCTCGAGGTGGAGGTAAATGAGACCCAGGGCTAACCCTCAGGGGTGCTGCAACCCACAGGTTAGGTGGGGGGTGGAGAGGAAGCTAGCTGTTGACTGTGCAACCAAGCATCAGTCACAAACATGTTAAGAAAATAAAACACCCTCTGTAATGCTCTGCTAGTAACTGTGCCTCTGAGTGGGTGTGTGTAGGCACCTGGGGGCCCATCTGCACGATGCACCTTCACAGGGTGTGATGCAGCAAGCTGCCACATCTCAGAAAATCAAGAGCAAGGAGAGGGCATGTGTGCAGGTTCCAGGGAAGTCTCGAGGAATAAGATGCATGTAAGCCTTGCCAATAAAGCCTGCCTTTTACCTCACATTAACCAGCTTTGAATTTTCCAGCTAACCTTAATGGATATGGTTCAATTTACATAAGGATCCCTTGTGTGCATTATCAAAGACTTCTGCAAAGATATGTATCTATGATTTACCCACTGTAAGCTCTTCAAAAGAGTTTTTTTTTTTTAAGTCTGGCTGCTGATTCAGGGCTGGATCGTGCGCCCCAAGACGGGAGAAGGAAACCAGTTAGGGCAGGGTGTGCCCACGGTGGGACATTCCAGCTATCAGCTGATGGTGGATGGGCAGCGGGGGTGGAGGCCGGGCTTCAGTGTTGTTCAGGAGAACGCGTACATCAAAAGAAGACTACACATTTTCTCTTTTGTCCTTAGGAAAATGGAAGAAACTGGCCACTTGGTGATCCCAAATCAGGACAAGTACATGTTTAGACATTGAAATTAATAATGAGCCAGTAGTAAAGTGTTTCCAATAAAGTATTTAGCTGAAACATAATCTATCTCACAGGTTGAAGGACTTTTTGTGTAAAGCACCAGATAGTAAATGTATTAGGCCAACAGGTCAGATGGCCTCTTGTAACCCCTCACCTCTGCCGTTGTAATGCAAAAGCAGCCGCCCAGCACATGTCACTTCATGGGTGTGGCTGTGCTCCAATAAAACTTTATCTACAAAAATAGGTGTTGGGATAGATTTAGTTCACGGGCCATAGTTTGCTGACTATTTAGTGTTATATTTGCATATAACATTTTAAATATCAAAAAATAACAAGATTTTTAGTATCTTAAATATTTTGTTGAGATAGAGCTTGGTAACTAGTCCTATTGAGTCAGTGAACCTTTGTGAATTAATGGTGTTTTATGAACAATGTCCAGGAAGTCCATCTCCCTGTTGGGATACCTACCTCAATCACACCAACCAGACCAACCAAGTCTGATCCCACTGGGATTCGTTGAATTTCTAATAGTTAGCAGTGTTTATCACTCCTCTGCTGCCTGCTGAGACATCAGAGACAATGTATCTTCTCACAAAGGT
>JAQQAC010017683.1:1850041-1865228 GCA_029783875.1 Phataginus tricuspis | reverse complement strand
CCCCCCCACACACATACACAGAGGGAGCAGTGCCCTCAGTCTTTCTCTTGTTGGGAGAGTCTGGAACCCAACAGAGCAGAAAGAGAAAAACACCGCGGGCACTTGGGGAAGTCAGAAACCCTCACGCGCTCAAGATAATCAAGATTTCCTGGCGCATGGAAACGGAATGTAACTCCTCGCTACCTTACCAACTCCAGATAGTCTGACTAGTGATCTGCAAAAGGACTGTCGCTTCCTTCCTCTACATTGTACAACCCGTAATGATGAAAGCAAAAATCACCTGCATTTTCAGTTTTAATAGCTTTTGAGAAGAGAGACTGCTCGGGAAAGAAATCATTTTATTATAGAAGTCATATATGTATATTTCTCTTTCATAGGTCACTTTTTGACATGTTGAAAACAGAGACTACATTTGGTTGATGAGGAGTTTCAGGACTTTGTTCTAACATATGTATTCAATCCTTAAAGTTGCCCTGACAACTTATTTTTCCTCTGAGTACAATATGCAGTGTTTCCACTCATCCATAAAAAACTCTGAGTTATAGTTACCTTGGAGATTTTGTTTTGGGAAAATGTCAGACAGAATCAACCTGTTCTACCCTACCCAGCTATCCAGATGTATATTTAACTCAAGAACGTTAGAGACTGAAGTTTTCCTGTAATGCGGTAGCTACAGTGCGCTGAGCCTGCACGTGGGCCGTGTGGGTGTTGCTTGCAGCACGGCGGGCACGGGGGAAGTAGACGACAGGCTTTGTAACCGACGACTAGGACATAAGGAAAAGCCATTTAACTTCCCTGAACCTCACTGTAGGTCCAAAAAAATGTGCTAAATTTTCCTGACAAACATTTTGTCAGAGTTTATTGAATTTTTAATATCTGAAATTCTACATCATGATTTGAATCCCCAAAGACATTCAACTTAAAAATCATAATAGAAAAATAAATGCATCATTACCACGTGAGAAATGCCAGACATTTACTGACATATGCTATAGAGATGTAGCTGCTTCTCTTCCTCCCGCCCTTGAGCTGGGGTGGGGGTGGGGGGGGGTGTGCGGGTCCCGCCTGGTCGCAGCTTTTTCACTTTTCCGGGAGATGTTCACTCCTCCCGGGTGTAGACTGGCTGGTGCACTCTTACATCTGATCACTCTTTTAGGAATAGTTGCATTTGCTGTATTTTCAAAATATATGTGGTTTGGGGAGGAGATTTCCACCACAGTTCTCACACTACCATCTTTTTTCACCTAGAGATGTAGATTATTAATTAGCATGAGTTATTAATATTATGATGACAGAGCAATGTAGTCAGAGAATGAGCAGACATTCAGGCTCTTTTTCCTGGTCTTATTTCTAGCTATCCTTGTCTATTAATTTATTTATCACAGTTTTTCAATCCACAGCATGGTAAACTCCATCACATTATTAAAAACATTAAATACTGAACGAATTTTTCTTGAAGCACGGATGTAAAAACATGCAATTACGACACTGAACGATATCTCTCTATCACTGCATTCATACATGGCCTTTGAGTATGTCTCATTGTCTGCTTGTGGCACCAGACCAAAGCTCGCAGACAGCAGAAAAGGCATCTTACTCACCTTATCCTACTCAATTGCATGTTCCCTGGCACATGGTAGGATCTTGATAAATTAATAAATTAATTTGGGAACTTACTTGACTTAGAAATAACCTGTTTTAAAAATAAGTGGTCATAAGAGATCACTGAACCCAAAAGTAATCTCCTACTTTACGCACTAGGTAAAAGTGCAAATAAAATGAGCTTTACGTTCAACTTTCATTCACTCATCAATCATTTTCTAAAATTTTCCGTTGACTCAAACTGACATGTATGTGTCCACCTCATATGCAGAGCAATGTTTTTCTTGCCTTAGGATATTAAAAAACAAGTGAAATAATCACTCCTCCCAGCAATGAAGCCAGTGATGGTTCAGCCCGGTTGAATCTCCTGATGTCTGGACTATTTTCTTTTGTGGGACTGGCTGGCTTGACTGTTCTCCTTCCCATTCGGAAAGCTTCAAACAGCTTCCTATTCCTCTTGCAATGGTTAATGTAGGGACGTGTTCCTGGAGCCGCACCGTGAGGTAGGGATGGAGACAAAGGGAAGCCCGGTAAGTATGAAGCGAGAGCAGCGGTGCGAGAGAAGGCGGCTGTGCGGCTGCGGAGAGCTGAGCAGCGTCTGGATCAAACCTTCCCAATCGTTAGAAGAACCTGTGGACATGACTTTACATAGAAATGGCAGTGTGTGTTTTCAGCGTTTAGAAAAATAGGCAAGGAACGTCAGTAATTCAGAGTCCACAGAACTTGCATAATTTCAGAAAAGAAGTTCCTGAATACTGCTCCTAAATATAAACTCTCACATCAAGTATTAGAGATGCTGTAAGGAGTTCCTTGGTAAAGAACAGAAACATGCTCGGATGTATTTTGATCAGTGGCCCCAGGATTCCCGTAAGCGGTAGTCCTTCCTTTGGAGGCTCATCCTGACCGCCAGGGCCTTGACCCCACCCCTCCTCATCTTTTCTCTAGGTAAGCAGGTCCCGGCCTGAGAGCTGCAATGCCCTCTCCCTTCGGATTCTTCCTCGGGGTCACTCCAAACTCAGCGTGTAATACGCAGCTGAAATGACCAGGGGCTCCACGGCAGGGTGCTCCTTAGCATCGTGTTCTGCTGTTGTAGTGGCGGGTCCTACAGAATCAATTAAATCTTGTAGGGTGGTGGTATTGTTCAGTTATTCTCTATCTTCCTCATTTGTCTGCCTAGTAGTTCTAACAGTTTTTGAGAGTGAGGTGTTGAAGCCCCCAACCATAAATATGGATTAGTCTGTTTATCCTGTTAGTCTTTTTGTTGCATGTATTTTTCAGCTTTGATGTTTCTTTCTAAAATTTATTTCTAGTTTTATACCTTTGTGATCTGAGAAGTTGGTTGGTAGGATTTCAATATTTTTGAAATTACTGAGGTTCTTTTTGTGGCCTAGTATGTGGTCTATTCTGGATAATGTTCATTGTGCACTTGAGAAGAATGTGTATCCTGCTGCTTTTGGGTGCAGAGTTCTGTAGATGTCTGTTAGGTCCATCTGTTCTAGTGTGTTGTTCAGTGCCTCTGTGTCTTTACTTATTCTCTGTCTGGTTGATCTGTCCTTTGGAGTGAGTGGTGTGTTGAAGTCTCCTAAAATGAATGCATTGTTGTCTATTTCCTCCTTCAATTCTGTTAGTATTTGTTTCACATATGCTGGTGCTCCTGTGTTGGGTGCATATATATTTATAATGGTTATATCTTCTTGTTGGACTGACCCCTTTATCATTATGTAATGTCCTTCTTTATCTCTTGCTACTTTCTTCATTCTGAAGTCTATTTTGTCTGATACAAGTACTGCAACACCTGCTTTTTTCTCCTTGTTGTTCACATGAATTATCTTTTTCCATCCCTTCACCTTTAGTCTGTGTAAATCTTTGGGTTTGAGGTGAGTCTCTTATAAACAGCATATAGATGGGTCCTGCTTTTTTATCCATTCTGTTACTCTGTGTCTTTTGATTGGTGCATTCAGTCCATTTACATTTAGGGTGATTATCGATAGATAGGTACTTATTGCCATTGCTGACTTTAGATTCGTGCTTACCAAAGGTTCAAGGGTTGCTTCTTTACAATCTAAGAATCTAACTTAACTTTCTTGTTAAGTTATTGTGAACGCCGTCTGATGTTTCTTTATTTCTCCCTTCCTATTCTTCCTCCTCCATTCTTTATATATTGGGTGTTTCATTCTTTGCCTTTAGTTAGTATTTGGATGGTCTGCTTTCTTTGCTATGATTTTATTTTCTCTGGTGACATCTTTTTAGCCTTAGGGGTGCTTTCCTCTAGAGCAGTCCGTTTAAGATATCCTGTAGTGGTGGTTTATGAGAGGCAAACTCTTTCAACTTTCCTTTGTCTGGAAATTGTTTAATCCCTCTGTCATATTTAAATGATAATCGTGCTGGATACAATATTCTTGGTTCAAGGTCCTTCTGTTTCATTACATTAAATATATCATGCCATTCTCTTCTGGCCTGTAAGGTTTCTGTTGATAAGTCTGATGATAGTCTGATGGGTTTTCCTTTGTAGGTGATCTTTTTTCTCTCTCTAGCTGCCTTTAATACTCTGTCTTTATCTTTGACCTTTGCCATCTTAATTATTATGTGTCTTGGTGTTGTCTTCCTTGGGTCCCTTGTGTTGGGAGTTCTGTGGGCTTCCGTTGACTGCGAGACTATTTCCTTCCCCAGTGTGGGAAAGTTTTCAGCAATTATTTCTTCAAAGACACTTTCTATCCCTTTTTCTCTCTCTTCTTCCTCTGGTACTCCTATAATGCGAATATTGTTCCGTTTGGATCGGTCACACAATTCTCTCAATATTCTTTCATTCCTAGAGATCCTTTTTTCTCTCAATACCTCAGCTTCTTTGTATTCCTCTTCTCTAGTTTTTATTTCATTTATCGTCTCCTCCACCGTATCCAATCTGCTTTTAACACCGTCCATTGTGTTCGTCAAGGATTGGATCTCTGACCGGAATTCATTCCTGAGTTCTTGAATATCTTTCCGTACCTCCATGAGCGTGTTCATGATTTTTATTTTGAACTCCCTTTCAGGGAGAGTCATAATGTTCATATCATTAAAATCTTTCTCAGGAGTTGTGTTCATAATTTTACTCTGGACCAGGTTCCTTTGGCGTTTCATATTTGTGTATGGCGCCCTCTAGTGCCCAGAAGCTCGACTCTCTGGAGCTGCTCGGCCCCTGAAGCAATGTCAGGGATTGTAGGGGAGTGGTATTGGTGCCTCAGGGGAGGAAAGGGCTGATTCCTGGTTCCTGGCTGCTATGCCTGTCTCCACTGTCTGAACCGGTGGCTGAGCACACATGTATAAGCCTCTGTGCTTTGCCTTTTAAGTTGCTGTAGACAGATCCTCCCTCCGTTTGGCCCAACACCAGGGAAGGGCTTCCAGGTTTGCAAGCCCGGTGGGGCTAGCCAGGCGAAAGGTGCACTAGTCTGCCTGTCACAGAAGGGGTTCCTGGAGCCGTGCAGGCAGCCAGGGAGCTGGCACACCTGAAGATCAGAAAACCCCCAATCTGCTGGGCAGAGTACACCCGGACAATCCTGTCCACCTGTCCTTTCTCCCGAGCAGCAAGCTCCGTGCAGTCCTTGCCCCCTCAGCAGGCCTCCTTCCAAGGTCCTCCCTGCCAGGAAGTCTCTCAGACTGCCTGCCCCTCCCCCGTCCTGGAGAAGCTGGGTATGGATCCCTGATCTCACAGGCAGCCGGGATCTTAGTCTCTCCAGGAACTCTGCCTGTCTTAGCTTTCCAAGCTCCTAATTACAAGAGCATCATGTAAGCACCATGAAATGTAGGTTTGGGCTCCCAGAGTAGATCTCCAGAGTTAGGTAGTCAGCAGTCCCAGTTCTCCACTCCCTCTCAGCTCCGTTCCTGTTCCTCCTGCTGGTGAGCTGGGGTGGGGGAAGGGCTTGGATCCCGCAGGACCACAGCTTTAGTACATTACCGTTTTCTGTGAGGGCTGCTCTTGTCTCCAGGTGTATGCAGTTTATTGTAGTTCTCTTTCCCGTTGCTCTTTCAAGAGTAGTTGTAGTAGCTTTATTTTCATATTATATGCGGTTTTAGGAGGAAGCCTCTGTCTCACCTCTCATGCCACCATCTTTCAGCTTTGCTGTTTCTTGCACTGTGTTGGTGGATTGATTTTCTTTTATCATTAGGTGCTTCTTTGTTCTTGATCATTCTCTTTGCACTGAAATCTATGGTTTCATGATCAAGGAATGATTCCCTATATAAATCTCTCTGATTCACAGAGATAGACAGCCCTGTTTGTCACTTCTCAGGGAGGTTTGTCTTTCTAGCCTGCACTTGGTGAGGCCACAGGCCATGATGTGCTGAGGTGTTGAGGAGTCAGGTGCAGTCAGTGTGATGCTGAGGCCAGAAGAGAGGAGGAAGAGAAAAGTAGATCTCACAGAGTAACTGGTGGTACCTGCCATTCATACCCATGTATTTTTACCCAGGAGATAATGCAGAGCAGAGGGCCTTGCAGGGAGCTGTAAATCTTGCACAAGTGGACAAAAGGGAGAGCAACATAAAGGGACATTATTCCTAGTGATGACAGTTCAGGTCCTGGCCTGGTGTGGCCTGGAGAGGTATAGACTGAGGGAGCAAATGAAGGGATCCACAGGCTAACTCTTCCTTTCCAGTTTTCCCTCATGACATCTCTGGTAGTCAGAGTCTTAAAAAAATCTAAAAGCTTTGAGGCAAAAACCTTGGGTAAAGTTGATTTCATCAAGTTGAACAATAAGCAAACAAACAGATCTCTTATAAATCAGGAGCTCAAGCTTGACTTTTAGATCTGAAGGTTTAATTTAATGAATCCATGATTGTTCAATTTAGTAATTGCTTGTTTTTGCATCAGTGCTTCAAGAAAAATTCGTTCAGTATTTAATGCTTTTAATAATGTGATGAAATTTGCCACTCTGTGGATTGAAAAACTGTGATAAATAAATTAATAGAAAAGGATAAAAAGAACTGAATTATCTAAAGTTTATATTGAAAAAAGTTATTAGGAGAATAAGAGAGTTAACTTTTAGTCTCATGAAATTTTTTTTAAGTTACTGCCACCAAAATATAAATAAATGATAAAATTTGAACCAATAAAATCCATTTTTCATAGTATTTATAAGCACTTTGTGGTGAGGAGTTTGGCTTTTAATCCTGAAGTTAAAAAAATAATTTTTAATAGTAATGGATTATATTGCACAGTCTATCATAAACAAACAGCTTTTGAGTTGTTCTGTCAGTAACTTAATACAAAGATAGTTCCTGTAAGGAAATTCATACTATGGAAATTTGAGAAATCAAGTGACTTCTTTCTGCAAGTAACAGAAAATATTTTAGTTCTGCCTCTGGAATACACTGATCCATTACAAGTCATCTTTGTTGGTAGATTTATTATATTAAGAATGGAATGAAAGTCTTTGGTTAATTAATATGTACAGGAAATAATTGCAAAAATATGTTTATGTCATCAGTAAAAATAGAAATTGGTTCAGCACAGTTAGACAAAAGGACTTGGTCAGCAAGGTTACATCTGGGTCAAGTTAGATCTGAATATGCGGAAGCATGGTTTGCGGGTTATGATGAGCACGAGACGGGGGAGAAAGGTCATGACGCTGGTTTGGGTAACAGTGACTGCGATTGTGAGGTACACGCTCAAAGTAAGGAGTTGACCTAATCTTTTAACGGATTTGAGTCCAGAATATATATTATAAAAGTTTGAGTCGTATGGGACACCAGAGGAAGTATCTGAGCTGTTTTCAGTCTGAGGATTTGTGTCAGCAGACGGGCTGCTCAGTGAAGTTGTTAGGTATCTTAACCCCATTGAATGTCCAGTTCTAATTAGATGTGAGCAAATATGAGCTTTCAGGTGCATTAGAGTAACATTAAAAATTATTTACTCTTCCCTGTAAAATTATTTATCAATTATTTTCTCACTTTGGGGACAATCTTAACTATTTTGGTTTGATAAGCAGACTTCACAACTTTTTATTTACTTCCTTCTGAAGTTGAACATCAGTGACATTAAAAAAATTCCCAGATCAGATCCCTATTTTATTCTGTTTCTCGTGTCGTGAGGAGCCGCTGTTCAGTGCTAACAACTTCTCTCTCATCCAGTGAGTGTTAACACTCATCAACAGACTGTGGCCATCACCCCCTATTTACTCATTGCCTTTTGTAAGCGGGGGAAAAAGGATCATTTAAAAAATTGCTGACCTTTCTCAACCATGTCAAGACTATTTTAAAGGGCTTCTAGTTAAACAATGACTGTTTCTGATAAACAGTAGTGTCTTACAATATAAAAAACGAAAGGCTAATCGGCTTTGGTAGCATCCCCCTTCTTTTTATGTCCTCATCTTCTTGCCAAGGATCAGCCACATTCATGGATTTGGTGTGTATTCTTTCAATCACTGTGTTTTTACTTCTATTAACTGGCTATATTATCTGATAAATCTGTAGTACTACTTGGTGTGTCTTCAGTACCACGAATGGTATGATAGTCCATGAGGTCTTTTAACTTGCGACTGTCACACTGAACCTTGTGTTTTTGTAAGCGAGCCATGTTTAAACATGTAGTTGTCCATTCATCAACTGCCGTGCAGTATTCTGTTGTTTGCCTCAATAACAGTTCCATTAGGGAGTTTTAAACTCCATTTTCAGGATTAAAAAAATGCAGCAGAGAATGATCTCATCCATGTTCCCTATTCTCATTTGACAGAATTTCTAGAAAATTCACATACAACTTACATTATGAAAGGTTATTATTCAGGAAACATAAAGGACTGTAAATCAAATAGGGAAACAAAAGGGTAACACAACAGAAAGATAGGCCAAGGTCATGGACAGGGGCTCTGGAGTAGAGGTAACACACATGCATCTCCTTGTCCTGTCAGCTAAGAGTGTCTAGAAGAATGACACCCCAGCAGGAAAAAATGTAACTAGAACCTAGATATTGGTTTCTAATACCAATTTCCAATAATGCTCGAAACCGGCACTTGGAGAAATGTCTGATTCCGGGTAAGAAATATGAGTCTGGAGTACCTTGTAAGGTCAGAAACAAGGAGGTTCTAAAACACACACACACATTGGTGGAGGTATATCAGAAATGCAGAGGAGCCAACCGAGAGCTCTTCCAGCCAGAGCTCAAAGACTTTGAGCCAAAAATGTGTTAAATAGAACTGGATTGTAAGCCACAGTACATCATAAATATCCATGACACCATACTGACGTGAGAGACTGAATAAGTAAATAAATGTGGAGAAGAGGCAAGGTTTCATTACATGAGAATTCCAAGTAATTTCTGTAGATACTCCCTGCTGTGGAGGTAGAGATCAACCCCCTCCCCCCAATTTGAATATAAGATGGGCTTAATGATTTTCTTCCAAAAAACAGAATATGGAAAGAGGGTGAAAAAGGTAACTTCATAGTGGAGAAACCTGACACACCTGACCTCATCCAGGCAACCAAGGTCAGCATCAGCAGTGCGAAGGCACGCTGCGTGCATGTGCCCTTGACACGATATTGAGCACAGCACTATGCTTTGGTGGGCCTCCTCCCAAAAACCATAACCCGAGTCTACGCCTAGAAAAACCCCAAGACAAATCACAGCTCAAGGACATTCTACGCCATTCCTAACTGGCATTCCTCAGAACTCTCTCGCCGTCGTAAAAGCAGAGGACAGTTGAGCCGTCACCGCCAAAGGAACCTAAGGAGACGTGAAGGCCAAACGCGATGTGACCCCCGAGGTGGGATCCTGGGATTAAAAAGGAATTTTAGGTAAAAACTAAGGAAATATGAATAAAACATGGACTTCAGTCCACAGTAATGTATCACTATTGGTCCCTTAGTTTGTCATAAATATACCATATTCCTCAAGATGGAGATAAAAGAAAAACTGGGTGAAAGAACTCCACTGCATTTGCAGCTTTTCTTTCATTCTAAAACTGTCCTTAATTTAAAAATTATTAAGCAAATAAGTAATAAAACATGAAAAATACATTTACAATTTATTGCATTATAAAATGGATTATAGATGCTGCTATCACAACAGAAGGCCCCTTATTTTCTAATAACACTTTCTCAGAAATTATAATATTCACACAGGTTTTTCACATAGGTTAATAACATTCACATAGGTTTCAGAATATATATATACTGTATTCATTACCAACTGTTTGTACTAAAATTCCAAAAGTATTTGGCAACCTTCCATAACTGATTATTCTGATTACTGTAAAATTAGACATAGCCAAACCCATACATAATAGATCCATGATTAATGGCTTTGATTCCAGGATACATATGGTTTTCCATGTAACTTTAGATATCATTTATATTTTTAGGATGTTATCGACTTTATTGTAGGTTATGGTGAATCTTAATGCTTTGTACATTAATACTCTGTGGTATGCCTGGATATGATATATTAACCTTGGCTTTGTGCTCAACATCATTCATTAAAATAATTTCTTTCTATAATCTCTACCCATATAATTGAATCCCAGCGCAACCCCTCAACAAGGAAGCAGATTGATTTATTTTATTATTTTATTTTTGGCATAAAGTTATATAAATTTATTGACTCAGTTCTGGAGGATAGATGTTCAAAATCAAGATGTTAACAGTGCTGTGCTCCCTCTAAAACATTTAATGAAGAATCTGTCTTTGCTTCTTTAAGCCCCTGTTTCTTCCTGGCTGTTTTTCGCATGCCTTGGCTTACAGGTGCGTCGCCCCCATCTCTGCCAGGGTCATCACGGGCAGATAGGCTTATTCTAGGACACCGGTTTCCATTTCACTTTAAGATGAAAAACTGAATTATGAAGTTCATACCAGAAATTTTCTATTCAATGAAAAGATTCTAGAAAATGAGCATCTTTCTTTTTTGTATTATTCCAAATTTTGTCAAAAATCATTGAATTCCTTTAAGGTGAATTGAAGAACGAAAAATGTATGTTTAGGGGCAGAGTTGAAATTGTGACCTCACTTTATCCCACACACAGACAGGTCTTTGCACTTTGGGACAAGCCCCCAATAAAGAGGAAGCTCTGTGCTCTTTGTTCTGCATTGTCCTCCCTTTGTATGTGTAATAAGTTTGGCTATGGATTCAATGTGTGTGTGTGTGTGTGTGTGTGTGTGTGTGTGTATGAGAGAAAGAGAGAGAGAGGTATGGTGGTGCCTTCTCACATAACAACACTTCAAATGTCTCCAAGGCATTTGCACACTGATTTTAGAGCAGGTTATCTGATCGTTCGCTAGATAATCCATATCAGTTAGCTGAAATATGGATTTTTTCCTAGTATACAGGTATGGGAGAAAAGCAAGTTTGTGCACACTGTTGCTATTGCTACTAGGATACAGACTATTTCTGTAACAACAGCAAACAAGTGCTCTCAGACAAAGGACAAAGGGAAAAGAAATCACGGCTGTTTCCATAGCAACAGGGAGATCTGCTGTGGGTAGATTATACTTTTCTTTACCTAATAATATTGATATTAATCATTAATAGTTTTATAGAAGTAGAAATATGGAAACCCTGACCCTGAACTAACGGCTTAAAACACAAGATATGGAAACCACATTCATTGAAAATGTCACTTAGGTCCAGAGGTGATGCTGTGACACTGAAGAAAACTAAGGGGTTACTGACTTCTGCGAATGTTGCCAGATTTTTGCTGCAAAATTCAAGGAAAATTCTCTTAATCTATTTGTACGAAAAACTGTGTCAGGGGATGGGTACAAGATGTAGAATAAATAGACATTAGAGTAGTGATGTAAATGAATTAGACTTAGGATGTGTGAAGGGAATCTGAATAGAATTGTGACATTACGTAACACAGATTTGATAAAAATAGAAATGCATAATCAATGCAGCAACCTGAATGTCTCAATGAGAGTGAGTACTGCAGGGAAAGGAGAGAGAGTAATCAGGGGGCAAGACTGGAGAGCTGGAAAGGCATTTTAGGGTCATGCAGGCTCCATTTGCTTATGACGTATTAAAAGGCATTCATCCATGCACATATTTATTTAGCCTCTACTATGTGCCAGATACTGTTTTGAGTACTTAGAGTATATCAGTGATTTAAACATAAAATAATCCCTGCTTTGTGGAACTACATTCTCAAAGGAGAACACAGACAAAAATGAAGACAATAAAAAAAATTGTGTACGTGTATGACAAGTGCTTTTAAATAAAGCAAAATAAGGGGGATAGTGGTGTGAGGGTGGAGCTGCAATTCAAGATAATCAGGTTGCCTCAGTGAGTAGGCAACTCTTGAGGGAGCCAGCCCTCAGTGTCTTAAAGAAGAGCGCCCCAGTGAGAGAGGAGGACTGTCTCGACAATATCACATGCCTGGAAACTGGCAGGTCTGGACCAGGACTCAGTGCCCTGTGTTCTGCTCCCCACCTAAATGTGGGGCAGACAGCATAGGTTTTCAGTGAAATTACATTATGTTGTCCTGTTTTTCATTACTTAATGTTAGAATTATCCTCCAACCTGAGGTGGGTAGGTACAAGGATGCCAGTATCTTTCTACTCTTTTCACTTTTCCTCTTTTAAAATATTACTACACGTCATTGGATTTAGAACCATGTTGGACTTCAGCTTCTGATAATGGTGAATGAAGAAGATCTTAACAATTAACCCAGTAAAAGTAACCACAAAACTGAACAAAATATAAGTGTTTTGCCTGAAGCCCAAGAGATCTAGCATCGTGGCTAGGAAAGCTTTCTGAAGAAAGATGCAAATAATAAAGAAAATTCACAGCGGGTAGCCAGGCAGTTGGTGTTCTGTTACCTTAAGAAGCCACTGCATTTTGGAAGAGGCTGTTGACAAGCTGAGACTTTGAGTGGAAATTCCAGTCATCTCTGCAGGAATTGGGGATAAATATTGAAGTCCAGGGCCCTCCAAGAGGGAATTCTTGTAAAACCTGTAAACTTTGGATTGCAACTCCCAAAATCGGTAGACAAAGACTAAACGTGGAATAGAAAAAGACCCACTGTGAATCCAATTCCTAAATGGGAAAAATGAAAGTGTTGAGAAGGAGCAAATACAGCTGTTATTATTTGCAGATAGTTAGGAAAGCAGATGGGTCTTCTGGAATCGTGCAATGAGGAACTCAGCAGGCCTTCTCCCTAGCAAAATGATCATTTAACTAGAGAAAATTATAAACATACACACACACACACACACACCCACCCAATTTAATGACGCTGGAGCTTGTCCTATGTACATACAGCAAATGGAGAGCCATTCATTTCATAAGTATACTAAATATCAGTAAGAACAGCAAACATCTGTGGCATTTGGGCCACCCCTGCCTTTTTATCACCCCCACTTCCAGCAGCATCTTATGGAAGCTCTATACCAGGCACTGGAATCTGGGCTTGTGCAGCTAATAAGACAGGTTTCTCCCTCTCCCCACAGGTCCCAATCTAAGGCTTATTGTGTCATTCTGAGATAGAATGTCAGTCCCCTCAGGCAGAACTGCAAAGAACTCTTAACTTTATGACCTGCCTCCAGCCTAGGCAGACCTCTACACTCTGGGGCCGGTGGCTTCTCCCAGTGTGAATCTGCTCTATGAGCTGACACTTGGAGAAGCATTGACCCTGGTCTCGACTAAACTTGTTCTTATTGGAATGGGACCTTTACCCACAGGTGAGCAGTAGCAGGGGTTATTGGGGCCCCCAGTATTCTTGGCTTGCATGCCTGAAGTAGAGCTCTTCCCCATGGGGAAGACATGGGCTGAATGAAGGAGCCTCTATCCTCTCAGCTGCACCTACCTTGAATAGAGCTTGTACATCATGGGGCTGAGGATGGTGATGATGGGACCCACTTGTAGGAAATACTCATGAACATTCCTCAGGCTATAAGCAAGTGACTCTAGACAGTAATTTAAATGCACATGGAAAAAACAAAGGCACCAATAAGGGTAATTATATAATTATAAAAACATAATTGTATATATCTTCTCCTGATTTAAAAAACAATTGTGTAAAACAATTATATATATATAAACAATTATATATAGTTATATATATTACATTATAAACAATTATATATATCATTACTTAACAATAATAACACAGGAAGTGAGTGAGAATACAGTACAGTTGGAGGAAGATTATTGATAGCAGACCCACTTGAATCCATTGGAAAAATATAAAGAGTCAGGAATGATAAATAAAATGGTTACTATATCAAACTCTCCCCATATATTTATGTTATAAATATCAATTCATATTTATAATAAAATATGAATATATACTTGTTCTTTCAGCTTTGTTAAAATATTTAAGGTTATATAAAATAAACATATAATAATATGTTGAATTTTTAACATATAAATGTCATATGTAACAATAATAGCATAAATAATGGAGATGGAACTACATAGGAGTAAAGTTTCTATTGCATAAGTTTCTATATTTTTATACTTCATAAGTTGAAATGTATTTTAATAAGATGTATATTGTAAGCCCAAGAACAACTAAGAATATATTTTTTAAAATACAATTACAAATCATTATAGAAAATCAAATGTATTAGAAAGCACCCACTCGATACAAAAGAAATAAGTAAACAATGAACAAATGAATAAAAGACATGAATGATATAAAAAACAGGCAAATGCCAGATGTAAATCCAACCACATCAATAACATTACATGTGAATGGACTAACAATTTGATTAAAGGCAGAGATTGTCAGGTGTATGAAAAAAAAAAAGACTCCACCTACTATGCACTGTCCATGAAAACACACTTTAGATTTAGGGATACAAATAGGTTGAACGAAAATGAATGCCATGCAAACAAACAATAATAGGGAGCTGAATTGACGCTACTAATATCTGACAAAATTGGCTTTAAGAAAAACAAATGTTATCGGAGAAAAATAAGGGTATTACATAATGATAAAAGGGTCATTCATTAGAATATATAAACATCCATGAACCTAACAACACAGCCCTGAGGGAGTTGAAGGGAGAAATATACAATTCAGCAGTACTATTTGGAGACTCTGACGCACACTCTCAATAATGTATAGAACAAATAGAAATCAATAAGAAAATAGAAGACTTGAACAACACCATAAACCAACTAAACCTAACAATCATCTCTAGAACACTCATTCAACAACAGCAAAATGCACATTCTTCTCATTTGCTCATGGAACATACTCCAGGAAAGACCACATGCTAGGCAGGAAAACAAGACTTCATAGATTTAAAAGGATTGAAATCATGCAATGTATAGTTTTCAGCCACAATGGAATTAAATTAGAATCAATAATTGTGTACATAGAAAATCCAATAGAATCTATCTTTTAAAAATAATGTGTGACCTTTTCATGGTTCTTGGCCATAAGGTTAATATTACAAAATAAGTGTCTTTCTGTACACATTGCTAATTATCAGGGAAATGCAAATTAAAACCACAAAAAATCAGGTAAAATTAAAATTTTAATAAAGATAAAAGTTATAAGTTCCTGTTCTGGTTAAATAGGATAAACATACCTTATTTATTCTTTCCTACTCATAAAAGCATAAAGTCTGGACAGAATGCCTGGAGAAGAACTCATATGCTTCAACACCAAAAAAA
>JAQQAC010017683.1:1834160-1849541 GCA_029783875.1 Phataginus tricuspis | reverse complement strand
GCTTTCCACAATGGTTGAACTAATTTGCACTCCCACCAGCAGTGTAGGAGGGATCCCCTTTCTCCACATTCTTGCCAACATTTGTTGTTGTTTGTGTTTTGGATGTTGGCCATCCTCACTGGTGTGAGGTGATATCTCATTGTGGTTTTAATTTGCATTTCTCTGATGATTAGCGATGTGGAGCATCTTTCATGTGCCTGTTGGCCATCTGAATATCTTCTTTAGAGAAGTGTCTATTCAGATCCTCTGCCTATTTCTTAATTGGACTATTGGCTTTTGGTTTGTTGAAGTGCGTGAGTTCTTTATATATTTTGGATGTCAACCCCTTATCGGATATGTCATTTATGAATATATTCTCCCATACTGTAGGATGCCTTTTTGTTCTACTGATGGTGTTCTTTGCTGTACAGAAGCTTTTCAACTTGATATAGTCCCACTTGTTCATTTTTGCTTTTGTTTCCCTTGCCGGGGGAGATATTTTCATGAAGAAGTCGCTCATGATTATGTCCAAGAGATTTTTGCCTATGTTTTTTTCTAAGAGTTTTATGGTTTCATGACTTACATTCAGGTCTTTGATCCACCTTGAGTTTACCTTTGTGTATGGGGTTAGACAGTAGTCCAGTTTCATTCTCTTACATGTAGCTGTCCAGTTTTTCCAACACCAGCTGCCGAAGAGGCTGTTATCTCCCCATTGTATATCCAAGGCTCCTTTATTAAATACTAATTGACTGTAGGTGTTTGGGTTAATGTTTGGATTTTCTATTCTGTTCCACTGGTCTGTGGGTCTGTTTTTGTGCCAGTACCAAATTGTCTTGATTACTGTGGCTTTGTAGTAGAGCTTGAAGTCAGGGAGCATAATTCCCCGTTTGATTCCTCCTTCTCAGGATTGCTTTGGCTATTCGGGGTCTTATGTGGTTCCATATGAATTTTAGAATTATTTGTTCCAGTTCATTGAAGAAAGCTGTTGGTAGTTTGATAGGGATTGCATTGAATCTGTAGATTGCTTTAGGTAGTATAGCCATTTTGACCATATTTATTCTTCCTATCCAAGAGCATGGGATGAATTTCCACTTGTTATTGTCCTCTTTAATTTCTCTTAGTAGTGTCTTGTAGTTTTCAGGGTACAGGTCTTTCACTTCTTTCATTAGGTGTATTCCTAGGTATTTCATTCTTTTTGATGCAATTGTGAATGGAATTGTTTTCCTGATTTCTCTTTCTGTTACCTCATCGTTAGTGTATAGGAAAGCAACAGATTTCTGTGTGTTAATTTTGTATCCTGCAACTTTGCTGAATTCAAATATTAGTTCTAGTAGTTTTTGAGTGGAGTCTTTAGGGTTTTTTTATGTACAGTATCATGTTATCTGCAAATAGTGACAATTTGACTTCTTTACCAATCTGGTTGCCTTGTATATCATTGTTTTGTCTGATTGCCATGGCTAGGACCTCCAGTACTATGTTGAATAACAGTGGGGAGAGTGGGCATCCCTGTCTTGTTCCCGATCTTAGATGAAAAGCTTTCACCTTCTTGTTGTTAAGTATGATGTTAGCTGTGGGTTTGTCATATATGGCCTTTATGATGTTGAGGTCCTTGCCGGCTATACCCATTTTGTTGAGAGTTTTGATGATGAATGGATGTTGAATTTTGTTGCATCCCTGAGATGAATCCCACTTGATCATGGTGTATGATCCTCTTGATGTATTTTTGAATTCGGTTTGCTAACATTTGGTTGAGTATTTTTGCATCTATGTTTATCAGGGATATTGGTCTGTGATCTTCTTTTTTGGTGGGGTCTTTGCCTGGTTTTGGTATTAGAGTGATGCTGGCTTCATAGAATGCATTTAGAAGTATTCCCTCCTCTTCTATTTTTTAGAAAACTTTAAGTAGAATGGGTATTATTTCTTCTCTATATGTCTGGTAAAATTCGGAGGTGAATCCATCTGGTCTGGGGGTTTTGTTTCTAGGTAGTTTTTTGATTGTCAATTCAATTTCTTTGCAGTTAATTGGTTTGTTTAGGTTTTCTGTTTCTTGTTTGGTCAGTCTTGGAAGGTTGTATTTTTCTAAGAAGTTGTCCATTTTTTCTAGGTTTTCCAGATTGTTAGCATATAGATTTTCATTGTATTCTCTTATACTTCTTTGTATTTCTGTGGGGTCTATTGTGTTTTTTCCTTTTCTCATTTCTGATTCTGTTTATGTGTGTGGATTCTCTTTTTCTCTTAAGAATCTGGCTAGGGGTTTATCTATTTTGTTTATTTTTTCAAAGAACCAGCTCTTGGTTTCATTGATTTTTTTCTATTGTTTTATTCTCAATTTTATTTATTTCTTCTCTAATCTTTATTATGTGCCTCCTTCTGGTGACTTTGGGCCTCATTTGTTCTTCTTTTTCCAATTTCAATAATTGTGTCTTTAGATTATTCATTTTGTATTGTTCTTCCTTGTATAAATAGACCTGGATTGCAATATACTTTACTCTTAGAACTGCCTTTCCTGCATCCCGCAGAAGAATTGATTATTTAGGAGCATTTTGTTAAGCCTCCATGTATTTGTGAGCCTTTTGTTTTCTTTGTACAATTTATTTCTAGTTTTATACCTTTGTGATCTGAGAAGTTGTATGGTAGAATTTCAATATTTTTGAATTTACTGAGGTTCTTTTTTTGGCCTAGTATGTGGTCTATTCCGGAAAATGTTCCATGTGCACTTGAGAAGAATGTGTATCCTGCTGCTTTTGGATGTAGAATTCTGTAGACGTCTGTTAGGTCCATCTGTTCTAATGTGTTGTTCAGTGCCTCTGTCTGGTTGATCTGTCCTTTGGAGTGTGTGGTGTGTTGAAGTCTCCTAAAATGAATGCATTGCTTTCTATTACCTACTTTAATTCTGTTAGTATTTGTTTCACATATGTCGACGCCCCTGTGTTGGGTGCATAGATATTTATAATGGTTATATCCTCTTGTTGGACTGACCCCTTTATCATTATGCAATGTCCTTTATCTCTTGCTACTTTCTTCGTTTTAAAGTTTATTTTGTCTGATACAAGTACTGCAACACCTGCCTTTTTCTCCTTGTTGTTTGTATGAAATATATTTTTCCATCCGTTCACCTTTAGTTTGTGTATATCTGTGGGTTTGAGGTGAGTCTCTTGTAAACAGCATATAGATGGATCTTGCTTTTTAATCCATTCTATGACTCTGTGACTTTTGTTGGTGCATTCAGTCCATTTACATTTAGGGTGATTATCGATATATATGCACTTATTGCCATTCCTTGCTTTAGATTCGTGGTTACCAAAGTTTCAAGGGTAGCTTCTTTACTATCTAACAGTCTAACTTAACTCTCTTGTTAAGCTATTATAAACACAGTCTGATGAATCTTTATTTCTCTCCCTTATTATTCTTCCTCCTCCATTCTTTATATAGTAGGTGTTTTATTCTGTACTCTTTTACATTTCCTTTGACTGTTTCTGTGGATAGTTGATTTTACTTTTTGCCTTTAGTTAGTATTTGGATGGTCTGCTTTCTTTGCTATGATTTTATTTTCTCTGGTGACATCTTTTTAGCCTTAGGAGTGCTTCCTTCTAGAGTAGACCCTTTAAGATATCATGTAGAGGTGGTTTGTGGGAAGCAAATTCCCTCAGCTTTCACTTATCTTGGAATTGTTTAATCCCTCCCTCAAATTTAAATGATAATCGTGCTGGATACAGTATTCTTGGTTCAAGGCCTTTCTGTTTCATTATGTTAAATATATCATGCCATTCTCTTCTGGCCTGTAAGGTTTCTGTTGAGAAGTCTGATGATAGCCTGATGGGTTTTCCTTTGTAGGTGTCTTTTTTTCTCTCTCTTGCTGCCTTTAATACTCTTTCCTTGTCTTTGATCTTTGCCATTTTAACTATTATGTGTCTTGGTGTTGTCTTCCTTGGGTCCCTTGTGTTGGGAGATCTGTGGGCTTCCGTGGTCTGAGAAACTATTTCCTTCCCCAGCTTGCAGAAGTTTTCAGCAATTATTTCTTCAAAGACACTTTCTATCCCTTTTTCTCTCTCTTATTCCTCTGGTACTCCTATAATGTGAATATTATTCCGTTTGGATTGATCACACAGTTCTCTTAATATTCTTTCATTCCTAGAGATACTTTTATCTCTCTCTGCCTCAGCTTCTCTGTACTCCTGTTCTCTGATTTCTATTCCACTAACAGTCTCTTCCACCTCGTCCATTCTGCTCTTGAGCCTGTCAATTGCTTGTCTCGTTTCTGCACTGTCTTTCCTCACTTCCTCCCTTAGCTCTTGCATATTTCTCTGCAGATCCGTCATCATGTTTATGACTTTTATTCTGAATTCTTTTTTAGGAATATTGTGTAAGTGTATCCCATCAGGCCCTCTCTCTGGGGTTGTCTGTCTGATCCTTGTCTCGACCATATTCCTCTGTCTTTTCATGATGATAGAAGTGGTCGCTGGTAGGTGTCACTTGTGTCAGCTGGGAGAACAAAGTCCCTTCCTGCTTGTTGTTCTCCTTGCCCTTCTCCCGGGCCTGAGCTGGTTTCCTGCACACCAGGAGGCTGTCTCTGCGATAATCCCCTGAGCTGCCTGTGCGTGAGACCTCCTCAGCCTAGCCTATAGCACTGCGGGGGTTTGCAGTCTCTCTGGGTGTGTTGTGGTCCCCTTGGTGCCTTACAGCCCTTGTTCTGGGTTCTGGAGCTCTTCCTGCTTAGCTGCTCACCAGCCAGGAGGGGATTCTGTGTGGTTGCTGTGGGCAGGGCCGCTCCTCTGCTGTTCCGCAGTGGTGGCAGATGCGCTGGACCTTTTGTGCCGCTGGCTGTTGGGGAACAAATGGCAGGCTGCTGACCTCTGTGGGAAGCCTCAGTATGGCTGCTTTGCCTGGCCGCCATCCAGGCAGTCTGAAATCCCGCAGGACTCCCATCCTACTGGGCTGAGTACGCTGTGACTATTTTTTTCCACAGTTGGGCCCTTGTCACTTTAAGACTTTTAAAAAAGCGGCAGCTTTTCTTTTGTTCTGGGGAGCCAGCTGAGAGGACCCACTTGCGGTCTCCATCTCTATCCTGCCCTTCTGTTTCTCTAATCTCTGATATACCACGTGGTGTGTGTCTGTGCTCCTGGTGCAGATCACCAGGGCTCGTTATTTGGCGGGCCTGTGCTTCCACTCCCTCCCTGCTCTGATTATTTTCCTCCCGCCAGTGCGCTGGGGTGGGGGGAGTGCTCGGGTTCCCCGGGTCACAGCTTTGAATCTTACCCGCTTCGTGCGGTGCTGAGTTTTCACAGATATAGCTGTAGCCTGGCTGTTGTCCTGTATCTTCTGGTTTTAGGAATATCTCTTTTAGGAATAGTTGTATTTGTTGTATTTTCACAAATATGTATGGTTTTGGGAGGAGGTATCCACTGCCCTGCTCACGCCACCATCTTCCCAGAAGTCCCACATATAACTTTTGACTTCCCAAAATCTTAACTACAAATAGCCTACTGTTGATTGGAAGACTTACCAATAACATAAACAGTTGATTAACACATATATTGTATGTTATATAGTATATTCTTACAATAAAATAAGGTAGAGAAAAGAAACCGTTCTTAAGAAAATTGTAAGGAACGGAAAATAATTTATAGTTTTATACAGTATTTACTGAAAAATATCTGCATATAAGTGGAATTATGCATTTCAAACTTGTGTTGTTCAAGGGCCAACTTTATTAGAAAAGAAAATAAGGTCTGAAATCATTAACCTAGCCTTCCATTTTAAGAACTGGAAACAAGGAACAAATTAAATCCCACTAAAGCCAAATACAGGATAAAACAAAGCAAAATTAATCAGTGAAGTTGGAAATCAAAACTAGAAGAAATCAATGAAGCCAAAGTTAATTCTTTGAAAATATTGATAAATTTATAAACTTTTAGCAAGACCGACAAAATAAAAACAAGAGAAGATGCCAATTACCAATATCAGGAATTGAAATGAAATGGAAACTATAAGGGTTCTCAGGATAATAAGTGAGTATTAGAAACAACTATATGGGTATAAATTCAACAACCTTGCTGTAATGGAACTATCAAAATCTACCCAAGATGAAACAGATAACCATAATGCTCTTTAAACTATTACAGCAATTGAAAAAAATGCAAAAAAAAAAATATGAAAAAGAAATTTCCAGGCCCAAATGTTTTCACTGTTGAATTTTATCAAACGTTTAAAGCAGAAAAGATACCAAATTCTATATAACTTCTTCAGAAAATTGAGGTAGAGGAACATATCCCAAACCTGATACCAAAACCTGACAAAAAAACTGCAGGCTGTATTTCATGGCTATATATGCAAAAATACTCACTGAAATATTAGCAAATTGATCCCAGAAATATATGAAAAGAACAAGCAAAACACCAAGTCAAATTTACATTAGGAACCCACTGCAAACTAGGATAAAGGGGAACTTTGTCAACTCAGAATATCCTATCTAGGAAAATCTATAGCTGAGATCATGCTTAATTGTAAAAGATTGAATTATTTCCCCTTAAACTTAAGAACAAGCTTTCCATACTCCTATTCAACATATTAGTAGAACTTCTAGTTAATACAAAAGACAAGAAAAAAATAACAAGCGTATAAATCAGAGTGGAAGAGATGAAATGTCCTAATGGCAGAACAAAAACTGTCTACATAAAAATTACAAGGAAACTGCAAAAAGTCTCAAATAACTAAGAAGTGATGTTATAAAATCACAGGATAGGAGACCAACGTGAATCAAGTGTATTTCTGTATAGCATAAATGTAAATTGGAAAACAGAGAAGTTTAAAACACCACTTAAAATAACTCCAAAAAATGAAATAAAATAAGTACAGTATCAGTTTATATAAAACTAAAAATGCTGACAAAAGAAATCAAATAGGACATAAAGAAATGGAATGTCATGTTGTGTTCATGGAATGGAAGGTTCAAATAGTAGACATGGAAGTTATCCACAAAGTGATATATATAATTTAGTGAAAAATCAATCCATATTCCATAAGGACCTTTATATATATGGACAAATGATTCTACAATCTATTTTGGAAGGCAGAGGAACTTGATTATCAAGATGACTCTGAAAAAGAAAGGTAAAGTTTTAGTAATCATGTGGCCCAATTTTAAGGCTTACTACAATGTGGTGTCATCAGTACAGTGTGCTAACGGTGAATGGACGGAGAAAGGGATCAAAGGGCCAGAATAGAGTCCACATACACATGGCCAACTGATTTTTGTTGGAAGAAGCAACCTGGTGGAAAAAGGATAATGGCATTGGAACAATTAGATATTCATATACAAAAAATGAACCTTGACAAGTACCTTATACATAAAAGAATTCAAAGTGGGTCACAAATCTTCACGTGAAACAAAAACTATAAAACTGCTTAAAGAAAATAGAGGAGGAGATCTGCATGACCCAGGGGTGGGAGATGCATTGTTAAACATGGCACCAAAAGTACATGTGATAAAGAACACACAAACAGACAGACAGGCTGGGAGAGAGTATTTGTAAATCACCCATCTGACAAAGGACATATATTCATATATTAAAAAATTCTTCAAACTAAGAGTAAGAAAAAGGATCCTATTTAAAAATGGGTAAAAGACAGAAACAGAATTGGGTTTTATGTGAGGTATAGGCCAAGTTCTCTTCTCACATGGGGCATGCAGTCACCCCAACACTGTTGACTGACAGGGCTTGCAATGCCCATCTTCTCTTTAACCTCACACCTGTCTGTGCCTGGGACACATTCTGGACTCTCAGATCTGTTCCATGGACTGGGTAGGGTACTTTTGCACAGATACCAATTTCCAGTGAAATCTATAGTCTATATGTAAGCTATGAAAGTGTATATATAATTTGACTTCTGAAGGTTTTCAATATCTACTCCTATTTTTGTTGTTCAAATTACTTCACTTGGCTTCTTTGAAAATATCCAAATTCTGAGTTTTATAGTTGTAGCATTCCATATTTAGAAAAAATCACTAATTCAAAAAGATATATGAACTCTTATGTTTATCACAACATTATTTACAATACCAAGATATAGAAGCAACCTAAGTATCCATCAGTTGATGAGTGGATAAAGAAGATGTGGCACATACACACAGTGGAATATTACTCAGCCATAAAAAGAGAATGAATTTCCATTTGCAGCAACGTGGATGGACCTAGAGGGCATTGTAATAAGTGAAATCAGTCAGACAAAGATAAATACCATGTGACTTTACTTAAACATGGAATCTGAACAAAACAAATGAATAAATAAAACACAAACAGGCTCATAAACATAGAGAATGGACTGGTGATTGCCACAGGGGAGAGAAGTGGACAAAATAGATGAAGAGGGAAGAAAATGAAAAAGAAAATAATTGTCTTATGTTCCCTTCCCTGTATATTTTGTAAATTAAATTCATTTACTCTGCTTTCTAACTCATTATTATTTTCAGGAAAAAAAACTGTGAAAATGGTTCAGCTGTCTTCTAGTTGAAAAGAATGTACATCTCTTTATTGAAACCATCTTTGGATAGAAAATTGAGAAAGTTGTGAAATCTACCTCATAAGGTTTTGGGCAGATTTAAAGAAATACTGTTTGTCAAATAATTATAATGCCTACACAAAAATAATGAGTGCACAGTAAATATGAACTATTCACTGATACCTTAAAATGTCTGATTATAATCCAATTATCTTCCTTGATGTTTTTAATTTATGTATATTTTTCATGTGAGAAGAAATTCCCCCCAGTGACAAAGAGTTTAGTTCACTGCAGGATGTGGAGTTTCCAGCACGACATCTGATTTCCATGTCGGCTACAGCTCTCAAACAAGAAGTGCTGCTTTACGAAGTGATGCTTTGTATCTCTACTAGTTTGTAGGAGAAAATGGTGAATTTCAACATACTCCTCTTTGTTCCATCCCAGTTTCTAAATTAAAAGCCCTTCTTAACAAGTATTTGTGACGAATCTGAAATTTTTAATTAGAGGAACATTCACATCTTCTTGTGATGTCACAAGGTTCTTATCTATTTAGGAAAACCCTTAATCCCTGAGCTGATCCATTTTGCATTCTCTTGGCTTATTTATTTTAATCTTTCTAGGTTACAGGTTCTAAACTCTGCGTTTTGGAGCCTTTCTCCATTTTTATGATTGTTTTCCAGCTCCTTCCTCATATACTGTGTCCCCGTTCCTTTCAGGAAACTCCAGCACATATTCTTGCCCCACACGGAAACCTGGCATCTACCCTCTTCATGGTGGCGCCCCATCCTGAGGGTGTGACATCTTCCACATGGTTTGCAAAGCCTCCCACCCACTGCAGTCCTACGGTGGGGACTGCAGTCTGATTGGCAGGTGATGTAAACAGTTTCTCCTCTGGATGACTGGCCCAGGGTAGTGCATTGCGTTGGCCAGTTTGAGTGGTAGTCTCAAAGGACTCAGGCCTGGAAGTCCTCTGTTGTCATTTTCTGAGTCGGCTGCCATTTATCTGAGGTTCTTCTTCATTAGCCCAGACTCAGCCAGACTTCTTCAGAGATGCATTGTGCTCGCTGAGCAGCCCCATGAGCACAGAGCTATTTAGAGACCTGGCAAGGCCAAGCACCTGCTATGTTCTGTCTAAATATTTAAAAGGAACACTTCAGTCTGAAGATAAAATGTGATTTGGCAATGAACTTCAGCCAGGAATGGTTACAGAGTGTGACCAGCTTCCCACTGGGATCAGCTGTACAGCAAAGCATTTCGTATGAACTTGAATCATTTTCTCATGGGAAGGTCAAACATTCTTCAGCTAAAAAAAGAATGATCGAGAAGTCTCCTCATTAAATTACAGATAAGGCATTTTTCCTGATTTAGCAACTATAAGCAAGAAAGGAATCAAATGTTCTCACCACAAAAAATAAACAGTGATTATGTGACAGGATGGAGATGTTAGCTAAAGCCGGGGTGGCGATCGTTTGCAGTATATGAGTGCACCAAATCAATATGCCGTGCCCCTTAAACCTGTAAAATGAGTATGTTAATCATCTCACAATAAAGCTAGGGGAAAAGGCTTCCCACACCTTTTGCTCAGGCAATTTGAATACAGCCCTGTTAGTATATCCTGCAATACATCTAACACCAACTGTGTTTAAAAAAAATCGTGAGAACTGGAATCCTAACTTTTACGGTTGCTGGCAACAGAAAGAGCCCAAGAGGGTAAAAACCAAATAACACAAAATAAAAATGGTGCCTATGTAAGCACTGGTACAGCTTCCTTTTCAAAGCATTACTAAACCACTTAACATTCTAAAAGTCTCATGATTCTCTTGTGGGTGGTGGCGAGCACTTCTAAGCAATGCCTAACGGGAAAGTATCTCATCATTCTGGAAGGAAACTCAAAGCAGGTATGTCTGGAGACCTGTCTTTGTAAATATTAAAATGTGACCCAGAACAGAATTATAATCGTCCTTCTCCATGCACCAGAAAGCCAAATTATTTTTTTTTCACCTTTCAGTGTTACCTTTATAGGGCTTCATGTAAAGCAATGTCCCAAAGGGGAGATTTACTTTTATAAACTTAGCTTTGTACTAAAGGTCCCCTAGGTTGACACATGCACTTTGCTGGAAAGGAGGAGAAAAATGTTGTGCGTCCTACTTCCTTTCTGAGCAGCTACCTTGGAAATACTATGTGGACTCTTTAAATCACTGATGAGGTCTAAGGAGCTAAAAAGACTTCCTCTCATATGGGCCAGAAATTCCTGTTCATCCATCAGGGTGTTGAGGCCCTGGGGATGCTGCAGATTGTCAAGTCAGATTGGGACTCAATTTACTTCATATACTATACCTGGAGGGATTTCGAATCTCCATAATTCATCCTCTTCGTAATGTGTTTAACGTTTGGTGTATGAAGGCAGCTTGCCGGCGTGGGGCTAGCATCCGAGCCCACACCTCCTGTCTCCTGCCCACTCTCCCCAAGCCTGGAGGTCCAACGGCGAGCCTCTCACTATGAGAGTCCTGAAGAAAACATCTGAAATCGACCTGGGCTCCAGCAAAGCTCAGTCACTGACTGGGTGGATGACTCCCGGGTCCCTTTGAAACCCAGATGTCAATGCTTGTAAACATTCAGCTAAGTGAGGACATGTTGATTATTTAGAACATAGACTGTGTCCTAGTAATTGGTAACGAGTGTCAGTCACTTTATGGAGAGGATGGAGCAGGCCTTCTTCCACCGCAGGTAGCTTGGTGCTGATGTGTGCCATCACCATCGCAGCGACCCTGGAGGTGGCCTTACTTGCCAGCAGGAACGCCAGGCACATATGCGCTGGTGATGTGCTCACAGCCCCACCAAGAACCCAGGCCTCTCTCCTTATCTCCTGTTCATAATTTCATACAACACCGAGCCTCCTAGTGGAGCTGTCTGTTTAAAAGTTCAGTTCAGGGACCTAATTAGTTCTGGAAGTTTGTAGTCTTTGTAATACCTTGGCACATAGGGTGCTCATCTGCAAGTCCCCTGCACGCGTCGGAACTATCCTGATGTCAGTGGATGCTAACGTCACTTGCTGCCTCTGGGAGTTTTCCCTGTCCGGATGAGAGCACTTGCAGGAATGTTCATGGATATTTAGGGAATGGGAATGTGTGGTGTCCAGGGCTCTGCCTAGAAAGAAGAAAATCTGAATAATATTTGCCATTGATATTTAACTTCGTATAAGTCATATTTCCTTACAAATAATAATATAATAAAGGGTTTTATGTAGAAAGAAGATATACTAGGAAAGTGATGGACAATTTTTCTAGAAGAAATTCATGTACTCTGTTAACCAAGTCATCTTATGTTAAGAAAAGAAGGCTTCTTATATACAATATATGAAACCCAGAAACTGAAGGTGTGAATCTGTCAGAACTTTAATAGTTAAAAAATAAAGCCTTCCTACGCCCTCTCTGACTCTTTTGAAGGTTGAGGCAAGTCCAGGGGGCTCTGTAGTTGTCTCTGAAACGTCCTGCCTCCAGTCCCACAGGCATTAATGGTGAAGGGTGAACACTATAAGTTCGGTGCTTGCAAGCAGCAAATTTAGGGGCTTAGCGGGCTGCCTTAGAACCTGGGCCAAGCATCCAGGCCATCAACATCCACCCTGGTGTTGTTTATGTGTCTCCACAAAGGTGTCCATATTACTGGGAAAGCACATAGTTTGCATTACTTTTAAAAATGGACAGAAAACTTGCATGCTAAATTGCAACGCACTGATGAATTAGAAATCTACTTGTGGGCACTGTAATATATATCCATATATGTATCTGTATGTATATATGTAATAAGCTTTAAAGTAGTTCTTTGAATTTGGACTACATGAAGATGACTTATTCTTACAAATGGTCTAATTTCTTGAGTGCAAGCTATATACCTCAGGGTGCAATTAAAAATGACATAAATAATTATTTTCCCAATTTGCATGGAGAACCTTTGGCATGAAGAGGTTTTAAAACACACCCACTTTTCACCACCCATAAGTTGTGGGAAAGATTTGACTCCAGTCTGCCTGGTCATAGGCTGTACTTCCATCAGGACACACCAGGAGAGGAAGCAGAAGGAGAGGTGGGAGCAGTTGCTTTGCAGCTCTTACTTCAGGAAGAACACGAGAAGATGAGGCTAATAAGTTACGTGCATGGCCAGATCCCAGCCATGATGCTCTGCTGGTTTTTTCGTGTTCATGATCATGAAATTGTTTGGGATGATGCCAAACTTTTAGAAACCTGGCTATAGGGAAGCAGCTTTGAAAAGTACCTCCTCCACTTTCAAATTTCACTGTGTTTCCAGGGTCAGTGGGATCCCAGGAAAACTCCCATTTATGGAATCCAGAAGACATTCAGTACTTCTTTAGAGGACTAGAGTCACAAAACTGATAATTTAATTATTAATGCTTATTTCTTGTATTATTAGTAATGGAGCAAAATAAAATTTGTAGGCATTTTTGAAATTTCAGAGATAAGAGTTCCTGATAGGTATCTAGTCATCAGCGAATGATAAATGGAAACTATTTCTATATCATTCCCTCTTAATTTAGGTGCACAAAATGCCATGCCCTAGATAGTCTCTTTATTGGGATGCCTGTGTTTTCTTTCAGTGAGGATATGTTTATGGTTTTCCCTCGTGACTGTAGTTCTTTCAGCCCTATTCCTACCATAATACCAACTTCCTCAACCAGGGATTCCACTACAATGACATTTTCATCATTTGAATCTGATCTCCTTCTGAAAACACAATGAATAACAATTTTTGGATAATGGAAGTCTGTATTCCATTTTCAAATGCGAATAATAATGATAACATTTCTAGTCCATGCAGAAATTCCAAACAATTTCCCCAAATACCAACAAAATACTTTTACACACCTATATAACAAGCTACCAAGGATATCTGGATACTGTACTGGAGTTAATTATAATTTTCTTCTACACTACAAAAAACATGTTGTAATTTAAATAAATAGAGAAATAATATTAAAAGGTAATAAAAATAGTATCTAAAATTGGACCCCATTTTGCAATGAGTTTGAAGAAGTGAAAATCACAAAGCATGAGGGGCTAAATCCTCTGAGAAAGAGAGGGGGAATGAGATACAAATGTAACATCTGACGTATGAACCTATCAGTCAGCTTGCTTTGTGACAAACCATCCCAAATCTAGTAGGTTTTTATTATTCCTTATGATTCTTGGATTGGCTGGGCAAGTTGTCTGATCTTAGCTGGCCAGGATGGGGCTTCCTAGTCAAGGATCGTATCACTTACCTGTCTAGATGTTGGCTTGGCATGAGCTGGGGCTGTGAGCATGTCTGGTCATTTGTCTTGTTTCCAGCAGGCTGTCCTAGTCCCGTTCATGTCCTGGTGGTTGCAGGGTTCCCAAGAGCAGCAAAACGGGCCATCCCGCACACTCAAGCTCTTTCTGTATCTCTGCTGCTGTCACATTTACTATTAAGTCACATGGCCAAGTACAGCATCACTGTGGGAAGGGCTAGCCAAGCCCATGGACAAGGTAGGCAGAATTCTTAAGGTTGCTTTTGAAAATAACTTACCACAGTAGGCTATATCCTTTCACCCAGAACCACCTGCCACTTAAAGGTTTGGCTGATGTGCACACAGATATTCAATATAGCAGGTTTTCCACTTGGTAGCAAATTTGGATAAGATTGTGAACTGTTTTAGTGGATATTCAGACACTGAGAGTTTGGAAGTAAGGATAGGTGCCTTTCTAAAAGGAAAACCTACAAGTGGCAGAAACTGTGTTTAAAAACAAATGTTATGAATGCCTTTGGACAACTTGTGTATTACTTTCGACACTTTCAACTCCTTTTCTTAAGGTATTTTGCCTCAACGTGGTGTAATGTTCCGTCTTCATTTGGTCTCTGCATTAGTTTGCCAGGATTGCCATAACGAAGTATAACAGACTAAGTGCTTTGAACAGCAGGAGTGTATTTTCTCATACTCTGCAGGCTGGAAGTCAAAGCCCAGGGTGTGAGCTGGGTTGTTTCCTCCTGAGGCCTCTCTCCTCCCTAGGTCCTCCTTCAGTCCTCCCTCTGTGTGAGTCCTAATCTCTTCTTCTTAAAATGACATCAGGCATATTAGATAAGGGCCCACCCATATGACCTCCTTTTAACTTAATCACCTCTTGAAAGGCCCTTTCTCCAAATACAGTCACATTCTGAGGTTCTGGGAGTTCCAACTTCAGCATACAAATTTGGGAGGGACACAGTTCAGCCCATAAGAGCCTCCTTGAGTTTTCCACAGGCACCTTTGCACACACCTGTGATGGGCACCTGCCTGGTTAAAAAGAAACCAGGAACATGGATTTTTCCCTCCTAATGAGTGAGCAGTCACAGACTTCAGCAGCATGGCTGAAGCAGAAACAAGGGTTACTATGGTCTCTGGGCATCCAGAGGTGGGAGCACAGGAACAAGAAGGTCTGCTGGCCAAAGTGGGCTGGGCACAGAGAAAAGCGGAGTCCTGTGAGCCTGCCGTACCCAGGGGCTCTGGGAGGAGACCCTCAGCGGGTGCTCGGGGATGCTGGCCAGGCAGTGTCCTGTTGTTCCGAGCCACCTTAGAGATAGGAGGGGAGACAGGGGGCTGTCTCTAGTTGGGGGACAGAGTTGGTACATCTGGGATGAACACTGAGAGGGCCCAGGCATTCAGGGGCTGCACTCCCAGACAAAGTCAGCACCTCTCACCTACAAGCACGAGCAGACAGGAAATCACTCTCTTCCTTTCTGTGAGTGGCATTAGCAACCATCCCAGGCTGCAAAATTATAGTCATGGTTTAACAAGCAGCTTTATAATTAAGGTGCACGATCTTCATTAATTGGTGGGGCACTCTGGTGGCCAAGAGAGAGCCTTTCAACAAAGCTGCTTTCTCAGTGGGGGGG
>JAQQAC010017683.1:1580921-1833660 GCA_029783875.1 Phataginus tricuspis | reverse complement strand
GTGTTATTTTCATCACTACATGATGATTTATGTGTATATTGTGAAACAATCACCACAGTAAGTCTAGTTAACATCCATCACCCCACATAGTTACAAATATTTTTTCTTGTGATGAAAACTTTTAAGATCTACTCTCTTAGCAACTTTCAGTTATACAATAAAATATTATGAATTATGGTCTCCATATTGTGTTTTACATCCCCAGGACTCACTCATCATATAACCAGAAATTAATACATTTTGACCACTGTCACCTATTTCACCCACCCTGAACCCCTCCCTGCCCCTGGAAACCACCAATCTGTTCTGGTTCTATGCTCTGTATCTATGAGTTCAATTTGCTTTGCTTTTTAGATTCCATACATAAATGAGGTTATATGGTATTTGTCTTTCTCTGACTTATTTCACTTGTTTCAGCATTCTATGAAACCCATTTCTTTTTTTTTTTTAGAATATAGTACCATTGAAAAATCTCATTTTTTATTAAGGTATCATTGATATACAATCTTATGAAGGTTTCACATGAGCAACATTGTGATTACAACATTCATCCACGTCATAAAGTCCCCCCCAAACCCCATTGCAGTCACTGTCCATCAGCATAGTAAGAAGCTATAGAGTCACTGCTTGTCTCCTCCGTGCTGTACTGCCTTCCCTACGAGCCACCTATATTAGGTATGCTAATCAAAATGCCCCTTAATCCCCTTCTCCCTCCCTCCCCACCCACCCTCCCCAACCCCTTTCCTTTGGTTTTAAATCAGTCAATATATGCTAGGTTATATGGCAGAGAATAATGTACACACACACACACACATGCTTTCTCTGTCTCTCTCGCTCTCACTCGGGTACTGGGTTTAGAGTCTGACAGTGAGAGATGTGCACAAGTTCTACAGTGCTACAAGGAGGCAGAGGCTCTTCCCCAGAGGCATGTTTCTGCAGACACATGGTCAGAGGGGAAGATGGGGCAGGACCTTCTGGATGCTGAGATTTCATCCAGTTCTGGAAACTCTCATGATAATGTGCCCCAGCTACTGTGTCCTTGGCATTTGCTTCCCGCAGCCCCCAGCTGCTCAAATGTTTGTGCAAAACTCAGATTCACTGTACATCATTCTTCTCACATTGAATACTTGGCTATCTTTTGACTTTTCCAGCTAGACTCCTAACTGATACACTGACCTTATTTTCCTGCTTGGCGTAGGTGACCATCAAGCAAGCTATGTCTTTTCACCTTAATTGTTTAATCCTCTGACTAGACTGTAAGCTCCATGAGGACAGGGAGTTTTCTTGTCAGCACAGTGCTGGGTCTTTCAGGCTTTGTAGAACCTGGCACACTCAGTGCAGCAAAGAGAGGGTGAATGAGTGGATCAGTTAATAAAAGGAAGAATCTGGTCTGTTGAACTAAATCCTCAGAAAGGTTCTTTAGTTATAAACTCAATGGAAAGGATGAACATAGATTTGTTGAGAATTACTGAGCTTATACTCTTTAAAAGAAACTCATTTATAATATCTAACATGTATAGGAAACTATGAAATATATGAAAACCTCTAACAATCTGTCTCGAGACCCTCCTTGCTCCTTGGACCTGATGATAATCCTCTGAACTGCGATTAGAGGATGGGCCTCCAAGGCGGTCCGACCTCCAGGCACTTCTCCAGGTCTCCTGGGAAAGTCTTACCTGTGCTGTGAGTGCTAGAATGGCTTCCAATTATATAATCTGAGCCTGTCAGCCTCGTGCTGGGATGAGCGTCTGGCTTGATGGCTATCAGCTCTATAGTTCTTTGTTACTGCTTGTTTCTTACTTTTCTTTTTCACTGGGGTTGTGTTGTTGGAAAGGCACTTAAGTGAAAATGATAATTATTATTATATAAGCTAATACTTTATGGATCGCTTGTGCTATGCCAGACACTAAGGATTTTTCATTTAGTCATTTCCTTTCTCCTTTATAATCCCTCTACGAGGTGGGCACTACTATTTACCCATGTTACAGATTAGAGAATGAAGGCTTCAGTAGATCATATAAAGTGTCAAAGCTTAGATCTGTGAATGCAGGAGGATCTGAATTACATTCTACTATCTCTTGTCCCTTTATACACTTTATATGTTTATTACACTTTAAGATTTAAAAAGCATTTTCACATACTTTACACTATTAAACAAAATATTGGTTATCATTTGTTGAAAGTTTATTGTGTTGAGCCAGTCACTATATTAAGCCCTAACAGAAAGGGACATGGGAAGTAAGAATGTAAACATGGAGGAAAACAAAACTTTATAAAGAAAATTCACTAATAGAAACCCCTCACCTCTCCTTCTGCTTTGTTGCAGGAATACCAAATTGATATATTCTTTGCTCAGACATGGACAGACAGTCGCCTTCGATTCAACAGCACAATGAAAATACTTACCCTGAACAGCAACATGGTGGGGTTAATATGGATTCCAGATACAATCTTTCGCAACTCTAAGACTGCAGAAGCTCACTGGATCACCACCCCCAATCAGCTCCTCAGAATTTGGAATGATGGGAAAATCCTGTATACTTTAAGGTAAGATGCTGAGGGATCTTTAATCACTGATGTTTGATACGAGGGCTATAATTTAGATCAGCATAGGGATGGGCTCTATTTTCAGGTCTAAGTTTTATTATTTCTCACATTAAATATGCTTCAGCATCCCCAAAAAAGTTTGTCCTAATGTCATGTGTGTATAAGTAAAGGTATACAAATGATCTGCAATGAATATAAACTCATTCCTTCATCAGAATCTGTTTCTGCTGCAAGTGCACTGTGGAAATTATCTTTAATATATCTAACCTATGAGTTCACTCAGCTAGGATAATAAAGATATCTTGGTGTACTAATTAACAAATGTAACTATAGCCAAATTTGAGGCCACAGAAGATATTCCCCAGTGCATCCCTAATGAAAGTGGCAGCTAACATTAATGAATCCTCCTGGGGGCTGGGCAGTCCTCATAGAAACACAGCAAGGTGAAAGAAACATGCTTGAAAGAAGTGAATTGAGTTTCCTGCCCAAAGTCACTGTTGGGAGCTTGGGTTACCAGAGTCTGAGCCTGCATCCTGTCCCTCAAGAGTCGCTCTGCTGGGGTGGTCTGCATCTGACTGAACGCAGGGTTTCAACACACCACGGTAATGGCCTGTACCAGGTCAGCTTTTGCTTGTCCAGCATTAGGACTGTGACAGTGCCCTGTGGACACTGCCTTCCCCACTCACTGTGCACGAGCTCTCAAGAGAGCTGGATGTGCCCGCCCTGTTCCGGCAGATACTCACCGCCTTGGCAGTGCCATGGCTCCTTCCTAGGCTTCCTGCTCTGCTCTTGTTTTTGTATTTGTATTTGAACTTTTCAATTGAACTGTAGTTGGTATTGTATATGTAGATGTGTATATATCCTATGCAGATCTATACAATTCATGTGTACAGCATAGTGTCCAACAATTATATACATTATGAAATGCTCACCATGATAAATGTGGTTACCATCTGTCAACACAGAGACAGATCACAGTGTCACTGACCAGGCTGCCCTGTTCTTGATGCTGCCTCTCTTGCCTGCTCCCTCTTCCTTAGGACTTCCGCATCACTTGCTCTCCACTTTCCTGCTGGCTTAGCCAACCCATTCCTAAAGCCACATCCATGCTGAGGATTCCCACATACCTACTTCAAACCCTGAAGTTTAGGCTTAAACTTAGACTCCAGGTTCTTGGCCACCTGTCTGCATGCTATCTCCTTCTGCAGATCTTAAAGACATTTCAAACTCAACATGCCTTAGGGGAAGGCAAGCTCCCCAGTTCCTCTTATCCATGTCCCTGCGTCCTCTCGGCTCACTGAACACCCCCACCAGCCCTGTGCGCTCCTCCTCCCTTACCCCGTGTCCCGCATCATGGGCTCTTCTCTGCAGATGAGTTTTGATCTGAAGAGAAATCTGGAATTCATAATGATGTATTCATAGCACAAATAAAGGTACAGATTAAAATTGAAATAAATAGAAGAGAAATTTTAAAGTTTCGGAGACATAATAACTGGCAGGTTGGGAACACCACCACCAAAAAAAAAAAAACCCAACAACAACAGGGAACTAACTCTACTGATAAATTACATTTAGAGAGCTGAAGTTATAACAGGTTCCTCATCAGTCTTACAGGAATATGAATGATACTGTGAAATGAAATGAGCATCAGCAAACCAGAACAGAGACATGGCCCATCCTGAGACCCTTTACAAACACTCTGACCCCAGGGCCGTCTGCTCTGCAAGGACACGATGCACACACTTAGTACAGCCACCCCCCTGCCTAACAAATGGGGGCGTTGTCCAAGTTGGAAGTCCTCTTGAGAAGGCATTTACTTTACCTATTCAGACAAATACACCACTTTCAAAGTGGATGAGGGATTTAATTCAGTCAGATTGAAAATAAGGTGATTAAAACACCAGTTTTTATTTATCTCCTTTCTAACTCAGCTTGAATGTCTCCATACAGTTTGGAACTTTACTAACTCAAATCCTCTGTGCTACCAATAGTTAAAAAAGAACAAAACAACACAACAACAAAACAACCAAATGATATCCCTGAATGCTTGGTGCCACTGCCAAGGGTGGTTACGTGTGCCTCCGCCACCGTGCCCTGTATGGTGGTAATATGGCTGTCCCTGGCTTCGTCCTCGGACTTCTCTGGGTGGTGGCTGGCCGACCCCAGGAGTAACCCCTGGCTCTCTCGCAGGCTCACCATAAATGCAGAGTGCCAGCTGCAGCTGCACAACTTCCCGATGGACGAGCACTCCTGCCCGCTGATTTTCTCTAGCTGTGAGTACCAAATCTGGGTGTGAAGGCTGTGTAAAGGAATGTCTAGCCCATGCTGGTTTCTGGCCAGTGGTCATGTGATTGATTGCAGCATCACTGTACAAGTGGAAAAAATGGACAATGGTTTTGGTTTTGAACACCTGGATGTTTTCACTCTATACCTTATTACATAGGACCCGTGTTGCAAGAGAGGTGGCTCTGGTAAAGATGTGAGCAACTTAACAATATTAAGAGATTCAGAAATTGATGAGGAGTTGACTTGTCAAAGATCCTTATGCTAATGAACTATACATATTATTTGGAAATATACAAAATGACTTGATGATATTTTGGGGCTTAGTACCATCTTCAGACAAGTTGTTTTGCCTTCTAAATAGAAAGATACAACTGTTTATTTAAATATGTTTTTATCTGTTATCACTGCACTCTGTAGCATGTAAGTTTCCACAGTATATTGTCTTCTAATGTTTTACTCATGATTGATATTATAGCTAGCAAGTAATCATTTACAAATTCTTAAAGACAATATATAATGCATTCAGGGATACATACAGAAGGAAATATCAAATTTATTTTCTTATTTATAAAATAAATTTTTGAATAAACATCAATATGGAAATATATCTGTATAATTTATGAAGTTCATTTTAAGCATGTTGAACATAAGTACTTAAGTATTACTCATAAGAACTTAATTAACTTTATTGGCTTTCTATAAAATTGCATATGAAGCATGACAAACAAATATGAAACCTCATGCAGAAGGTTCTGTGGCTTTCTTCAGTGGACATAACAGTGAAAGAAAAATGATACAAGGAATGAACACACTTTACTGAGGTCACGTCCAGTTAAAAGACAAATTAGAAAGTAAAATTTCACTAATCATCTAGATGAAGTAAAAATACTATTTTGGAGAAATTAGTTTAATTAGCTCAATACCAACTTAAAATAATATATCCCCTAAACCATTATATTAGTTGATAACACAAATTTTCAGTGTGCCCAGCAAGTGAATTGCTAATGTCTATGAATATCTGATAAGTCTGCCTATGAATTAATTTGGGCCTGCTCATCTATTTAATTATTTTAAAACCTTTAAAATTTATGGAACCATTTGAATTGTCTAGTCATTTGTGAGTCACTTTGTTTTGCATATATATATATATATATATATGTGCATGTGGTCTGATATACTATTAATTCATTTATTAAGTTTATAATTTCAATGGTTATCTCTCAATATTAGATACTCTATGTTATTGTTTTGTCTAGATTCTTACCCAATTTTAATAGCTTCTTATTTCTTCATCAAATTTTCAAAGTCTCCTTCTATTTATTTTATTTATTCCCTAACAGTCTGGTATCTTTGTAGGAGTAATTTGTATAATTTGTTATTTCATTTTACTCCAACTCATGGTAATTCACTTACTTTTCTGTTCAATAATTTGTTAACTTGAGTTCAGATTTCCTAGTTTTTCTATGGGGTTTCCTCGAGGCTTACACTTAAGGCAGTTTCTTCTAGAGAGGGTGTCTCTATCATAAGTTTACATTAAAGTTAAAATCTGGGTTCCTGGGACATACAGATGATGTAAATTCTAGCTGCATGTCTTTGTGATTTCAGGTTCTATGGTTTCAAATTCTTAGAAGGAACATTTTCTGCTGTTTTTTCTTACCCTTAGCCAAAGATGGACAGGGAATATCTTTATAGAAAAAGTTTTTCTTGACTCCACAAGCTGAGGTTTTCTCCTTTTCCTGTGGAAGCAACTCAAGTGTCCATCAACAGATGAATGGATAAGCAAAACGTAGTATATATATGCAATGGGATATTATTCAAACATTTTGAAAAAGTAAAGAAATTCTTTCATATGCTAAAACATGAATGAAACATTATGCTAAATGTAATAAGCCAGTCACAGAAAGACAAATACTATATGATTCTTTTTATGAGGTGCCTAGAGCAGTCAGACAATACACAGGAAGATATTTGGGGTAGAGCAAAGGGGGACTTATTTTTTAATTATGGAGTTTTACTTTTGCAAGATGAAAGGAGTTCTGGAGATGGATAATGGTGATGATTGCACAACAACATAAACGTACTTAATATCACTGAACTATATACTTAAAAATCATTATGAGGGTATATATCGTGGTATTACATATATTTTACCACAATAAAAATATTGGGGAAAAAGTACAGTGATTGAAATAAAACATTAATTAGAAGGGCTCAACAACAGATCTGGGCATGAAAAATGAAAGAATCAGCACCCTTAAATATAGACTAGTTTTTATTATATAGTCCGCATAGCAAAAAAATAAATGAATGAAGAAAAATGAACAGAGACTTGCAGGATATCATTAAAGTCACTGACATGTCTATAAGGGTAATTTTTTTCTGGATATGTCTCCTCAGGCAAGGGAAACAAAAGCAAAAATAAGCAAGTGGGATTCTATCAACTTAGAGTCTTTTGCACAGTAAAGGAAATAATCAACAAAATGAAAAGACAACCTAAATGGGAGAATACATTTGCTAATTATGTATGTAATAAGAGGCTAGTATCCAAAACATATTTTAAAAACATACAAATGAACACACACCAAAAAAAAAAAAATCAAATTTTAATCCAATCAAAAATGAGCAGAGGACCCAAGTAGACATTTTCCCAAAGAAGATATACGGATGGCCAACAGATAAATGAAAATATGCACAGCATCACTAATCATCAGGGAAATGCGAATCAAAACCACAAGGAGATATCACCTCACAACAGTCAGGATGGCTAGTATCAGAATGGTTAGTATCAAATAACAAATGTTGGTGAAGATGTGGTGAAAAAAACCTTTCATACACCATTGGTAGGAATGTAAGTTGGTACGGTCACTATGGAAAGCAGAATGGATATTTCTTAAAAAACGAAAAATAGAAATATCATATGGCCCCAAAATTCCCCTTGTGGGGATTTACCTGAAGAAAATAAAACCACTAATTAAAAAAGACATATGCACTCCTATGTTTAACACAGAATTATTTACAGAAGGCAAGATGTGGAAGTAACCTAACCATCAATGGATAAATAGATGAAGAAGAGGTGATACATATATACTCAGCCAAAAAAAAAGAATGAAATCTTGCTGTTTGTGACGTGGATTAACCTAGAGAATATTATGCTGAGTGAGATAAGTTAGAAGGACAAATGCCATATGATTTCACTTATATTTGCAATCTAAAAAGCAAAACAAATGAACAAAAACAAACAAACAAAATAGACTCATAGACACAGAGAATTGTTGATTGTCATAGCGGAGAGCAGGAGGGAGATGGGTGAAATAGGTGAAGGGGATAAAAAGGTACAAACTTCCAATTATAAAATAAATTAGTCATAGGGAAGAAAGTACAGCATAGGGAATACAGTCAACAATATTATATCTTTTTATGTTGAAATATAGTAACTATAGTTTATCATGGTGAGTCTCTAGTAATGTATATAATTGTCAAATTACTGTTTTGTACACCTGAAACCAATATAATATTGTATATCAACTATATTTCAATTAAAAAATTTTTTAAAGTCAGTGACTAGGAGAATTGGTAAGAGACCATAATTCTACTTTATGCTGTCCATAATAGACTAAATTTCTATTCAAAGACAAATGATTGAAAGTAAAAGGATAAAATACACACACACACACACACACACACACACATATTTATTTATTTACATACAAAGAATATGTACATTATGTGTACATATGTAAGTAAACCAAAAGAGAGTTGGAGTTATTATATTAAGGTCATACAAAATATGCTTTTAAAAATTATTGGAGACAGACATTTTATAATCATAAAATATGTCAACACCTTGAGAAACCAAAGCAACAATAGACATACATGCACCTAATAATAGAGCAGCAAAAACATAAAGCAAAAACTGATAGACTTGAAGGGAAAAATAGACAATTCAGCTATAATAGTTGGTTACTTCCATGCCCCACTTTCAAAATTGGAAAGAAAATATATAAACCGAAGGTCTACAAGGAAACAGAAGACTTGAACAATACTGCAGGACAACTAGATCTTGACAACGTCTTTGAAGCACTCCACTGAACAACAGAATATCTATTCTTCTCAAATACACATGAGACATTTTGCAGGATAAGCCAAATGTTAGGCCATCAAACAATTCAATAAGTTTAAAAAGATTGAAATAAAATTACAATGTACAATACCAAAATACAAAACTCATTTGTATTTCTATAAACTAGAAATGAAAAACTTGAAAATGAAATTAAGGAAACAATTGCATTTACAATAATGTCAAAAAGAATACAATATTTAATAATGAATTTGACAAGAATAAATGTAAGATATGTGCACTTTAAATTACACATACATTGATGAAGAATTAAAGACCTAAACAAATGGAAAGGCATCCTGTGTTCATGGATTGAGAATTAATGTTGTTAAGATGGTAGTACTTGCCAAAGTAAACTACAGATTCAGTGCGATACCTACCAAAACCTTAGCTAACTTTTTCCCCAGAAATTGGCTGTTTATCCTAAAACGTATGTGAAAATTCAAGAAATCCAGAATAGTCAAAGCAATCTTGAAAGAAGAATAAATTTCAAAAAGAGAAAACCTCTTCTGATTTCAAAACTTTCTACTTAGCTACAAAAATCAAGACAGTGTGGTGTGGTGCTGCTGTAAAGATAGTCATAGATCAATGGAATAGAAAAAAGTCCAAAAAAAAAAAAAACCCATACATTTATTGTGAACCGATTTTTGACAAGAGTGCCAAACTAACTCAATGGGAAAGAATGTTTTTTTTCAGCAAATAGTGCTGAGACAACTATATATTCATACACAAAAGAATGAAGTTAGACCCCTGCCTTATACTATGTACAAAAGTCATCTCAAAGTGGATGGAAGACATATATGTAAAGGCTATACTATAAAAATTTTGTTTGATAATATGTGTACATCTTTGCAACTTTGAATTAGCCTACTTTCTTATATATGACACCAGAACAACGCAAGCAATAAAAAAAAAAAGATAAACTGGATGTCATCAATATGAAAAGCTTTTGTGCTTCAAAGAATGCCATCAAAAGAAAAAATTGCATACCACAGTATGGGAGAAAATAGTTGCAAATCATATTTCTTCTGAGTTTAGTTTTCAGGATATACAAAGAATCTTACAACAAACAAGAAAAAGACAAATAACCCAATTTAAAAGATAGACCAAGAACATTTCTCCAAAGAAGATATACAATTGGCCAAGAGGCACATGAGAAATCCTCAACATAATCACGGTGAATGCAAATAAAAATCACAATCAGATACCATTTCATACCCACTAGAGAAGCTATAATTTTTTAAAAAGAGGCAATAACAAATGTTGGCAAGGATGCGGAGAAATGGGGACATTCATAAATTGCTGGATGGTATCCTGGAATAGAAAAATAATTGTAGGGGAAAACTAATGAAATCTGAAAAAAGTAGTATGGATGTTAGCTAATGATAATCATCAATATTAGTTCATTAATTGTGACAAATGTACCATATTAATGGAAGATATTAATAGTAGGGGAACCTAGTTGTGGTGTATTGGGAACTCCTTGTAGTATCTTTGTAATTTTTCTGTAAATGTAAGCCTATTCTAAATTTGAAACTTTAGTTTTAAAAGCAGAGAAGTATGAATAATTGAACTGAGCAGTATCTTAGGCCCAATTCACATCCAAGGTTGGCTCAAGTTGCTGATAAATAAATATATGTATGGATTAAGTAAAATAATCAGGTGAAAAACTCCAGCTTCAAAAGCCCACACGTCTCCATTCACTTTAGGGAAACAATCATCTGAGTTACTAGGTGGGAATTTCTGGAGATCCAGCTTGGAGATCTCAGTGATAATGAACATATGCAGTGGTTCTTACATTTTGGGCTCATATACCACCTTGTCTCCTATGGTCCTTCTTTCACACACAGACACTTTCACATTGTATTTTGCATTTATCAGCTACATAATCTGTAGTCCAGGGTTTTAGACTATTACACTTGTTTTGTAGATGAGGAGTCAGGAACATATGCTGTCACTGCTCTAGGGTAAGGGGAAACAGTATTAGAAATGGGATCCTCTGACTTCTGGAATCCAGAAGTCTTCCACTGGATCCAGCCAGCTACTATTGACTCTGCCTCCAAAATATGTCCCTGAACTTGTTCACTGTTTACTGTTTCCACCTGTTGGGGTTTCCTGCTTATCTTTTCTAGTCCATTATATGCATTTATCCTGGCATTGGCTTACTAAAATATATATCTTTCTAAGTCAATCCTGTGCTTATAGCCATTCAGAAGTTCTGTCCCCTGGTGATTAGCATCAAGCTTGAATGCTTTGCCCTAGCTCCTAAGACTACTTTCTCCTTTTCCTACTTCATTTCTTTCTGCTCTGGGTCTTGAAAGTGCATACCTTACTATTTATTTTGTGGATGCTTTTCTCTTTTTCATTCAGAGTATAGCTCTACACAACACTGGCCTATATCTTTCATATTTTCATTTTATCAGTCGAACTATAAACTAAAGATAGTCTGTGTATAGATCGGTTAATCACAAAGATCTATTAATTATGTATTTTAGTCATGGAATTTTAATTACATGTTCCCTACTAAAAGCAGTTTAATTCCCTACTAAAAACAATTTTTAGTTAGACGACATAATGATATTCCAGAAGCAGAACAGCACATAAGAAAGGAGTAAAATATACTCAAAATGAATAGAATTCAGGACTTTAAAGAGGGTTATAATCATCATGATAACACTATCACCCTCCATATTCCTCTGTGGGCACTTGACGAGAAATGATGTTTGCTAGCTCTTCCAGCATTCCACCAGCCCCTCATCCAGGACAGCAGCTGTGTGGCTGGGGGGAACTGACTAATGCCAAATGAGCTCACCTTTATCCAATTTCATGGAGACACACTATCTGTTGTTTTGCCAGGAATTTGTTTACCTACTCAATAACAGTTACTGCACATGGCCTTCAAGTCCACCAGTCCAGTTCCCATGAGCTCCTGACTGCTGATACGCTCTGCTTCCTTCTGGTGTTGAGATCTGACACCTCTTCCCATATCTCTTTTAATATCTGGAAACATCCTCTCTTATTATGAGGGATATTGCTTTCTACTCCTGATTTATGGATTATTTGTAAATTGCTCTCATGAAGATAAACTGAAAAGCTTTTTTAAGACCCACAGAAATAGGCATTTTTAATCATCCTTCAATATTATTTTCCCCATTCCGATATAATATGACAAAAAGTTCAGATATGACAGAAAGTTTTCTGTTTCTATTTTTCCTTATCTAGGGCTTACACTAACTCCCAGAAACTTTAATTCTATGCAAATGCTAAGATGAACTCTGAGCCCTTCCCAGTGCTGCCCACAGTCTCCCGTGCCATGGATGGGGTTGCAAACACGAATGACCAGAAGAGCCACAGAGAACATTTTGGTGAGAGACTCTGGGAGCCATAAGTATTTTTTTCCTTCTAAGTGGACAACCAGAAGCATGACCACATGCTGGATGGTAGTTGGCAGAAGCCATATTCACTTTCGAGTCCCAGGGCACAGCAGGGCCCAGTGGAGGCGGCAGCAAACTGCAGAGTGTCTGTGAGGCAGTTGGTTCTCACTCCTGGCTGAATCTTACATTGATGGAACACAGGAAATGTTTTGCCAGATATTGTTACTTTTCTATCAGGATACCTGAATTTTATATAAAATCTTCCAGAATTTAAAGTTGATGGCAAACTCACATACAACTAAATATCTAATTAAAACATTTTGAAGTTTAAGACTGTACTGGTGGAATACAATATATCCATAATCTGGATTCAATCTCTATATTAGTCTTTTGTTTTCCTTTTTTCTAAATTGTACAAGTGTTTCCTTTGAGTAGAATCATGGTCTTTTCATTTCCAAAAGTCTTCATTTTCAGATTAACACTTTTTGCTCTTTTTTTACCACCTATGTTTCTCTTAGGTCAGTGCTGTCCAATAGAAATATAATGCAGGTGTAATTTTGAATATTTAAAATATTCTAGGTGTAATGTTTTAAAAAGTTAAAGGAAGCATGAAAATAACTTACTACTATATTTTATTTAATACAATCTATCCCAAATGTTATCATTTAAACGTGTAAACAACATGAAAAATTACTGAGATATTTTAATAAGTTAACATGGGAGAGTTTCATATTAGGTCTTCAAGACCCAGTATGTATTTTATGCTCATGGCACATTTTAATTTGGCATAACCGCATTTCAACTGCTTAGTAGCCTGCCCACAACTCATGGCTAACTGTTGTTGGAAAGCATAGTGTTAGACTCTTCCAGGGGTTTTCAAACCAGTTATTCATATCCTTTAAAACTATGTTTCATTTAATATCAGTAATGTTCTTGATTCCTTTCCCAAAATTTTGCTCCCTGTCTAGGGAGCTCTCCTAAGTACCTAGGAACAAATTTACCTAAGGAGGTGAAAGACCTATATGTTATAAACTACAAGATATTAATGAAAGAAATTGAAGATGACACAAGTAAATGGAAAGATATTCTCTGCTTATGGTTTGGAAGAATTAATATTAAAATGTCCATACTACCCAAAGCAAGCTACTGATTCAGTGCACTCCCTATCTAGATTTCAATGAGGGACAGTACCGTCTGCCCCCATGCTCAGTAGTTGAGTTTCATCTCTTCATGATAGGAGGGCAGGCTGAGCAGGACTGGAAGGCTGCACTTGGCCTCATCACTCTCAGGCTCCAGCAACATGTCATCGGCCATGCATAGGTACAAACAAAACAGAAAGGTTTATTTTGGGGAGCCACTAACACCTTGTTTCTTCCTGTATGTGTGGCATTCAGAGCACAGCCAAGTGTATTGCATTCTAAGCCCTCGTTGGTGTGACCTGGAGAGGGAACAAAGTACTCTTGGCTCATGCAAGTGTTTCATAAGTGGTGTGTCTTCTTAAAATAAGCTGAATCAAAATGCCTATTCCCTGCCTGCTGTCCAAGCACATTAATGAGACAAGCCTTCTACCAGGTGCAGCATCCTGTAGGGAGGGCGTCTTTCCATCTCTTTTGCTTTGACAGGGAAGGAACCACACAGCTCCTTGAAGGTACATTCTCTCTTTTGGAGGAGTGAATCACCAAGTAACAGAAGCTGTGAAATGCCAGCAGTGGCCCTGAGTTCTCTGAAGCACATGCTTAGGTGTGAGATTTCCACAGGAAATTGAATCTATAGCTTGCTTTGGGTAGTATGGACATTTTAATATTAACTTTTCCAAACCATAAGCAGAGAATATCTTTTCATTTATTTGTGCCATCTTCAATTTCTTTCATTAATGTCTTGCAGTTTATAACATATAGGTCCTTCACCTCCTTGGGTAAATTTGTTCCTAAATTCTTAGGAAAGCGCCCTATCTGAGGGGAGAGCAATGGTTAACTTAGGTGTCAACCCAACTGGGCCCTGGGCTGCCCAGAGAGCTGGGGAGCGTTGTCTCCCGGTGTGTCTGTGAAGTATCTCTGGAAGAGCCAGCATTCAATTCAGAGACCGAGTAAAGCAGATGATCCTCGCCAACGTGAGTGGGCATTGTCCAGTCTGTTGAGGGCTTAAGGAGAACAAAAAGGTGGTGGAAGGAGGGCTTTCTCTCTTTCCCTGAACTGGAGATCCATCTTTTCCCATCTTCAGGCATCGATGTTCCTCGTTCTCAGGCCTTTGGACTCAGACCAGGACTGACACCATCACCTCCTGATTCTTGGGCTGACGGAATTATACCACCAGCTTTCCTGGGTCTTCAGCTAGAAATGACAGTTCACAGGATATTTCTTGGCCTCCATAACTGCATGAACCAATTCCTGTATTAAATTATATATTACTGTAAAAAAATAAAAAATGAAGTAATCTAAATATAACTGAAATACAAATCTAAATCTAACATAAACCTGTACCTATTTCTATATCCACATCTATATATATTATCTATATTGCCTATACCTATATTCAAATCATCTATATGTATATCTATTCCATTGGTCTGCTCCTCTGAAGAACCCTAACACAGGGAAGGACCTTACCACCCACCCTGCCTACCAGGCATAAGGGGCGCAAGGTCCTGAATGCCCCAGCATCCACTTGAATCCACCTGCTTTGCATGCAGCTAGGGAGCTTTTTGTCATGTTTGGGAGACACAGTGGAGTCCAGCAATCCAGACTTGTGAGTAAGAATTAAGGCAGCACCCTGGGAGCCAGATTTCCCATCAGGGACCACATCAGGCAGACCTGTGCGGTGGGCAAGGTGGACCTTGTTCTTCTCTCTCTGCCTGCCCCACACCCCTCAAGGTGCCTTAGTATATACAAGTCAGTGAATTTGGAGATAAAAACCCATCACCACCATCAAGGCCATAAACATATGCATCACCTCCCAAAGTTCCGTACTGCTCCCTTTATTATTACTTTTTAAAATTTTATGGTAACAACACTTTTACGCTTTAAGCAAATTTTAAGCATTTAGTATGGTATTATTAGCTATAGGCACCATGCTATATAGTGGACCCCACAACATATTTATTTTGCGTAACTGAAACTTTCTACCCTTTGACCACGACCTCCCATTTTCCCCTACCCCCAAAACCCAGAGAAGCCACTAATTTAATCTCTGCTATGTTTTTGATTCTTTTGGATTCCACATATAAGTGCAATCATGCAGCATTTGTCTTTCTGTTTCTGGCTTATTTCACTAAGCATGCTTTCAAAGTCCATCTGTGTTATTGCAAATGGTAGGATTTCCTTCTTTTTAAGGCTGAAAATATTCTGTTATGTGTGTGTGTGTGTGCATGCGTGTGTGTGTGTGTGTGTGTGTGTGTGCATGCCTGCATGTGTGTGTGATATCTTCTTTATCTATTCATCCACTGATGGACACTTAGGTTTTTTCCATATCTTGGCTATTATGAATAATGCTGCAATGAACATGGTGGATGCAGATGTCTTTTCAATACTGTGATTTCATTTCCTTTAAATAAATACCCAGAATTGAGATTGCTGGATTGTATGGTACTTCTTTCTTTAATTATTTCAGGAATCCCCAAATTGTTCTCCATAGTGGCTGTACCAATTTAATTTTTTTAGTAAAGTATCATTGATATACAATTTGATGAGTGTTTCACATGAGCGACATTGTGGTTACTACATTCACCCATATTATCGAGTCCCCCTGCCCACACTCCACCACCATCACTGTCCATGAGCGTAGCAAGATGCCACAGTCACTACTTGTATTCTCTGTGCTACACTGTCTTCCCCATGACCCCACACACACCATGTGTACCAATCATAATACCCCTCAATCCCCTTCTCCCTCCCTCCCCACATGCCCTCTCCCAATCCTCCCCTTTGGCAACGGTTAGTCTATTCTTGGAGTCTGTGAGTCTGCTGCTGTTTTCTTCCTTCAGTTTTGCTTTGTGGTTATACTCCACAAATGAGTGAAATAATTTGGTATTTGTCTTTCTCTGCTTGGCTTATTTCACTTTGCATAAAACCCTCTAGCTCCATCCATGTTGTTTCAAATGGTAGGATTTGTTTTCTTTTGATGGCTGAATAATATTCCATTCTGTATATGTACCACCTCTTCTTTATCCATTCATCTACTAATGGACACTTAGGTTGCTTCCGTTTCTTGGCTGTTATAAATAGTGCTGCAATAAACATAGGGCTGCATATGTCTTTTTGAATCTGGGATATTGTTTTCATTGGGTAAATTCCTAGGTGTGGAATTCCTGAGTCAAATGGTAATTCTCTTTTTAGTTTCTTGAGGAGCCTTGGTTGAACTAATTTACATTCCCACCAGCAGTGTAGGAGGGTTCCTTCTCCACATCCCCACCAGCATTTGTTGTTCCTTGTCTTTTTGATACTGGCCATCATAACTGGTGTGAGGTGATATCTCATTGTGGTTTTCATTTGCACTTTCCTGAAAATTAGCATTGTGAAACATCTTTTCTTGTGCCTGTTGGCCATCTGAATTTCTTCTTTGCAGAAGTGTCTGTTCATTTTTTAATCTGGTTATTGGCTGTCATTTCCCCATTGTATATCTATGACTCCTTTATCATATATTAATTGACCACATATGCTTGGGTTTGTATCTGGGTTCTCTATTCTGTTCTATTGATCTATGGGTCTGTTCTGGTGGACATTTTTTCCCATTTGTTTATTTTCTCAAAGAACCAGCTCCTGCTTTCATTGATTCTTTCTATAATTGTTGTTAAGGTGTGTGAGTTCTTTATATATTTTAGATGTTAACCCCTTATTGGATATGTCATTTACAAATATATTCTCCCATACTTTAGAATGCCTTTTTGTTCTACTGATCGTGTCCTTTGCTGTAAAAAGCTTTTTAGTTTGCTGTAGTCCCATTTGTTCATTTTTGCTTTTGTTTCCCTTGATCAAGGAGATGTGTTCAGGAAAAAGTTGCTTGTGTTTATAATCAAGAGATTTTTCCCTATGTTTTCTTCTAAGAGCTTTATGGTTTCATGACTTACATTCAGGTCTTTGATCCATTTTGAGTATACTTTTGTGTATGGAGTTAGACAATAATCCAGTTTCATTCTTTTGCATGTAGCTGTCTAGTTTTGCCAACACCAGTTGTTGAAGAGGCTGTCATTTCCCCATTGTATATCCATGACTCCTTTATCATATATTAATTGTCCATATATGCTTGGGTTTATATCTGGCTCTCTATTCTGTTCCATTGATCTATGGGTCTGTTCTGGTGCCAGTACCAAATTGCCTTGATTACTATGGCTTTGTAGTAGAGCTTGAAATTGGGGAGCATAATCCGCCCTGCTTTATTCTTCCTTCCCCGGATTACTTTGGCTATTCAGGGTCTTTTGTGCTTCCATGGGAATTTTAGAACTCTTTGTTCTAGTTCGTTGAAGAATGCTGTTGGTATTTTGATATGGATTGCATTGAATCTGTAGATTGCTTTAGGCAGGATGGCCATTTTGACAATACTAATTCTTCCTATGCAAGAGCTTGGGATGTATTTCCATTTGTTAGTGTCCTCTTTAATTTCTCTCAAGAGTGTCTTGTAGTTTTCAGGGTATAGGTCTTTCACTTATTCCTAAGTATTTTATTCTTTTTGATGGAATTGTGAATGGAGTTGTTTTCCTGATTTCTCTCTCTGGTAGTTCATTATTAATAAATAGGAATGAAAAAGATTTCTGTGTATTAATTTTGTATCATGCAACTTTGCTAAATTCATTTACTAGTTCTAGTACTTTTGGGGTGGATGCTTTCAGGTTTTTTATGTACAATATCATGTCATCTGCAAACACGGACAGCTTAACTTCTTTCTTACCAATCTGGATGCCTTTTATTTCTTTATGTTGTCTGATTGCCATGGCTAGGACCTCCAGAACTATGTTGAATGAAAGTGGGTAGAGTGGGCATCCCTGTCTTGTTCTTGATCTTAAAGGAAAAGCTTTCAGCTTCTTGCTGTTAAGTATGATGTTGGCTGTGGGTTTGTCATATATGGCCTTTATTGTGTTGCAGTACTTTCCCTCTATACCCATTTTGTTGAGAGTTTTTATCATAAATGGATGTTGGATTTTGTCGAATGCTTTTTCAGCATCTGTGTACATGATCATGTGGTTTTGTCCTTCATTTTGTTGATGTGGTGTATGGTGTTAATGGATTTTTGAATATTGTACCATCCTTGCGTCCCTGGAGTAAGTCCCACTTGATCATGATGGATCATATTTTTGATGTATTTCTGAATTTTGTTTGATAATATTTTGTTGAGTATTTTTGCATCTATGTTCATCAGGGATATTGTCTTTTAATTTTCTTTTTTATGGTGTCTTTGTCTCATTTTGGTAGGGAAGTGATGCAGGCCTTATAGAATGAGTTTGGAAGTATTCCTCCCTATTCTACATTTTGGAAAATTTAAGGAGAATGGGTATGAAGTCTTCTCCAAATGTTTTATAAAATTCAGTAGTGAAGCCATCTGCTCCAGGGGTTTTGTTCTTAGGTAGTCCTTTGATTACCAATTCAATTTCATTGCTGGTAGTTGGTCTATTCAGATTTTCTGTTTCTTCCTGGGTCAGTCTTGGAAGGTTGTATTTTTCCAGAAAGTTTTCCATTTCTTCTAGGTTATCCAATTGGTTATCATATAATTTTTCACAGTATTCTCTAATAATTCTTTGTATTTCCATGGTGTCCATAGTGATTATTCCTTTCTCATTTCTGATTCTGTTTATGTGTGTACTCTCTATTTTTTTTCTTGATAAAACTGGCCAGGGGTTAATCTTTTTTGTTTATTTTCTCAAAGAACCAGCTCCTGCTCTCATTGATTCTTTCTCTTGATTTTTATTTTCCATTTTATTTATTTCTGCTCTGGTCTTTATTATGACCCTCCTCCTACTGACTTTGGGCCTCATTTGTTCTTCTTTTTCTTGTTTCATTAATCGTGAGTTTAGACTGTTCATTTGGGATTGTTCTTCTTTCTTGAGGTAGGCCTGTATTGCAATATACTTCCCTTTTAGCACGATGGCCTTTGCTGTGTCCCACAGATTTTGCGTTGCTGAGTAATCGTTTTCATTTTTCTCCATGTATTGCTTGATGTTTGTTTTTTATTTGGTTATTGATCCATTCATTGCTTACTTAAGAGCATGTTGTTAAGCCCCCTTGTGTTTGTGAGCCTTTTTGTTTTCTTTGCATAATTTATCTCTAGTTTCATACCTTGTGATCTCAAAGACTGGTTGGTACAATTTCAGTCCTTCTGAATTTACAGAGGCTCTTTCTGTGGCCTAATATATGATCTGTTCTTGAAAATTTTCCATGTACATTTGAGAAGAATGTGTATCCTACTGCTTTTGGATGGGGTGTTCTGTAGATGTCTGTTAGGTCCATCTGTTCTAATGTGTTGTTCAGTGCTTCTGTCTCCTTACTTATTTTCTGTCTGGTTGATCTGTTCTTTGGAGTGAGTGGTGTGTTGAAGTCTCCTAAAATGAATGCATTACATTTTATTTCCCCCTTTTATTCTCTTAGTATTTGTTTCACATATGTAGGTGCTCCTGTGTTGGGTGCATAGATATTTATAATGGTTATATCTTCTTGTTTGATTGACCCCTTTATCATTATGTAATGTTCTTCTTTGTCTCTTGTGACTTTCTTTGTTTTGAAGTCTATTTTGTCTGATACAAGTACTGCAACACCTGCTTTTCTTTCCCTATTAGTTGCATGAAATATCTTTTTCCATCCCTTCACTTTTAATCTGTGTATGTCTTTGGGTTTAAAGTGAGTTTCTTGTAGGCAGCACATAGATAGGTCTTGCTTTTTTATCTATTCTGTAACTCTGTGTCTTTTGATTGGTGCATTCAGTCCATTTACATTTAGAGTGATTATCAATAAATATGTACTTATGGCCATTGCAGGCTTTACATTCATGGTTACCAAAGGTTATAGGGCAGCTTCTTTATTATCTAACAGTCTAATCTAACTCATTTATTATATTATTTTAAACACAATCTAAAGGTTCTTCTTTTTATCCCTTCTTTTTCTTCCTCCTATACTCTTTATATATTAGGTGTCATATTCTGTCCTCTTTATGTATTCCTTGACTGACTTTGTAGGTAATTGATTTACTTTTGCATTTACTTAATAATTAATTGGTCTATTCCCTTTACTGTGGTTTTATTTTCTCTTGTCACAGCTGTTTAGCCTTACAAGCACTTCCATATACAGCAGTCCCTTTAAAATACACTGTAGGGATGCTTTCTGGGAGGTAAATTTCCTAAAATTTTGCTTATCTGGAAATTGTTCAATATCTCTTTTAAATTTAAATGATAATCTTTCTGAGTAGAGTATTCTTGATTTGAGGCCCTTTTGTTACATTACATTAAATATATCATGCCACTCGCTTCTTTCCTGTAAGATTTCTGCTGGGAAGTCTGCTTATAGCCTGATGGGTTTTCCTTTGTAGGTGATATTTTTTCTCTCTCTGGCTGCTTTTAATACTGTTTGTCATTGATCTTTGCCCTTTTGATTATTATATGTCTTGCTGTTTTCAGCAATTATTTTCTCAACGACACTTTCTATATCTTTTTCTCTCTCTTCTTCTTCTGGTAACTGTATAATGTGAATACTGTTCTCTTTGATTTAGTCACACAGTTCTCTCAATATTCTTTCATTCCTAGAGACCCTTTTTTCTCTCTGTGCCTCAGTCTCTTGTATTCCTGTTCTCTAATTTCTATTTCATTTACCATCTCCTCTACCTCACCTAATCTGCTTTTTAATCCCTCCATTGTATGTTTCATTTTGGATACTGTATTTTTCAAAGTTTCTCTCTCTCTGTGGAAGTTCTCCCTGAGGTCTTGAGTGTTTTTCTGTAGCTCTGTGGGCATCTTTATTATTTTTATTTTGAAATATTTATCAGGAATATTGGTGAGTTCTGTTTCAGTTTGCTTTCTTTCAGGTGTTTGTGGGGTTTTGGTTTATACCAGGTTTTTTTTTTTTGCCTTTTCATGTTTGTAATGAATAATATGGAATAATAATTTTGTGTACGCAGCACCCTCTAGTGCCTAAAAGCTCTACTCTCTGGAGCTGCCCAGCCCCTGGAGTGATGGTGTGGATCACAGGTGCACAGCACCAGTGCCTGCCGGGAAGAAAGGGCTCTTTCCTGCTTCCTTGCCATAGTGTCTGCCTCCACTGCCAGGGCCAGTGGGCAGAGCAGGCAGGAAGGAGCCTCTTTGTTACACTCCGAAGCTGCCATAGGCAAGGCTGCCCTCTGGTTGGCCTGGCACAATGGCAGCTTCAGCAGGTTTGCAAACTGATTCCACGGTATGAAGGAGCTATGTATCTCAATGGTGCACCTCATGCCAGCCAGTGGGATGGAGCATGTGAATCTCCTGAATGTTCCTAGCCTACTGGGCTAAGTGTGCCAGGATGATTTTTTTCACCTGTCCTTTCTCTTGAGCAGCAAGCTCTGCATAATCCTTGCCCCTTTAGCAGCTGTTGGCAAGTCTTTCAAAGTGCCCACCTTTCTTTTGTCCCAGAGTGACCAGTTGTGGGTACCTGTTCTCCACCCGTGGCTGGAATCTCAGCCTTTCCCAGTATTCTGCCTGCCTTTGCTTTCCAACTCCTCTAATCTCCAGAGCACCATGTAATGTAGGTTCATGCTCCCAGAGCAGATCTCCATGGCTGGATGTTCACCAGTCTTAGGCTTCTTCCCCCTCCCTGCTCCGTTTCTCTTTCTTCCACCAGTGATCTGGGGTGGGGAGAGGGCTTGGGCCCCACCGGATTGCGGCTTGGCTACTTTTTCCTTTTCTGTGAGGTCTTCTCTTTTCCCCAGATGTAGGCAGTCTGTCACAGTCTTCCTTCTGGTCGCTCTTTCAGGATTAGTTGTATTTACTGTATTTTCATATTATGTGTGGTTTTGGGAGAAGGTTTCTGTCTCACTTCTCATGCTGCCATCTTTAGGCCTGTCATGGTTGTACCATTTTACATTCCCAACAAGAGTACACAAGGGTTCCCTTTTCTGCACATCCTCACCAACACTTGTCATCTCTTGTCTTTTTGATCTTGGCCATTCTAACAAGCTGAGGAGATATATTTCATCATGGTTTTGATTTGCATTTCCCTGATGAGTGGCGATGTTGAGTACCTTTTTATGTACTTGTTAGCTGTCTGTATATATATGTAATATGTAAATGTCTGTTTAGGTCCTTTGACCATTTTTAAATCAGGGTGTTTATTTTCTATTATGTTGTGAGTTCTTCATATACTTTGGATATTACCATCTTATCAGATAGGTGATTTGCTAACATTTTCTCCCTTTTTGTAGGTTGCTCCCCTCTTTGTTGATTGTTTTCTTTGCTGTGCAGTAGTTTTTATTAGAGGTAGTCCCACTATAGCCAGATGCCCTGTTATGGTGGATCAAACATCCAACAGCAGTGGTGGGAGGGAGGACGATGCAATAAAGGAAGGTCAGAAAGCTGTTGGAGAAGATGATGTCTCAGCATCTCTCAGATCTTATCACATAGCAGCAAGACCCCTCCTCTTGCCATTGAAAGGTAATGCAACAAATGAACTCGGGGTTCAGGTGCTGTGTTCAAGGCTGGGTCACACAGAGAAGAGTGTAATTTGACCGTTTTGCACCAGAGGGTACACAGATACTGTCTGCCCATCCTGAACACCGAGTTCCTGAAATCAGGCAAATTAGAAGTGTCACTGGGTCTGAAGTTAAACAGAACTGGTCCTATCCTCCTGTCACCACTTCTTACTGTGTAGGTTTGCATATTGCTTAACCTCGCTGAGACTTAGTTTTCTCATCTGGGAAATGAGAATCATAACAATACTCACCTCATCTGTCTGTGAAGGTTAAATGAAATGACAGACTCTGTATACAATGGGAAGTGCCTGTCCAGGGCTCCTGAGTTATCAGGAGGGACTCATTTAATTGTCATTATTGTGAATAATCCTGTGGCTACAGAGTGTTAGGAGAGGGGAGTCTGAGAGGGAGGGTCCAAGGACATGAAACAAGTCTTCCTGGACTGGAATCCCAGCCTCCTGCTCACACACTACAGAATGACAGGGAACTTTCTTCACCCTTTAAACCTCCCTCCTCCTGTCTGCAAGGTAAAAAGTGCAGCAAATTACAAAATAATGGAAGGGAGTACAGGTACAGCCTTTAGAGATTCTTAGTTGATTTAGCCAAGAACGTAGATGTTGATGGGAGTGGGGTGGCAAGAGCAGGTATGAAAGATATTTACACATTTTTTCTTTTACTGTTGGAGTCCCTAGGGATACACAGCTCTGATGGATACACCTTACATATGGAAGGTCTTTTGGAGAAAACGGCCACAACCTCACTAGCTATTATCCTTTCATATTGGGCTTAACTTCACCAATTTGGAAGAACCTATCCACCAATTTATACTCTTCTGTGTTAGGGTTGCCTGCAGACACTGACTTCTGTGACTGTGTTAAAAAAAAAAAAAAAACCAGGGGTATGTTGAAAAATCTCTTTTCCCTAATCCTTATCAATGGCGTGTTCACTGAACTGGCCCTGGCCAAAGCAGTATTTTAAGGGTTTAGGGATATCCAGTTTTCAACCTAAAAACACAAACAAATGCACGTTTTTGTCAGGTGATGGGAAATCCTACTACTGCTGATGCTTTCCTCCAGTTCTCCTCTGGTGGAGGTCAACACATACCCCCAGTGATTTGTGGTACACCTTCCCTAACCGCCTACCATGGGGAAAACATCAGAATGCTGAGTGTGCTATCTACCAAGACCTCCACCTCCACGCCACTGTTGGCCATCATCCTCTCCATCAACACTGACACCACAGACAGCTCATGTGAGCACCATGATGCCCAGAGCATGCAGCTTATCCTACTCATAGGCTCGGTTGGGGGGCTTGGGGCTAATGTTAAACATGGAGCTCAGTGCTGGAACAGGGAAATTCTCAGTTTCTCCCAACACTTACGTAGGTGCTTTTAGTATGTGCCAGGTGCTCTTCTGAGCACTTAAAATCATCAGCCCATTTGATCCTTACAGTGACCTGAGGAGGCCCTGTTTTCTCAATGCCTTTCACAGCTGTAGAAACCCAGCATGGAGCAGTGAGGTTTTCTGCCATATTCCTCAGGGAACAAGACTGAGTAGGTTTGAGCCAAGCAGAATAGTTATTGAGTCTGTGCTCTTGGTTTTTATTGTCATTGTTATTTTTATTGTTATTGGAAGAGGACTGTTGGAGCAGAAAGAGATTCTCAGGTCACAAGATATGAAGTGTATTTTGCTGTGGCATGGCTCTTCATCAATAAACCATTCAAAGCAAAAATTTTTTTAAAAACATGGTGCTCTTTATCTTTGACACTTGTGTCAGCAGTAACCGTATTGGAGCGAAATTATTAGGGAAATGTCACTGCTGTTGCAGTGATGTATGAAATGTCTGAGAACGTTGGCTGAATTTCAGACTTTTAAAAGGCAATGCTCCATTCTCCCAAGGTAATTAATCTGGAAGAGGAGTAAAGGCCAGTTAGTAAATATCATTGTCAGCACATCGGGTCCTACTGCTACTCAGTTACAGCAATCTGAAGGGACCGTCTGGTTCTTCCTCTGGGCTAGTGCCATGCCCATCACCAAGCAGTAACAGCCCCTCTGCTGTGCAGGCGTTTCCTGTCAGTGTGCAGGCAAGTGCATTTTGATCCCCATTCCCACCTGCCATACCCCTTTCGCAGAGGAGAAAACTGAGCCTTAGAGGAAGAATGAAATTGCACGTGCAAGGTCCCACAGCAAGTGAATGGTAGGTTGATCTCTCCTCTTGCTTCTCCAAGTCCAGGATATTCTCTAGTACACCTACATTTGCCTGGGAAGTTACTAGCTAAAGGGAACCAATGTCAAGGCAAATGACTCCTTGTAGGGCATTCTACTTTGTAAGATCTCCAGTGATGAACTTAAGGAGTGTCTGGGAAATGTGCTTTGCTGTCAGTTTAACAGCATGAAAAGACAAAGATAAGAAATCTGTAAACCAAATAATTTCCCCTGCTGGGCCAATGAAGCCATAAATATAACTGGGAAGAAAGTCTATCTGTGCATTTTGGTTATAAATTGCTCTTTCTTGACACTTAGTCAATATTTTTTTTAAAAAAAGTTTGTCCTTGTTGATTAGAGAGCATGTTTTCTGTGAGTTACGAAATACCTGTTTACAATAGGTACTTAATAGATATTCTGTGTAGGTGGCTGCCTAAGGTAAGCCGTTTTTATTAACAGCTCAAAATCCTGCAGCCCATATAATGCCTCATTTGGGGGATTGCCATTTGATTAAGTAGGTAGTTAGCTCATAATGAGAACATATGCTATTCCTATTCAAGGATGTTGTCTGTCAACAGATTCTGAAATCTCATCTCAGAGAAAAGGACACATGGGAAATCTCCGAATTTCTGCTCAGTTTTGCTGGGAATATAAACTGCTCCAAAATATAAAATCTATTAAAGAAACAGAACAGCTTATGGCTAAAGGAGAGTACCCACGGAAAAGACAAACTGGAAGCAGAACCCTCCCAAGCTCGCATTGGGAGCTTGTTGGAGAAGGTGGCGTGGCAGCTTACCAAATGGTGAGGAAGTGTTTCTGGCTGATCTGGGCCAGGGCAGGTTTGAGGTGGCTTCTAAGCAGGAAACACCTGGCCACAATCCTGGTGGGTAAAAATCTTCGCTGCAATTTTCAAGCAGGAAACAACCTTCTGGGTGCAGGTGATCTCCCTGGTAGGAAGGTCCACAAAGGGCTTTAGGAGTTGCTAAATTGCTGGGTGGTGTAAGGCCTGAGGTGTGTGGTGTTTATGTCAGGAGTTTCTTGATACCTATGGGGTGCAGGTAGATCAAAGCACATGGACAGGTGCATGTGGGGAGTCAAGGAATCAGTCACTGCTCCCTGAATGGCTAGCATGGGCTCTGGGTGCCCAGGGTCCCTCTTGAGGGGGCTGTGGTGAGATGGCAAGCGAGCTAGAGCGGGACTGCAAATTCACAAAGGGACCTCATGCTCTGGGTGTGTAGCCATATGGTAGGCGGACAAAAAAGCCAAGAGCAGCACACGAACTAGGAAAGGAAGTCCCGTCCTTTCCCAGTGGCCTTCCTACGACTCCAATGATTCCACTTAACATTGTGCCAGCTGTAAAGGAGACCTGTTGAGAGGGTCCATCTGTATTATCACAGAGAAGGTAATATAGCATGAATGTAGAGCGCAAGTAACTATCAAATGCATATATTTAGGTATATCTTGAATTTGTATATGAATTCCTTTTCCTCTATTATTTTCATTCTTTAAACATTCACCACTATCCAGAAAATCTGTTCTCTATTGATTCAACTAAACAATCTACCTAAACAGAAATTCTGAATCACTCTTCTTCAAAGTTCTTTAAAAGTTACTCATCATTTGTAAATTTGAAATTTATTTATCCACCAAAAAAAAGAGGAAAGAATTGAAGTAAGGAAAAGAAAGTAGGTGAGAGAGAGATTTGGAAGTAGAAGTGCATTCTTGATTGATGGACTACATTCTGTGCTCTTAGACACATGTCCTTTCCTTGGATGACCAAGAATTAGAGAAAATGAGAGAACTATCCGGTTTCATCTGTTTTATCGGAGCCATGCCAGCCAGGCAGAGGCCATGGGTTTGAGGATGATGCATCACCTTGAGCTTGGATAGAAGGGAAAACAGCCGTAGAGAAAGGGGAGCGCCTCGTTTCAGGGCTATCTAAACGTGGGGTGTGTCTCCTGAGAACCTGAGATCTTAGGCCGTCACCCTACGACACTTTGATCTGTTCTGAGGTGCCTGGACTTGTGGAGCGTCATTTCTATAATCAGTCTGGCAGGTTTATTCCCACATAGCACACACGCTTGTATTTGCAAGCTTGAAGTAACTGAAACATGGGGCAGACTCTGGTTTAAATGAGGAATTTCCTTAATAACTTTCATGCCTTAGCGGTGTGAAGTGATTTGTTTTTATGCTTATAGATCAGATACAGACTATGAATGTCAAAGAAAATACATTTTGCTATTTAGCATGTATCTGCACAGCTCATTCTATTAATAGTCTTTCAAAAGAATTTTCATTTAAAAAGTGAAAAGTTAATATTGGACAGAATTGACTATCTGAAAGGTTCTCTCAATTTAGCTGAATTAAATACTGTTAACCTTTGAAATGCTATGTAATTTTATTATAACATTATTTTGATCCCTCTATCAAATTCTATCAACATTTAAGACATTTAAAGACACAAGGTGCTTCCTTTGATCGTAGGTTTATGAAGTAATTTGAAAATGACCAATTTTTAAAACATTGTTTTTGACTTAGATTTGAGCCTTATTTCTGCCATTTAATAGCTGCATACAGTTCTGCATAGATAGTTTAGGCTAGAGATAGAGGTGTAGGAGTTTCTGACTATATAATAGGCATATATTGCAGTTCTTTCTGTTTTACCTCATGAATTCTGATGTTCTCCTGTTAGATACATGCACATCTAGGATTGTTTATCTTCATAGAGAATCCGCAGCTCTATCAGTATGTAATGCCACTTTTTACCCTCGATTAACTTCCTTGTTCTGATGTCAGCTTTGTCTGAAATTGGTACGGCTCTTTCTCCTTTTGATTAACGTTCGTGTATCTTTCCCCATCCTTCAGTATTAGCCTGTCTGAGTCTTTTTTGTTTAAAGTGGGTTTCTTGCACGTGATACGGGTTTATTTTATTTTGAAAATCCACTCTGACAACCTTTGTCTTTTATTTGGGGTATTTAGAGCCTTTGCATTTAAAATGACCGTTGATACAGCTGGATTAGTAGTTACTATGCTCATGTATTTTTTCTGTTCATGACACGTGGTTTTGATTTCCCTCTCCTTTTTCTGCTTTCCTGGTTTTAACTGAACATGTGATTATTATGTGATTCCACTGAACTCTTTAGGTATTAATTATACTTCTTTCTAAAGCGTTTGGGTGGATGCCTTGAGGTGCACAATGTATATCTTTAAGAAATCTAAATCTATTTTCAAATGATATGATATTGCTTCCTATGTGGCACAGATTCCTGAATAGAGAGCCCACCCCCCTGCCTTTTGGGTCATTACGACATTGTTGTTCCCTATTTCACTCATCTGTATTCTAGAGCCACATTGTTACTATTTTTGTGGTAAACAGTTATGTTTTGCTTCAACTAAAAATAAGAAAAATAAGTTAAGTATTTTATTTCTCTTTATTTTTTCTCTAATACTTTATTTATGTAGATTAAAGTTTCTGACATATCATTATTCTTCTGTCTGATGAACATATTTTAACATTTCTTGCAAGGAAGTCTGTGGCTGACAAATTCCCTTTGTTTTTGTTTGTATGGGAAAGTATTTAATTTCTTTCACTTTTGAAGGATAATTTGTCTGGATATTGAATTCTAGGTGGATGTTTTATTGTTTCTTTCACCATTTTAAATATTTCAATCCATTCTCTTACTTGCATGGTTTCTTTTAAACAAAAAACTTCATTATTAGGTACACAGCAACATTGAGAGAGAGGTACAGAGATTTCCCATATATCTCCTGCCCCCACACATACATAGCCTCCACCATTATCAACAACCTCCACGGGAGTGGTACATTTCCAGAATGTAATATAGTTGGAATTATACAGTATTCAGCCTTTTCAGATTGGTTTTCTTCACCTTTTAATATGCATTTCAGATTCCTCCATTTTTTATGACCTGATAACTCATTTTGTTTTAGCACTGCATGTATTTCATTGTCTAGATGTACCACCTTCATTACTGAAGGATATCTTAGTGGTTTCCAAATTTTAGCAATTATGAATAAAGCTGCTATAAGAATCTGTGTGCAGATTTTGTGTGGACATGTTTTCAACTACTTTGGGTAAATACCAAGGAGCATGACTGCTGGATTATAAAGTTACAGTATGTTTAGTTTTATAAGAAACTGTCAAATAATCTCCCAAAGCGGCTATGCCAGCATGATTTCTGTTATGTGCACTGGAGTTCTTGTCCTTGTTTCTCTAATGTTAGGGTTTAAAAGCCCCCCACTCCTGCTACCACACTCCTGGCTTTTTCCAAAATTTACCTTCCTTGTTTTGATGTCAGCTTTGTCTGAAATTGATACAGCTCCTTTTGTCTTTGGTTTTCTGTAGTTTGATATGATGTGTTTAGGTGATGAGGGTTTCTTTATTTTTTTTTATTCCTGCTTGGTGTTCTGTGAGCCTCCTGGATATATGGTTTGATGTCCACAAACTTTGGAAAGTTCTTAGCCAATTATTTTATTATCTCATATCGTTCTCCTCTTCTTTTTCTCCTCCTTTAGGTATTTCAGTTATATATATGTTACACCTCTTGTAATTGGGATGTTATGGTCTTGTATCATTTTTTCTCATTTGCTATAGAAGTTTCTATTGACCTATTTTCAATCTCATTGATGATTTCCTTGTCTGTGCTAAGTCTACTGATGAGCCCATCAAAGACATGCTTTATTTCTGTTTCAGTGTTTTTGGTTTATAACATTTCCTTTTCATTCTTTCTTAGTGTTTTCAGGTTTCTGTTTGTATAACCCAAGTGTTCTTCCATGTTGTCTGCTTTTTCCATTAGAACCTTTAACACGTAATAATAGTTATTTGACATTTTTTGTCTGATTAGTCCAATATCTGTGACATCTGTGAGTGTGATTCTATTGAAGGCTTTGTCTCTCCAGACTGTCTTTTTATTTTTGGAAAGCTAGGCAAGTTGTATTGGTTACCAGGTACAGGTAAATAGGCTGTTAGTAGGAGAATTTATGTTACCCTGGCAAGGAGTTGGGCCCTGTGTCATGTTTACTGTAGCTGTAGGTGCCAAGTCTCCAAATCCCTCCAACGTCATTGTGTTTGTCTCCCCTCTTGACTTGGGCTCCAGGGTATACTTCCTCAGAGAACAAAATATCCTCTGACATTTTAAGAGGCAGAAAATGACTACTATCATGGGAAACCAGGAAAGAGCTGACATTTTGAGTTATTAAAATTAGGATTTAACATACAGTCATAGTGGCAGGAGATTTGGAAGGAAGGAAAATGGTGGCCAGACCCAGGGACTCATTCACAGTACACGGTGGAAAAGAGAGAGAGATACCTAGAGTAGAAGGTTGAGCTAGGAGAGCTCAACTGTTTTCTGAGAGCAAAATATTGAGAGCTTTTGAATTAAAAAATGGCAGACCACTGAATGTGCTGGAGAAAGATGGATGTGTGACGATGCAGGGAAGCTGGAGATGGAGACCCGGGCCAGTCGGATAGTTGCCACATGGTCATCATAGTGAGAGTAGAAATGGTAGAATGTGCCAGAACTGGCAAGGATTAGCGAGCCATGGGATGTGTAGTTAAGGGAGACAAAGGAATCCAATGACTGTAGTATTTGGAGTTTGTGTGATTGGATCATGGTGAGATAGGTTGCTGAAGACCAAATAATCAATATAAAATAACATTTAAAATGGAATTGGACCCAGTAGAGGAGAACTGAATACTCTAGCTGAATCACTCCAGCTTTCTGGGTTGTTATAACTAGTGGGGCTTGAACATAAATGAAGGTGGACTTTGCAGTAGCCGGAGAACAAAGAGAAATGCTGCCGCAGTCTCTCTTGGAAAGGGCATCGTGTGATTTCTTCAGAAGAGACACACGTCTACTAAGTTTAAAATCTAAATAGAATTTACTTAACTCAAATATAGAGAACAATAATGACAAAGGATGTAGACCTCAGCTTCGACTCCCACTGCGACATTACAGCACTGTTGACGTCAGCCTCCACTCTGAGCCTGGCCCTGAACCAGCTTTAGAAACATGCAGATCAAATGTTGGGTCTACCTTTTTCTCCTTGCAAACCTTCCTAAGGGCATTTCTTTATTGTTTGGCTAGAATAACAAAATCTTGCCCGTTTCCTGAGTCTGGTGAAAAGTTTTCCACAATTGACACTTTGTCTGATTTTTACAGAATAGAATGGAAAGAACTTTAGAACTTGTGTTTTCCTGGAAACACGCATTTAGGGGACTGGTTGAACTGCATTCTTTCTGCCAGAAATATATTTTTCAGGCTCCCCACTGAGCTGCAGACCCTGTTTATCCTTTTGTTCATACCTGACAGTATCTTGTACTGCCCTAATTTTTTATCTTTTGGTGACAATAACAAAAAACCCTTCCCATCAGTATTTATTTTTGACAACTTAAATAACGGCCAAAGGCTAGTGTGTCGGGGTTGTAGTTTTCCCCTTCGCACACACAATAAACTCTATTTGGAGATGTCGCCACCTTCATCACTCGTTTCTTCTCTCCTAATCACTTACCCAACCATCATTTTAGCCATCGGTTTTATCTGCTAATACATTAAAGACATTTTTTTTTAAGTTTCAAGCTTGAAGGGGTCTTATAAATAGTCTCACCCAAGGCTCTCCTTCCATCGCTAGGCACCAAGGCCAGGGAGGTCCCTTGTGCTTTTCCCAGGCACACGGCGGGCCTGCGGTGGGTCCAGAGTGGGAAGTGGCCCCGTGCTCTGTTCACTCCTCAGTGTTGGGAGGAGAAATGGGAGGAAAACGTCCAAAGTCAATTCAGCAACCTGAAGTTGTCTTTTTGAAAATCGATAAGCTATAAATCAATAAAACTAGAAATATTCAATTGATCTGAAGTTGATATGAGGACATGTAAGGCATGATCCTGTCTGGAGGAAGTTGCAGTATAATTGCAGGTAGGCAATTAAGTCCAACATGAGACAGAGGTTACTGATCGCTTGCCAAATGAATCATAGAAACCCCACCACTCCAGATGTTCAGGGACCCTGGAGGAACCTCTGACAGCTCACTGCATCCGCACCACCTGGGTCGGAGCTCAGGGACAGCCTGCGGCCAGCAAGCCGGCAGAGGGAGGAGTGATGGGGGAGGCTGCAGAAGCCGGCTGGGAAAGGGAAGGAGCCTCAGACAGACTGGGCTGGCTTGGCCCGAGGGCTGAGCGGGTACGGGCTGTGGGGCTTTGGGAAGCCACAGGGTTCCCACAGGAGACTTCGCCCGCTGGACATTCCCTTGCAGATAAAACATACAGGTCCAAACAAGCTAGGTCTCTTTCCTTGTGAGTGTCTTTTTCTGTCATCTTAAATGCTTTTAAGTCTGTATGGCACGTAGGGACTCTACCAAACCACACAGCCATTTAATCTCCATTTCACTGTCAATCATGCCTTGTAAGTCAAAACAGACAGTGAGAGCCAGAGCCCCGGGGAGCCCACTCAGCGCTCACACACCTCAGGGGTCGGGGATTGGGGAGCTTTCCAACGTCTCTTTTTCATTTCCTGAAACTAAGAATAGTGACCTGGAAATAACACAAGACATAAATGTAAGGTGAACCAGCAGGTTGATAGCCTTCCAATTAGGACGAAAAATATTAGGGAATGGAATTCTAAAGATTAGAATATGAGTGACCACGAGCATACTTTGGGCCAGAAGCTGTCCAGCGTTATTTCTTACTGGCCTGTGGGACAGGCACCCACACCCGTGCCTGCTGCCCAGGGACACAACTTGCTCAATTCCACGGGCCACAGGATAGGGTCGGACTCAGCCTTAATCATCATAGTTGAGCTTGACAGTCAAGGCCAAACAATGTTCTCCCTGCCTTCTCCATGCCCCATACTTGACGCAGAAGCAGAGGGCGATGTGGTGGAAGTCAGAGGATCCAACAGAGGGCCTGGGGGTGGTAGCAGTAACCAGGCTTGCTTGTAAGTAACTGACACCTGTATTATTCCATTCAGTTTTGCTACTATTGACAAAGAGGGTGTAGCAGTCTGGCAGTTGTGTCCACTGGGTATTTCAAGTGTAACCCCTACAGACCCTCTCAAGTACGTCCCTTCCCGTTCTTTCGCCACTCATTAAATGAGAACCGTGACTTTGCAGACCTCAGAGCTGTCGTTGAGTTCTTGACGCAGTCACTGAGCCCTCTCAGCAGCCTTGCGGCTTCCACCCGGCCTGGGGCGATCTCTGCGTGGGCGCAGGCAGAGGCCACCCGCCGCCACCTGGGCGCTTACACTTCATCTCATCAGATGGTCTGCTGTGTCCTTGCGATCACTCTCTCCCTCACTCAGAATTAAGTCAAGTCCTTACCATGTTCCCAAGTCTCCCCTCCCTCCTGCCCAGACGCTACTGGTTCCTCCAGAGGCTCAGCCAGCCACCCTGGACACCTGTATCCATCACATGTGAGGCATGCCTGCCTCAGAGTCCTGCACCAGCTCTTCTCAGACCAGAAGCCTCTTCTCTGACGTATATACATAGTTTTCTCTCACCATCTCTAGGTCTTAGTGTAAAGTTCACCATATTCACGAAGCCTTCCCAGACTCTCCTGTATATATAAAACTGCCCATTCCTGCCCTCAGTTTCTGTTTTAGTTCCTCTGAGACACCATGCATGTTCTTGTTCCTGTGCTCACTGCCTCTCCTGCTCAGTGAGCACCATAAGCACAGGGTTTCTCTGCCCTGTTCTTCAGGGCAGTGCCTGGCAAGGTAAGGGCTCAAAGTGTTTTTGCAGGAAGGGAGGAAGAAAGGGTTAACGAAGTAACTGCAGTCAGATCGCTTTGTCTCCAGTACAAGCTTGCACTAATAAACTGGATGGCCTTGGGCAATTACTGTCTCTTCCTAAGCCTTAGTTTCATAGTCTGAAAAATTACGGTAATAATAGGAGAATGAAGTTAGATAACCTGTGTAGAATGGTGAGTCTTAGCTCTTGGTGAAAAGAAAGCTGATGGCAGGTGCAAATGATCATTTGTGTATTTATTCACCATGGGAGTAATGTAAGCCCCTGTTCACTTTCTTCTTGGAAGATCAGGACGGAATTCAGGGGTGTGCAGTTGTCACTGTAACCTTCAATCTTTTCTAATTAACAAAAGCATCCTTCTCCAGTATTTTGATTATGGTTCAAGACTATGTCTTGGGCCACATCTCCCTCTGTGGTGGAACCACAGTGACACATCCCACCCACCATATGAACTAAGAATGGGTGGTACTGCCAGGGTGTGAATGTGGACGTTGAGAGGTAGCCCTTGTCAGGGCCTGAGGAAGTGTAGGAGTGCTGGCCGCACAGAAAGGACCAGCAGGAGACTATAGGAAATGCTAATGCTCTTTTTCATATTTGGTGGCTTATAGTAGCACTATGCCCAGTCAGTGAAACTCCTGCAGAAAGCTAGCATTTGTTAAGGTTCACTGCAGGGTTCTCCTACAAGGGCACTGTCCCCCATGGATTTAAGTCATGATTCCCTTCTCACAATCCCAGTATCTACCACAGTTTTACAGAAGGCTCTCATTAGCTAGATGAAAGCTCCCAGAGGTCAGGGCTACATGTACTATATTGAGCCCCACGCGTCTCACACACAACCTGGGTGATGCACAACCCACATTGTTGGATTTTTTTTGAGGGACTATAGCTGTTTGATAGGGCTGTGTTCATGTTCAGGACTTTGCACATTATATGATTTCCTATTCTAACCAGAAAAACTTTAAGAGGGAAGGAGCATTGTCAAATAAATCTAAGATGATAGCAGGACTAAACTGTGGTGTGCCAGGAAAACTCAGGGTGTTCAGGGTTCCCTCTGGGACGGGGAAAGGTCTGTCTTCCCTGGTTTCCATTGTGAACTATGGCCTGTTTGTATCCTACTCTTTCTGTCTCAAAATCTACCACCAGGTGAAAGCTGCCTAGTGTTACTCAGTCTGTGGTCTGGTGGGGGTCTGTGTCCTGTGTGTCAGCAAACAGACCACAGGAATAGGGAGAATAAGAGGGTGTGCATGCATGACTCAACAATAAAAAGACAAATGGGCTAATTAAAGATGGGCAAAGGATTTGAATAGTCATTTCTCCAAAGAAACGGCCATATACAAATAGCCATATACAAATGGCAAATCAGTACATGAAAAGATGTTCAACATCCTTAGTCATGAAGGAAATGCATACCCAAACCACCATGATATTAGCACCTCACACCCACTAGGGTGGCTATAACACAAAAGACATCATAACAAGTGTTGGCTCTGATGTGGAGAAATTAGGACCCTTGCACACTGCTGGTGGGAATAGAAAATGGTGCATCTGCTTTGGCAAAAAATCTGGCCATTCCTCAAACAGTTAAACATAGTTATCATATAGTCCATTATTTCAATTCTTAGGAATATAATCATGAGATATGAAAAATATATTTTCACACAAAAACTTTCTCATGAATGTTCAAAGCAACATTATCCATAATATATGACAAGTGTAAAAAACACTAATGTCCACCAACTGAGGAATAGATAAAAAGAAGTGGTATATCCACACAGTGGAATGTTATTTGGCAATAAAAAAACAAGAAGTGTCGAGGTATGCTACAATATGTATGAACCTTGAAAACATTTTACTAAGTGAAAGAAATCATACACAAAAGGACAAATATTTGTACAATTCTACTTATATGAAATAGCTACCATAGGCAAATTCATTGAAACAAAAAGTATAATAGTGGCTGCTAGGGGCTGGGGGTATGGAGAAATGAGGAGTAATAGCTAAAAATATAAACAGTATTTCTTGTTGGACTGATGAAATATTCTGGAATTAGATATTAGTAATCAATGCATTGGTGATCAATTTGTGAATATACTAAATACCACCAAATTGTCCACTTTTAAACAATGAACTTTGTGGTATGAGACTTAAAGCTTGATACTTGGTGTTTAAAAAAAAAAGAATATAGGTGATTTAGAAAACATATTAACTATAATAAATTTTACAGTTATATAAATTATATTTCATCTTTGATTTCTTTGACAGTTCATTTTTTAAAATATTCCTACCTGGGGGTGGGAAAGACTTGAGGGGTGACAGGGGGCAGGAGGGAAGTCTCATCCTGGGAACCTCCCAGGAACCATGTTTACGATTTGCCTTCTAATTAGGGACTCGAGAAATAAATCTCCCACTGTGCTTTACCGTTTAGTTATTCATTCCTCTGATATTTAATGAGGACCTATTATGAGGCAGGGTATCTTTTTTTTTTATTAAGGTATCATTAATATACAATCTTATGCTCAGGAGGCAGGGTATCTTAAAGGAGCTGGTGTGCCCCTCAGTTTCTCTTGTTTCAGACTAAATTCTACCTTTTCTTCAACATTTACATGTGGAATCAAATTGCAAAGGAAAATCAGATTGATAAAACTTGCCACAGTACACACCAGAAACCTTGGAATAGGGTTATGTTCATTCATGGAGGAATTCTAATTCTTAGACTTTATCTCAGAAAAACAAAGGATCATTGTTAAGGAAAAGCATGTCCATCACAGCATTTCTTAAATTAGTAGAGTTCAACCAACCCACATATTCAATGATCTGAGATCAGTTAAGTAAATGTTGGTGTGTCCTTATAAGAATAGGCTGCACATTTTGCCCACGATGCTGAGGATTTGTACTCACTGACAGAAGGACTTTCCTAATACAAAGTTGACTAATAAATGCAGTTAGACCACAGTAGGGGTCCTATAACCTCAAGGATGTATTTGATCTATACAGATAAGTGTGAATGCAAGTGTAAGACAGTATTGATTGCAGAATCTAGATGGATATATGGTTGCTTATTATAAAATCCTATCAACTTTTTGGTACATTTGGAATTTTGGGAACTTTATAAAAATAAATTTTCCTTGAAAGGGGGACATTTTCTAGTTTTTTAGACTTCAAAGGGATTTTGCAGAGATATACTCCAATGTAAATAATCACCCTTGCAGTCAGAGGTTCCTTCACTGTGTTTAACCTCCATTCCATTTTCTCAGATACTGAGCAGAGACTCGCCCTTCATGTGGATCCTTCCCATTATATGCCTTTGAAACCATTCCTAGGAACTTGACCTCTTAAGATCCATTGAGTCTCAGTGGGATTTGCGTTAGCAGCCTTGAAGATCAAACATGTAAATTAACTTAGCATAAGTTACAAAACTCCCAGTCCATGGGCACACTAGTACAACAAAAATTACTGAAGTCTTAAAAAATAATTGAAGTCTCCAAGAAACCTTTATTAATGGGGGTTTCTCTGTTAATATTCACTTATTAGAAATTAAAACTGAAGCATCTTAGTATGTGCACTTACTATTCATTTGAAAATAAAAAACATATAAGTAAAACATTTGTATATTATCCCCCCCAAAAAAATTTAGTGAAAATTAAGTCACATTTTTGCAAATCTCTCTAAGGCTTAATGAAAGCTAGCTGATTTTCAAATCTGTTTCTGTATGCAAACTTTTGTGATATATACTTTTGATTGAAGAAAATCCAGTCGGGGACAGAACTGCAGTTCAGAAATAGGCAAGTGTTTTATTAGACTTTTCAGGTAATCATGGCTATTCCTTGATATCACATAAAATTCAATTAGCAGTCATTTCTTAGAATTTTACAATGTGGAACCTGATATTATATCACTGAACTATTCACACTCTGTAACTTACAATCCATTGGTCTATCTTGTACTTTCAAGATACCTTTTACTCATGTATGGTTTTGTAACAACATGCATTGGTCCATTAGAAAATACTGATTTACAGAGTTCGCATACCATCCAAATGTTGACACATCACAAAGATCGCATCTGTTAATATTCTCCCCAATCTCATTAGAACAATATTTAAGTATTGGGAAGCTATCAAGTTCATGATACAAGTTTACCAAAATTCCAATGTACACTTGAAATCTCAAATTTCAGTATTGGCAACAAATACTATCAATTATTCTTCTAGTAGTAGTGGACTTTTTTCATTCATTTTCAAGAAAATGTCTACCAAACATCCAAGTCTGAAAATAACTATAATTTGTCTTCCTGTTATTCTTACAAGTAGAAATGCTATTTCATGAGAACTGCTTTGTGCGTCAGCACCCGGGAGTTACAGCTGATTATTGGTGAATATTGTAGTTTCATTCTAAATCCTTCCTGGGAGCCATTTTATTGGAAATGTTGTCCTTCCCACTCCAGGCAACGTTATTCTGGTGCAGATCAATCCCAGTAAAGATGGGAAAGGACTCATGGAGAGGACTGTTGGTTGGTAGCGAGCAAACAGTACATCCTGAGGACGAGGTGAGAAGTGACACATGCCTCACCAGCAGTAAGCTGTGCCCTGAGCCAACAAGGTCTGCCCAAAGCTGGAGGGTTCTACTGCCGTCCCAAAAGGAAAACGCTGTCAAGCACAGGACACATTATAAACGAGATGCTAGATGAATATTTAACGAATACGAAGATTAAATACTGCATTTGAAAATTATTTGTTCCATATTCAGATACATAATATCAAAAGCCTACTATAGGTGAAACTTTGTACAATCAAAAAGCAAGGACTTTATTTTTCTCTTGAAAGCACACGGAAGCGTAGCAGGCCCTGGTTGCTGTGTACTCTGGGAGCTAGCTGGTGTGTGTGCCCCAAACCCCATGAAGGGCTGGCTGTCAGCCCAGTTTGCAGTTACGCAGTGTGAAGGGCCGCTTCTCCTTGGGGTTCTGCTCAGAGGGTCTGGCCGCCCCCGCACTCCAAGGTCCAAGAACCGCAGCGACATCTCCTGGTGGCGGCTGTGCACTGCAGACTCGTTTTATGGACACTGACTTTGGGGGTGTTGCAGCAGAGAGAGACACTGGGCAGGTGCCTTCTGTCTCCCTCATTCCATCCAAGGCCTCTGGAGGCCTCTTGACCATGCCAGCCCACTTCAGGAAGGTGCCTAGCACAGCATGAGCTGGGTGCAATAGCCAGAGGCGACAAATGCCTGTCTCCCTGTGACTTCAGCTGCTGTACAGTCAGAAACTGCTTTGCTTAAAATGTGATATGATTATTAATAAAATGTATTCACTTTTATTGCTGTGCCTCACTCTCAGCCATTTTTTTGCAGTATGTTCAATTTTAAACAGCTTTTAATATTTTCCACCATGGCCTATAATTAAAATTTAATTTAATGAGAAGAGATATATTTATTTAATTCTTTATTTTTGTGAGTAATCACATTAAATAAAAACAAAAGCTGGATAAACAATACAATTAGATATCAACCAGGACATTGTAAACTCTAGTTTGAAGCTAAGGAAACAAACATCTGCTATCTATCCCCTTGGTTAAAAACTGATAAAATATAAAGTAAAAGTAAAAGGGAAAGTATCTTTTGTGGCTAGATGTACTCTGTGTAAGCATCTCCTACACATTTTTTGTAGACCTTTTTATGAAGTTGCTATATGCAAAGACATGTTGCATTTTCCCAATGTTTAATAGATAATTTCTTCAGTTTCCGTGCATGTTTATCTTACGTTGCCATCCAAGCCTTTCCTTTTCACAAGACAGTGTTAAGCAGAGGCTTATGTAAGCCGGGGAGCCATGCCAAGATTATCTGAACATCTTTCTAAAACTTCCAAGCTCTCTGACTTAGTTCCAGTACAAATATTTTCATATATGTTTTTCTTCCTCTGTTTTTTTATAAGTTTATTTACTTCATTTTTCACTTCACCACATAGTTTTGAGTGCTGACCACACACAGTGGACTCTGTACTAGGGTCTCAGGGTAGAGGGAACCTGCCTCACTGCCTATAGGAGCTGGAACTGAGGGCATCTGCAGGTCAGTCCAGCTATGCGTCACATGTGCTATGCAAAGGGAGCAGTTGTTTAGGGGCTCACCCGGCACTTGTAATCTGACAGGGGAGGTGACATCCTGGGCGGTGGCTGAGGCAGCTGTGGCAGGACAGACATGTTTCTCTAATGACTGCTGTTGGAGAGGTGAAGACAAACTTAGATCCAAGCTCTTTTGCTATTCCACAGACAGCCTTGCTGGTAGCCATGTCTTGCCCAGAAAGTTGAGTTTCAAGAAGGAACAGATGGTAGGACCTGAGGACCATTGTCCAGGGACACATGATGCTGGCCTGTGTCTCAGAGCCAAAGCAAAAGGAGCCTGCGTTTCTGTGTCTGGAGGCTGACCTGCTCTGGGCTCAGAGCCTGTGAATATTTTACCCGGGAAATGCCGTTCTCCAAATGTGTGCTTGCTTTCATGAGAATGCACCAAAAGAGATTTTACTAACGTGAAACACCAGTGGAGAGTGATTCCTCAGAGATGAGCTGCGGTTGTCTGAGAGCCCGCGGGCACCGACCCTTCCAGGCATGTGACCTGGACAAGGACTCTCCAGTCTGCGCATGAATGTGTCTGTTGGTTGGCTGCACACCTCCTGCCAGCTCACCACTCCCCCTGCAGTTACTCTGTAAGCCCTGCAAAGGGCAGCCCCTTTCTGCCAAAACCATTCTCCTGCACACAGGCCAAGGTTACCATGATGATGTTAAACTCCCATCTGTTTCTGAAAGGAGGAGGCCAAATTTTTTGACTTCTGGATGAGTGTGTGGGATGCTTCCTCTCTCTGTGTGAAATGGTGCTGTTGAAGCCAGACTGTGCTGTGTGGCCACCAGCCAGGAGACTCTGGAGTCCAGGTCATGCGTCCAGCACCGAGCTCTACCTCTCCTTAGCAGTGTGAGCTTGGGCAGCTCTTTCTGGAATTAGCTAGATGTCTGAGTGTCCTGCAGCTGGGAAAGAGAGTGGATAAATAATTTATCTCAATGGGACTATGCAAGAGGGAAATAGTCACCCGATGTAAACATCATACCACTGTACTTGGCAAAGAACAGCCCTCAGCCCACTTACTCTGTCGCCTCCTTCACCCTTCTGGGTCTTATGCAGCAGCCTCTCCCAGACTAGATGGACATGTAGGAGAGAAGCCTTCTCCTCATTGACAAAGGCCTTGGAGCCTTGAAATCCAGGCTCTGCAAGGAATATATAGCCCTCAGGAGCTAACAGGTCCAGCACAGTTCCTGGATGTGGCATGATCTAGTGTGGCACTCAGGGATACCTGCCCCAGTAAACCTCACCTTCTCCTCAGATAGCCAATTTTTTTTTATTTTGGTATCATTAATGTACAATTACATTAGCAATATTATGTTTACTAGACTCCCCCCATTACTGAGTCCCCACCACACACCCTATTACAGTCACTGTCCATCAGCATAGTGAGATGCTATAGAATCACTACTTGTCTTCTTTCTGTTGTACTGCCTTCCCTGTGCCCCCCACACACACCATGTGTGCTAATCATAATGCCCTTTTTTCCCCTTATCCCTCGCTTCCCACCCATCCTCCCCAGTCCCTTTCCCTTTGGTAACTGTTAGTCCATTCTTGGGTTCTGTGAGTCTGCTGCTGTTTTGTTCCTTCAGTTTTTTCTTTGTCCTTATAGTCCACAGATGAGTGAAATCATTTCATACTTGTCTTCTCTGCCTGGTTTATTTCACTGAGCATAATACCCTCTAGCTCCATCCATGTTGTTGCAAATAGTAGAATTTTTTTTCTTCCTATGGCTGAATAATATTCCATTGTGTATATGCACCACATCTTTATCCATTCATCTACTGATTACTTCCATTTCTTGGCTATTGTAAATAGTGCTGAGATAAACATAGGGATGCATATGTCTTTTTCAAACTGGGCTCCTGCATTCTTAGGGTAAATTCCTAGGAGTGGAATTCCTGGGTCAAATGGTATTTTTATAATTAGTTTTTTGAAGAACCTCCATACTGCTTTCCACAATGGTTGAACAATTTACATTCCCACCAGCAGTGTAGGAGGGTTCCCCTTTCTCCACATCCTCGCCAACATTTGTTGTTGTTTGTGTTTTGGATGGTGGCCATCCTAACTGGTGTGAGGTGATATCTAACTGTGGTTTTAATTTGCATTTCTCTGATGATTAGCAATGTGGAGCATCTTTTCATGTGCCTGTTGGCCATCTGAATTTCTTCTTTAGAGAAGTGTCTATTCAGCTCCTCTACCCACTTTTTAATTGGCTTATTTGCTTTTTGTTTGTTGAGGTGTGTGAGCTCTTTATATATTTTGGATGACAACCCTTTATTGGATATGTCATTTATGAATATATTCTCCCATACTGTAGGATGTCTTTTTGTTCTACTGATGGTGTCCTTTGCTGTACAGAAGCTTTTCAGCTTGATATAGTCCCACTTGTTCATTTTTCCTTTTATTTCCCTTGCCTGGGGAGATATGTTCATGAAGAAGTTGCTCATGTTTATATCCAAGAGATTTTTGCCTATGTATTTTTCTAGGAGTTTTATGGTTTCATGACTTACATTTCATGACTTTGATCCATTTCGAATTCACTTTTGTGTATGGGGTTAGACAATGACCCAGTTTCATTCTCTTACATGTAGCTGTCCAGTTTTGCCAACACCAGCTGCTGAAGAGGCAGCCATTTCCCCATTATGTATCCATGGCTCCTTTATCGTATATTAATTGACCATATATGTTTGGGTTAATATCTGGACTCTCTATTCTGTTCCACTGGTCTGTGGGTCTGTTCTTGTGCCAGTACCAAATTGTATTGATTACTATGGCTTTGTAGTAGAGCTTGAAGTTGGGGTAGCAAGATCCCCCCAGCTTTATTCTTCCTTCTCAGGATTTCTTTGGGTACTCGGTGTCTTCTGTGGTTCCATGTGAATTTTAGAACTATTTGTTCCAATTCGTTGAAGAATGCTGTTGGTATTTTGATAGGGATTGCATTGAATCTGTAGATTGCTTTAGGTAGTATAGCCATTTTGACAATATTAATTCTTCCGAGCCAAGAGCATGGGATGAGTTTCCATTTGTTAGTGTCCTCTTTAATTTCTCTTAAGAGTTTCTTGTAGTTTTCAGGGTACAGGTCTTTCACTTCCCTGGTTGGGTTTATTCCTAGGTATTTTATTCTTTTTGATGCAATTGTGAATGGAATTGTTTTCCTGATTTCTCTTTCTGTTAGTTCATTGTTAGTGTATAGGAAAACAACAGATTTCTGTGTATTAATTTCGTATCCTGCAACTTTGCTGAATTCAGATATTAGTTCTAGTAATTTTGGAATGGATTCTTTAGGGTTTTTTATGTACAGTATCATGTCATCTGCAAAAAGTGACTGTTTGACTTCTTCCTTACCAATCTGAATGCCTTTTTTTCTTTGTTTGGTCTGACTGCCATGGCTAGGACCTCCAGAACTATGTTGAATAAAAGTGGAGAGAGTGGGCATCCCTGTCTTGTTCCTGATCTTAGGTGAAAAGCTTTCAGCTTGTCACTGTTAAGTATGATGTTGGCTGTGGATTTGTCATATATGGCCTTTATTATGTTGAGATACTTGTTCTCTATATCCATATTGTTGAGAGTTTTTATCATGAATGGATGTTGAATCTTCTTGAATGCTTTTTCAGCATCTGTGGAGATTCTCATGTGGTTTTTGTTCTTCTTTTTGTTGATGTAGTAGATGATGTTGATGGATTTTCGAATGTTGTACCAACCATCCTTGCATCCCTGAGATGAATCCCACTTGATCATGGTGTATGATCTTGATGTATTTTTTAATTCGGTTTGCTAATATTTGTTGAGTATTTTTGCATCTATGTTCACCAGGGGTATTGGGCTGTAATTTTCTTTTTTTGTGGGATCTTTGCCTGGTTTTGGTATTAGAGTGATGCTGGCTTCATAGAATGAGTTTGGAAGTATTCCCCCCTCTTCTATTTTTTTGGAAAACTTTAAGGAGAATAGGTATTATGTCTTCTCTAAATGTCTGATAAAATTCTGCGGTGAATCCATCTTGCCCTGGGGGTTTTGTTCTTGGTTAATTTTTTGATTACCGAATCAATTTAGTTGCTGGTTATTGGTCTGTTCAGATATTTTGTTTCTTCCTTGGTCCTTCTTGGAAGGTTGAATTTCTCTAGAAAGTTGTCCATTCCTTTTAGGTTATCCAGCTTTTAATTTGGTCATTGATCCATTGTTTACTTAGGAGGATGTTGATAAGCCTCCATTTGCTTGTGAGCCTTTTGTTTTATTTGTACAATTTATTTCTTGTTTTATACCTTTGTGATATGAGAAGTTGGTTGGTAGAATTTCAATATTTTTTAATTTACTGAGGCTCATTTTGTGGCCTAGTATGTAGTCTATTCTGGAAAATGTTCCATGTGCACTTGAGAAGAATGTGTATCCTGCTGCTTTTGGGTGTAGAGTTCTGTAGATGTCTGTTAGGTCCATCTGTTCTAGTCTGTTGTTCAGTGCCTCTGTGTCTTTACTTATCCTCTGCTCTGCCTGGTTGATCTATCCTTTGGAGTGAGTGGTGTGTTGAAGTCTCCTAAAATGAATGCATTGCTGTCTATTTCCTCCTTTAATTCTGTTAGTATTTGTTTCACATATATAGGTGCTCCTGTGTTGGGTGAATAGATATTTATAATGGTTATATCCTATTGTTGGAATAACCCCTTTATCATTATGTAATGTCCTTCTTTATCTCTTGTTACTTTCTTAGTTTTGAAGTCTATTCTGCTCAGACAGCCAATTTTTGAGTCTTGGATGCTGAAGTCTGTTTACCCAAACGGTACTCCAGAGCTGAGCAAAGGCCAGTGCAATGTCCTAGGATTCTGAAATTACTGATATCCAGGATATGGCAATGCACTGAGATGGGGGACTGGATGGGTTCTTTCCCCAGACACCACCCTATTCCGGAGATGGGAGTGGACACAGCGTCATTTCCCTGGGCAAACTTCCATGACGTTGAATTGAAGCTGGTTTCACCCTCAGGAATTATCTTGGCAGGAGTAGCTCTTTTTCCACTGGAGAGTCTGGAGTAGGGGTTGGGGGACTCCCAGGATTGGGCACAAGTACACCAGCCTTTATAATGCGGGTGACCTGTCGACAGACTGAACGTATGAGAGGGCAGGCAGCTCTTCAGGGCTAATCTGTTCTTGCATAAATGTTACTTGTTTTTTGTTACATCGTTGAATCCAGCTTTCAGGTAGAAACAGGCTAACAGAAGATGATGTATCATTTAAGTCACATGGCAAGATTTCCCATTCAATCTGTAATTTCAACATTTCCAAAATGAACATTATCCCATATCTTAAATATTAGGACTTACACAGGTAATTGGTGTTCCATAACCCCTTTGAGGATAATCCAATAACCCCCATTTTATTTAATTTTGAGAAAATACTATATTTAAAAATTAAAATATCCATGTATATTTTACACACACACACACAGGCACACACACACACACGCACCTCATTTTCCTGGCTCTGGACTCACTGTCTTTAATGATGATAGCCGCAAACATTAATCGTCCAAAATTGATTTGCTGTTTGTTCATGTTCACTTAGTGTTAGACTGGATGATCTTCTGAGCTATTGAATATCTTTCAGGAACCCAAAGTGGTTCAATTAAATGTACATACAGAATATTAAAAGCAAATGCACAAAAGTGGCAAAATGACACTTCCTACCATCACCTTCTGTTTTGCTCTTTATCAGAAGGAAGCTGGTTTCATTTTAATGACAGAATTAAGCTGAAATGTAAAAATCTAGATAGGCTCTACCAAGGGAGTTTTTGCACATGGTAAGTGCCCCAGCAGGATTCATCTGTGAAATTTAGCCATAGAATTAAAGGTGGTGTTGAAGTTTGAGTTAGTGTGTGAAAATGTTCTTTGGAAGAAGTCAAGAGCAAAAATAAAAATGTTGTGACCACACAATTCTGCAAAAGTAGAGGTTTTCAAAGAACTGGATTTGCTCTGTAAAACTAATAAAACCTGAATAATGCCTATTTCAATTGTTATCATTTCTTGTGGTTTTATTTTTTAGTATCTATTAAGAGCTCTTTGATGTGCCATTTATATCCAGTATTTTAAAACAGGAAAAGCAGACAAAAGGTGTAAATGTTCCCCTTTTTGTGTTTCACCATGTAACAGGAAATAGATACTTTCCCATAAGGGTGTTGCTCTTTGTGCCTTGACAATCAGTTGGATGCCTTTTATTCAATGTCAGCATCATATTCTGCTCTAGGTTATTGTCACTGCTTCCTAGAGGCTGGGGCTTACAAGTCCATCTCAGATGTTAGAGCCAGATAACAGTATTTCAAATGAGCATCTCTCCAAACAATGGCACATTCAAAATGGCTAAACTGCCCAACAGAACGCTTTTTTCTTCAGGATTTCCCAAAGTCTTTGAAAGAAGGTAGAAGATCCATCCTACATCTCCATATTTCAGACTTCTTGCACAAACACTGCCAAGGCACGTTTTGTTAAAAGGGATCTCCTCTCCTTCTTGCAAAATGAAATTAGGAGTTTTTTTTTTTTGTTGTTTGTTTGTTTTTAGTTTCTCATGATAGAACTTTCCTATGATTTCTATATATTGAGAAGTGAAAAATGTGGAGGAAGGCTCGTCCCATCTGCCAGAAAGCCTTACCCAGTAGGATTGCAGGTCCAGCTGGGCACAGGACCTCACCAAAATCTTAAAACTACAGTGAAGAGAAAATAAAGGGAACTTATTGGCATCAAAAATAGAAGCAAAACAGACTGGGTACAGCTAGAGCGACAGAAACTAGTGAGACTTAGTTCCCTGAAAATAAACAGACCTGGGGAGTTCCGTGCACAAGGTGGCTGGAGGTGCTCTCTGGAGTCACGCCCTTAAGGTAGGGTGGAAGGCAGGGTTAGGAAGAGGAAAAAATTGACTCACAGTGAGTTTGCTGTTGGGAGCTGTGGAGCTGTGATAGCCCCATGACAGAGGTCCGGAGTTGAAGCAATGTGGCCAAGTCTTTGTGTCCCTGGATCACTGGCAAGTCATTGGCCATAGGTGCCCTGGACAGGGGGCATAACCTGGGCATGGCAGCCCCTATAGCTGAGAGGGATTCTTGGTAAAGATGCAGCCATGGACTCACTTTTGCAGTAGCTGGAGATTGGGTTCATCCACCCTGAAGAAGGATCTGGGATGAAGCAGCAAGATGTCTACTGTGGAAACAGAGCGAGAAGATGTTGAAGACAGAGGTGGATTCACTCATTCAGCACATGCTTGTGAAGAGCTGATCACATTCCCACTGGGGTTCCCGGCATGGAGAAATGCACGAGCATGGCTGACCTCATAGCCTAGCGTTCCAGTGAAGAGGGCAAACCATCAGCTCTCCGGCAAGAAGAAAATCAGCTTCCAAAAATTAAGATTGAAGGGAAAGATCAGTACTGTGAAGAAAATCAGGTAATGACTGGTGTTGAAGCGTGAGGCTTGGTGACTAGGGAAGCCTTCTTTGAGGTGGTGACCCATGAGCTGACCTGGGGCATGAGAAAGGCTTCCCTGAAGACCTGGGGACGAGCATTCCGGGTATGGGGCTGGCCAAGATGGAGTGCATGTCAGATCACTGGACTCAGGACCTTTGCCCAGGGGTTGAGTGACTTTAAGGGAGAAAAACCCACCGACCAAGTTAAAGACTGTCTAAGCCGGTAGACTTAGATTCTTGCCAAGCACTGTAGGTCTCTGAGTTTAGGCAGGTCTGTGGGACAAGGATGGACACTCATGGGTCTTGCTCGTCCTCTGCTCCCAGGGCCTGTCAGCTCCTCCACAGGGCAATGACAGAGCTGGGGAAGCCGTGCCTCCTTAAGAAGCTGGTGGTCTGATCAGAGGAGCCAACCAAGCCAGACAGATGGGCCAAGATGGCCAGCACCCCTGGGGGTGCCTCCTCCTGGATGCTGTAGGAGGTCTTTGAGAGGGACTGTGGACACCTAGGGTGCAGATCAGGGTGGTACTTTGAAGAAGCTGTAGGATAAAAGCAGACACCCAAACTAGGGGAGAAGTAGGTTCTGGGACCTACTTTAGAGATTTAAGGACAGTAAACCAGGCTGGGTTAGGAAACCCAAGGTTGGTCATCACTAAAGCAATGATGTAACAACATGGGTCATGTTCTCCTTCTGGAATTTATTTGGGTCTGAGAGTTATGGAGAAGGACTGGAAACTTGTAATAGTTCTCATGGGCATTTTTTTAACTGATAAGAGCCTCAGCAGGGATGCTACGAAGGCTGGCACTTGACGAGTGAGGTGAGGGAGGAGGTAGGGGGGCCGGAACAGCATGCCGTGGGCCTAGGGGATGTAGACGGAGGGGTCCAGAGGCAGTATGCACACAGGAGGCTTAGTGAGATGTGCTTCTACTTTTCCTTCCCCTCCAGGACTTAGTCCTGATTCTGAGAAGGCCTGAGGACTTGAGTCAGTTCTGGCAGAGGTCCTGAGCCCATGTTCATCTATTCCTTAGGGTACAACCACCTTCTCTTCACCAGACACTGCAGCAGGAGCTAGGAGGTGAAGCTGAAGAAGGCACCCAGCAGGCCTCTCTTCCCTGCAGCAAACACTCTCTTTCCTGGGACATGTTAGTTGAGCTTGGTGTTAACTTGCAGCACAGAAAAAAAAAAAAAAACGTTTTATTTAAGTTAAAAGAAAGGAGTGTATTGAGGAATAGCAGAGGAATTGCAATTTGGGATACGTAAGCTGTAGTGAATCATAGACGCGTCTGAAGAGACAAAGGGAAAGTCAGCTTTTATTAGGTTTTAGGAGGAAATTTGAGGAGGGTTAATTTGAACAAAAGTTTAATGGAGAAAAAATGAAGTTGGGGCAGTTTCTCATTGGCTGCAAGTGGTAAATGACGTGCTTATTGTTGGTGGGCAGGAAGGGATCCTCCTTCCTCTCCTTAAAAGTAGGAGATTAGAGTCCCAAGTGAAAAGTGTCCTCCCTTGTTGAAGTAATTCTTATCTTCCTTCGTCCCGCTGGTTAGACTGGCTGCACTGTAGTGTGTGCCTGAGAGCGCCCCCTGCAGGGCTTCCCCGCTTACTGTAAAGGAGGTTTCCTTGTTTATTCGCACAGGGGCCACGCAGGAGGAACTGCGTCCTGCGAGGATGAGCATGTTGTCAGTGGAAACAGTCCTCTTTTTCTGACTTACTCCAAGGTCCATCAGTGAGGCAACTGCACACTCCGTTTCTCCACTGATTCCCCCACCTTGAGGGCTGGGAGCGTTTTCTCCTCTTCTTCTGCCATTTGTGCACCTAACCACTCTCAATTCAATGACCATGTGTGAATTATCACTAATCCTTCTGAAAGACATCAGTGTTTAAAAGGCTCTTTTTTTTTTCAGAGCACATACATATTTTATTTTAAAATTAACTTCAGTGAAGTACACAAATCTTCAGCCCACGGCTTACAGAAAGATAAGTAGGCTGCCTTTCTCTTTCCCACTGAGGTGCTACTGGTTCTTGGTATAATGCATGATTTTTTTTATAGTTTATTTTGGTATCATTAATCTACAATTACATGTACAATATTATGGTGATTAAACTACCCCCTTCATCAGGTCCCCCCCACCAACCCCATTACAGTCACTGTACATCAGCGTAGTGAGATGCTATAGAATCACTACTTGTCTTCTCTGAGTTGTACAGCCCTCCCCGTGCCCCCCCAACATTACGTCTGCTAATCGTAATGCCCCTTGTTCCCCCTTGTTCCTCCCCACCCATCCTCCCCAGTCCCTTTCCCTTTGGTAACTATTAGTCCGTTCTTGGGTTCTGTGAGTCTGCTGCTGTTTTGTTCCTTCAGTTTTTTCTTTGTTCTTATACTCCACATATGTGCGAAATCATTTGGTACTTGTCTTTTTCGGCTTGGCTTATTCCACTGAACATAATACCGTCTAGCTCCATCCATGCTGCTGCAAATGGTAGGATTTGTTTTCTTCTTATGGCTGAATAATATTCCATTGTGTATATGTACCACCTCTTCTTTATCCATTCATCTACTGATGGACACTTAGGTTGCTTCCATTTCTTGGCTATTGTAAATAGTGCTGCGATTAACATAGGGGTGCATCTGTCTTTTTATAACTGGGCTGCTGCATTCTTAGGGTAAATTCCTAGGAGTGGGATTCCTGGGTCAAATGATATTTCTATTTTGAGTTTTTTGAGGAACCCCCATACTGCTTTCCACAATGGTTGAACTAATTTGCATTCCCACCAGCAGTGTAGGAGAGTTCACTTTTCTCCACATCTTTGCCAACATTTGTTGTTGTTTGTGTTTTGGATGTTGGCCATCCTCACTGGTGTGAGGTGATATCTCATTGTGGTTTTAATCTGCATTTCTCTCATGATTAGTGATGTGGAGCATCTTTTCATGTGCCTGTTGGCCATCTGAGTTACTTCTTTGGAGAAGTGTCTATTCATGTCCTCTGCCCATTTCTTAAATGGATTATTTACTTTGTTTGTTGAGGTGTGTGAGTTCTTTATATATTTTGGATGTCAACCCCTATTTGATATGTCATTTATGAATATATTCTCCCATACTGTAGGATGTCTTTTTGTTCTACTGATGCTGTCCTTTGCTGTACAGAAGCTTTTCAGCTTGATATAGTCCCACTTGTTTATTTTTGCTTTTGTTTCCCTTGCTCAGGGAGATATGTTCATAAAGAAGTCGCTCATGTTTATGTCCAAGAAATTTTTGCCTATGTTTTTTCCTAAGAGTTTTATGGTTTAATGACTTGCATTCAGGTCTTTGATCCATTTTGAGTTGACTTTTGTGTATGAGGTTAGACAGTAGTCAGTCCAGTTTCATTCTCTTACATGTAGCTGTCCAGTTTTGCCAACACCAGCTGCTGAAGAGGCTGTCATCTCCCCATTGTATATCCAAGGCTCCTTTATCAAATATTAATTGACTGTACATGTTTGGGATAATGTTTGGATTTTCTATTCTGCTCCACTGGTCTGCTGGTCTGTTTTTGTGCCAATACCATATTGTCTCGATTACTGTGGCTTTGTAGTAGAGCTTGAAGCAGGGGGCATAATTCCCCCTGTTTGATTCCTCCTTCTCAGGATTGCTTTGGCTCTTCGGGGTCTTTTCTGCTTCCATATGAATTTTAGAATTATTTGTTCCAGTTCATTGAAGAAAGCTGTTGGTATTTTGATAGGGATTGCATTGAATCTGTAGATTGCTTTAGGTAGTATAGCCATTTTGACAATATTTATTCTTCCTAGCCAAGACCATGGGATGCATTTCCATTTGTTAGTGTCTTCTTTAATTTCCCTTAGGAGTGTCTTGTATTTTTCAGAGTATCAGTTTTTCACTTCCTTCGTTGGGTTTATTTGTAGGTATTTTATTCTTTTTGATGCAATTGTGAATGGAATTGTTTCCCTGAATTCTCTTTCTGTTAGTTCGTCATTAGTGTATAAGAAAGCAACAGATTTCTGTGTGTTAATTTTGTATATTGCAACTTTGCCTAATTCAGATATTAGTTCTAGTAGTTTTGGAGTGGAGTCTTTAGGGATTTTTATATACAGTATCATGTCATCTGCAAATAGTGACAATTTGACTTCTTCTTTACCAATCTGGATGCCTTGTATTTCTTTGTTTTGTCTGATTGCCATGGCTTAGGACCTCCAGTACTATGTTGAATAACAGTGGAGAGAGTGGGCATCCCTGTCTTGTTCCCAATCTTAGATGAAAAGCTTTCAGCTTCTTGCTGTTGAGTATGATGTTAGCTGTGGGTTTGTCATATATAGCCTTTATGATGTTGAGGTACTTGCCCTCTATACCCATTTTGTTGAGAGTTTTAATTATGAATGGATGCTGAATTTTGTCAAATCCTTTTTCAGCATCTATGGAGATGATCATGTAGTTTTTGTTCTTCTTTTTGTTGATGTGGTGGATGACGTTGATGGATTTTCGAATGTTGTACCATCCTTGCATCCCTGGGATGAATCCCAACTGATGATGTTGTATGATCCTCTTGATGTATTTTTGAATTCGGTTTGCTAATATTTTTGTTGAGTATTTTTGCATCTATGTTCATCAGGGATATTGATCTGTAATTTTCTTTTTTGGTGAGGTCTTTGCCAGGTTTTGGTATTAGAGTGATGCTGGCTTCATAGAAAGAGTTTGAAAGTATTCCCTCCTCTTCTATATTTTGAAAAACTTTAAGGAGAATGGGTGTTATTTCTTCTCTATATGTCTGGTAGAATTCAGAGGTGAATCCTTCTTGTCCGGGGGTTTTGTTCTTGAGTAGTTTTTAAATTACTACTTCAATTTCGTTGCTGGTGATTGGTCTGTTTAGTTTTTCTGTTTCTTGTTTGGTTAGTTTTGGAAGGTTGTATTTTTCTAAGAAGTTGTCTATTTCTTCTAGGTTTTCCAGCTTCTTAACATATAGATTCTCATAATATTCTGTTATAATTCTTTGTATTTCTGTGGGTCTGTCGTTATTTTTCCTTTCTTATTGGTGATTCTGTTTATGTGTGTAGATTGTCTTTTTCTCTTAATAAGTCTGGCTAGGGGTTTATCTATTTTGTTTATTTTTTCAAAGAACCAGCTCTTGGTTTCATTGATTTTTTCTATTGTTTTATTCTTCTCAATTTTATTTATTTCTTCTCTGATCTTTATTATGTCCCTCCTTCTGGTGACTTTGGGCCTCATTTGTTCTTCTTTTTCCAATTTCAATAATTGTGTCTTTAGACTGTTCATTTGGGAATGTTCTTCCTTCTTTAAATAGGCCTGGATTGCAATATACTTTCCTCTTAGAACTGCCTTTGCTGAGTCCCACAGAAGTTGTGTCTTTGTGTTGTTGTTGTCATTAGTCTCCATATATTCTTTGATTCCTGTTTTGATTTTGTCGTTAACCCATTGATTAATTAGGAGAATGTTGTTAAATCTCCATGTATTTGTGAGCTAGAAGGCTCTGAACTCTTAAATGGAAAGAGTTGAGCTGTGAAATTTTAGACATGAGCAAAGAAATAAAAGAAAGGAGAGAACGAATACGGCTCCATGGCGCCTCGCATCTGGCCATCCTGCTGGGCTGCCTGCCTGCCAGGGCCCTCCAACTTGGGTGTGGGAATGTGGGATCTAATGGGCATGGATATTGGGTCACACTGACCAAATCTGACCTTCTTTAGAAGAGCAGGGAAATAACATTTGTATCAAAAAGCAGAGGGGGAGCAACAGAATACCTCTACCTAAGCACAAGATACCATTTTGGGAACATGTAATTGTGGATGAAGATCCATGTTCACAGAGACCTCAGCAAACATTCTGAAACTGGATTTTTGTCATTAAGTTTTGTATAGTAGAAAGCTCTTTCTGATTTTATATATTTCAAGGGAAAAATCTATTAATTGCTTCCAATTAAAGAGATCCATTTTTGTCTCTAGAATTGAATTTGCATGACAGTCACACGGCTGGGGAAATTATACTCAGGCACAGTGTGGAGGTGCCCCTTTGGGCATTAATATGCTCTCATGGGACAGGTCATGCCCTTACATGTCCTGCGGCAGCCACAGTTTGAATCTGGGCCGTGATGGAAATGGTGATGCTTACTGCCTAGACAGCAGGCACTCTGGTCACAGGAGGGAAAGTGTTTGTTCTTGAGGACCCAGCACTTGTGGTGCCTTGTGATATGGCTGTAAATAGAAATACTGTTCCAATATCATTTGGAAAGGTGTGGCTCAGTTATAATAAGAATGCTACACACACTGGCAAGGATGCGGAGAAAGGGGAACCCTCCTACACTGCTGGTGGGAATGTAAACTAGTTCAACCATTGTGGAAAGCAATCTGGAGCTTCCTCAAAAACTAAAAATAGAAATATAATTTGACCTAGGAATTCCACTCCTAGGAATTTACCCTGAGAATGCAGCAGCCCAGTTTCAAAAAGACAGATGCACCCCTATGTTTATCGCAGTACTGTTTCCAATAGCCAAGAAATGGAAGCAACCTAAGTGTCCATCAGTAGATGAATGAATAAAGAAGATGTCGTAGATATACACAGTGGAATATTATTCAGTCATAAGAAGAAAACAAATCCTACTATTTGCAACAACATGGATGGAGCTAGAGGGTATTATGCTCCGTGAAATAAGCCAGGCCGAAAAAGACAAGTATCAAATGATTTTGCTCAGCTGTGGAGTATAATAACAAAGCAAAAACCGAAGGAACAAAACAGCAGCAGACTCAAGAATGGACTAACAGTTGCCAAAGGGAAAGGGACTGGGGAGGGTTGGTAGGAAGGGAGGGATAAGGGGGAAAAAGCAGCGTTATGGTTAGCACACATAATGTGGGGGTGGGACACAGGGAAGGTTGTATAACACAGAGAAGACAAGTAGTGACTCTGTAGCATCTTACTACGCTGATGGACAGTGACTGTAATGGGGTATGTGGTAGGGATTTGATAATGGGGGAACCTAGTAACCAGTGTTTTTCATGTGATTGTATATTAATGATACCAAAAGAAAAAAAAAGAATGCTACACACATCCCCTGCTATGAGTAGGTGAAGGTGCAGTTTCCACTATCCCTGGGAACAGCTTCCTTCCTAATACCTAGAGAGCAGTGCAAGGGAAAAGAGTAGGACATTTCCCAGAATAATTTTTTATCAGCTTTCCTGGAGTACAATTGTCTTAGAGCAAATTATTTAGAAATCACATAAAATCTGGCTATATCATGATCACTTAGCACAATTCCAGAGTGTTTCCAATCTACTTAAAGGTGATCACGATAGAGCAATCAAGCAGCATAAAGCTGCTAGGCCAGTGCAGAGGAAACGTGAACATCATCCTATGTAATACTGCTACAAATTTCGTCAGCGGTGTGACTTGTTTTTGACTTTTTATTCTGAGTTAAGTCAGGATTACATGAAAGATGCACAAGTAAGAAAAATAAGGTTTGTATATCCTTCACTCACATTCCCCAAATGTTGAAGTTTTACCACATTCATTTAATTAGTTTTCTCTCTTTCTACTCACACACATGTACACTCACACATTTTGTTTTTGTTTTTGTTTCTTTGAAGGATTTTTGCTTGTTTTTGTTGGCCCATTTGAGAGCAAGTTACAGACATGTGGCTTTATTTACCCCTAAATACCTTACCATATATTTCCTAAAAGCCAGGATATTTTTAAAATGTAGTGTGAATACATTTATAAAAATTGGAGAATTGCACTGTTATGCTAGCATTATCTAATCTACAAACCTTATTTAAATTTCACTATTCCTAATAAGAACTATACAGAACACACACACACACACACACAGATATTAATCCTCCCTCTTCATAGTCCAGGACTGCAAGTCTGGGATCACAAGCTGTATTTTCCTGTTCTTTCTTTTTAGACTCCTTTAATCGCGACTGGTTCTTCAGTCTGTCTAAGACTGGCATTTGTGTTGTGAGTGGACCGTTATTTCCTAGAGCATCCCTCCACTAGGGTCTCTGTGGTGTTGCTTCATGACTAGAGCCGGATCACGTGTTTTTGGAGGAGCACCGAAAGGAGACCATGGTGGGACCTCCTGTCAGGGGCTCCTGATGTCCTTTGGCCCTAACTGGGGATGCTGGCGTTGATTACATGTTAAGACACATTGCCAAACTTCCTCACTATGAAGTTATTATTTTTCTCTCTGTAATTAAGTATTCCTAGGAAGGCTGTCTTCAAGACATTCCTGGGAGGATGAAATTATCCCTAAGAAGCTGTGTAACTTGTCCAACTCACATGATCTGCTGGGGATGCAGATGCAGATCTGATGCCGAAGTTTAAGCTCTCTTCACTCTACGAGGAGAGAAAGGATCACAAGATGAAAAAAGACAATATTTTTGTATTGATTTACAGGGTTTGTTGTTATTAATTACATTTACTAAAATAGCAGGGTTTGAGTTTTTGTGGGTCTAAATGGAAGAAGGGTCCTCTTTGAGGGTTTTGTTTGAAAAGCATCAAAATTTTTGATGAATATGAAGAGAAAAGGAAAGCAGAAGCATGCAATGATCTCCTTTCTTTCTGCAGTCCGTGGAAAAAGGGACTCCTTTCACAGTTAGGTACAATCGGCTTAGTACAATTGGCTAAACACAATCATACAAACACTAGAATGAGATCCACAGCTTAAATACAGACACGCAGTCCTTTAAAGTCGGGACATCGCAGAGGAGGGTCACTCGCAGAGCACAGATAGGACATGGGAGTGGGCCCAGGGGCAGGTGGTGGGCCATCGCCGGGCAGCCAGCTAGGCCACAGCTGGCCCTACAGTCTCTGGTTTCAGACATCCAACTGCCTATTCCTTTCCTAGCATGTGTAGAAAAATCTTTGGAGTAAGATAAACATGTATTCCCTAAAATTCCAGGGAGAGAAACGAAAAATAAAAAGAAATCCCTCTATCTTTGCTTTGCATAACTGATCTCAGCTTCATTTGGCATCACTCTTGGTTCTTGGTGTTAGCACAGGCCATGGACTTGCCGATTAAAAGCATGCCACCTTAGGCGTCAAGGTGTCTTGTTCTGCCTTTGCACATTGCCTTGCAAGAACACCCTCAGTCTTTCCAGGCTTTCCTCCCAGCCCTGCTCTCTGGGCTCAGGTGTGTCTGTGCATATTCCAGGTCAAGCGACCAAGGCCACGTCCTCCTGGTGATGAGGGGAGCCCTGGTCTTCACACACAACCTGGTGCACAAGGCTTTTGCTCATCTCTGCAGTAATGACCCCTTTCTTGCCTTATCAAAGGCTCCTCCCGCATGGCTACTAATCCTGAATTCTATTCTCTCCCCAAATAGAACCTGGCCCCTGCCCGACTAATTTGGCCTTCACTGTTTTCATGCGACCTCCATCTCCGCAAATCCACACTTGTAGCAGTCACTGCCGATCTATGGGTTCCTCTCCCTCCAGCCCTTCTGGCCGCCTCTGTTCCCTGACCTCCTTGTCCCCTGCTGGCTTGGGTGGCAGGAACCCCAAAGGACCTGAGGGAGACCCCAGTGTACCTGTTCAGTCTAGCTGTCCTGAGCCTCCTCGTGTTCCTGGCTTTGCTCGTGCCCCCCTCACAGGCGGGGGTCCTCTGCTTCAAACCCCCTCATCTACGTGGGGCTTTTCCTTCGTCTGGGGTTTAATGCTACCTCCCTCATCCACAAGGACTCTATCTTCCTGCTGCCTAGTGGGAATATCTGTAACATCTTCTTTGTTTCCGACTCTGAGGAACTACCTGTCTGAGATATTTAGAAGATGCTGGCCGGACCTCTCCTTCTCTAGTACAGCATAGCCCTCAACCTATCCTGATGGACAAAAGGCATAGCAAGAGAAGCCAGCAGACTAATAAAGGTATGTGGTACCATAAGGACAAAAGAGTAGCTCCCTTGTTCCAAACAATTAAGTAAATGTTGGTGAAGGTGGAAAGCAAGAATATTATTTTTTTGTTACTAAAAAGTATTTTATATTGCTTGCAGCTCTCTTTTTACACAGTGCGGTGCCCACTGCACGGTGAAAGAGAGATGAGGGGGAGGGATGGAGAGAGAATGGGGAGGCAAAAGAGAGACAGACAGCAGACAGGTGGGGGAAAGAATAAGAAAGAGAGAGTGTGTAGGAGGGAAAGAATCGAGAAAAAGCTACACTTTCAAACAACCTTTGAAATGCTTCAAATATCTGTAAATACTATGGCAAAATTGAATCATTTTATAAACAACAGATGTGGCGACTTTTCTAAACTGTATGTAGCTTATTGATTATTTAAATTTTAATCACCTAATCACACATTAATTGTGGTACCTACTTAATGCCATGTAGTCCTTACTGATTGGCCTTCATGAGATGCTCCAGTTTTCTCTGTTTGCCAGGCAAAGATGTGGGATAAGGAAAACAAGATCCCTATAATAAGGAATGTTTTCATAGAATGAGCGGAAAGGGATCAGGGTAAACCCAGTCCTTCTCTTAGATCATGCCCTCTCTCTGCTCTGTCTCTCTCTTTTCTCAACACACTGCCCTTTTTTCCCTGCCCTCCATCTCACTGGGGTTCTACCTGGTTCAGGATTCCATTACCTCCCCTGGTCCTGGCATGGACAGGAATGGGGGAGGGGAAAGTTTAGGAAAGGGCTCTTTCTTTTCTTCATTTACTTTCCACAGTGGAGTAAGGTCAGAGTCCAGTGACTTAGATTATAGTGTGCGGTTCAAGGAATGGAGACATGGACACTTTGGCCACCTCTCATCTAGGTTTAAAACTCATTCCGAAGGCTTGTCACCAGGAACCTGATGATTACACAGGCTGAAGTGCATGGACACATACACACACAATACGCTAGGGTAGTCATCAAAAATGTTGCCATATAGTAGGTCTAGGTATGAGGAATACGGAAAAGCACAAGAGATTGCCTCATAGTGCCTACTGTCTCTTTCAGGGAACAATTATATTTCAATAAGCTTACCGCTGCATAATACAAATAATTATGATCCTACTAATAGTGACAGTAATTCTCCCTGACATGTATGGTGTCACTGCCACTGTCCCTGTCATTGTCACTGCTGTCTGGCAGTGTGCACTGAACTCTCACAACATGACATGTGGTCAGTTTTGCTACCACTACTTCCAGTGTTTACAAGTTGCAGAAGCTCAGGGCTATAGAGTACCCACCTGAGGTCACACAGGGTGAGCTCAGGCACATTCTGAGCCGGTGCATGCCCCTCAATTTCTGAAAATGGAGACATAGAAACACTAGAAAAGGAGCAACTGTATCTGCTCAGAAGTCTGAGAGTCACTGTAGTAGACTAAATGGAGATCTGCAGGAAATGTAGGAGTTTTCTGGGTGGAAAGGCGAGAGGGGACCAAAAGGGAGGAAGGGGCCTCGACAAAGGCCAGCACGACAGAAAGGCTTGGCACTGAGTGAACCAAGTTCTCTACTGATGAAGCTTGAAGTCGAATAAGCCCATCATCTCGTAATGACGGGCGAGTGGGAAAGGGACAGATCATAAATTGTCAGCATTTTCTAAGACTTGACTTTAATTCACCCTTTTATTCTTTTAATTATCTTAAAAGGTTTTGTATGTTTGTGATCCCCCCTAACATTTTGTTTTCTAATTTACATGTATTTTATTATGTCTTTTACATAATAGTATTGCATAATACTAAAAATGTGCTTATATTGATGTTATATTGATAATTCGAAGTATTTCTAAATTTTGTAAAGCCTCTGAAGTCATTTTACTTGACATCAGGTAGCATGACACCACAGATGTACAGCATGCCGGTTAGCATGAAGTTTTAATGTGTTCAACAAGATAATCTAATGGTGAAAGATACCCTAGGCCAGGTGTCATTTATAAGACCTTTCAATTAATGGATGTAAGAAGCATAAGTAGGAAAATATCCCAACCTAAAAGATCTATTGGGGATGATGACAGAACAGTCATGCAGATGATACCGTATAGATAGTACTGCCTCAATGCAAAGTGATGAAGGTATTTTGCCTAAAAATTGGATGAGATGCTAGGAATAGTTCTAGTGTGCATAGACCCTCCAATTATGAAATTATGGTATACAATAAAAGCTTTTTTCTTTTCTTTTTTTTAGAGGATAATAACACTGATAACAAATATTTAGAATTTATTATCCTTCAGGCATTGTTCTAAATAATTAAATCTACTAACTCAGATTCAACAGGACTATAAAGAATGTCTCCATTTTTAGACTGTAACCCACTGCTGGAGTACAACAACAAAGCAAAACTGAAGGAACAAAACAGCAGCAGACTCACAAACTGCAAGAAGGGACTAGTGGTTACCAAAGGGGAGGGTGGGAGAGGGTGGGTGGGGAAGGAGGGAGAAGGGGATTGAGGGGTATCATGATTAGTACACATGGTGTGGGGGGAGTCACAGGGAAGACGGTGTAGCACCGAGAAGACAAGTAGTGACTCTGTGGCATCTTACTACCCTGAGGGATGGCTTTTTTCTTATATAAGACATGGGTACTGACAAAATTTCCCTGGTCCTCTTTTTTCATCACGTTGAGACCAAGTGTGGATGTTCCCTCTGCCCAACTTACACTTCAGACACACGTGAGGCCTGTCATTTCCAACTTGGAAGCCTAATAAGATGGATGCTGATTGCATACTCCTTTGGCACATCCTCGTCAACTAAACCTTCAGTTCTTGAGAAAGGAGCCATTTTTAATATGTGCCTTTAATGGAATTCACCAGCAAATTCACTGAAAACACCATATTTAAGTGGAAGTAAATGTTGAAATAGTCACTTATTATCTGAGGCCCTTAGTTTCCACATCTATTAAATGAAGTATTTTCCTGGGTGATCTTGAAGTATCATTCAGCTTTGACAATGTGAAACAATTTCAATGAAAATGGAATTGCAGAATATAAAATAGAAACTCTCATACATGTGCCCTTAGAAAAACAAAACTTAAAGACTGAGGGGCTGATTTCCCATAAATGCCTTATTTACAGGAAACTGATAATACTGTGATTTTCTTAAATGATAGGGAGTTGGTCAGGGTTGCCTCATATCAACCTTAGGAAGTTTTGCTTATCAATTCCAGAAGCATGAACAAAAAATTACTCAGGTTGGGTTAGTCTTACAAAATAAACTAAATTGAACTTTTTTCAGTTGTCTGGACTGGTTTTATCTGCTCAGAGAATTTTCAAAGCTGTAGCCTGTTTTGTTTTTTATTTAACAGACTCTAACTGGACTCTCCTCTCTTTAAATTCCCTTCCCATAAATACAGCCTAGCCCAAACCCTTAAGGAGCTCACATGTAGCTTTCTGCACTTTGCATGTCCTGAATTGCAATTCTTCTGATATTCCTGAATAAAATCTTCTTTTTGACAATTTTGAGCTTGTTCCAATTTACCTCTTTAGGGTGACATTTCTTGGTGTCAGAAGTGGGATGCAAAGGCGATGCCTCTTGAAGGACAATGATCCTTGGGACTTGGGATCAAACCAGATACCTGTACTGAGCCCCTTGTGCTCATCATTCTATGAGTCCCTGTCTACTTTGATTTGGTATGTCTCCACCTGGATTCTGAGCTCCCTCCCTTTGACTGAGCTCTCCTACATTATTTGGGATCTGTTTAAAGGTTTCATCCTTTCTAGTGAGTGCTCATTTTTTTAATTGGAAGTACACTCAAATTTTGGTATAATTTCTATGGAATTTTTGAGTACAAAAAAATATTAAATAGCATTGATGGGTATGAGTCAAGCAAATAAATTCTACTAGACACTCACCTTCTCCTTATGAGAGACCTTGTTCTCTGGAGGAAAAGACTCCCATGAAAGGATAAGTTGGTCACAGACAAGCCAGATTAGCACTATGTCACTTGCTGGCTACAAAAAATTTCCATGCAACAAGGGGCACCTCTTTACTGGTTGGACAACTAGAACAAAGGCTCTCTGCCAAGAAAACACAACAAAAACCACACAACTCCCATTCCTTAAAGTAAACCCATTAGGCTAGGTATTTTTCTTTTGCTCTTCAGAATACCTCTGAGCTATAGGATTCCAATCATCTAAATGCTCTAGGGGTGGCCTTTCTTCAAGGATGCTGACTGATTTTATGTTAAAAAATTATGGTCTCTCCTCATGCACATTTTAAACTAAATGGACCAACCTTACTAAAGACAATTTAGAACTCCAATGGGAATTATGTAGAATTTTCAGTCTCCCCAAACTTATTTTTCTCCAGACTAAATTAGAAGACTGTGGCAATACAATGAAACCATCTGATGGGATAGCTATTTTAAATGGTACCTAGAAGCTTCTAAATGTATTCAGGATTCTAAAATTGCCTCTTTACAAAATACTATTTCTAAGTTAATTGAATCAAATAAACAGTTGAAAGACAAAAAAGCATCTGTGGCTTCTTCTTGGCAGCACCAGCTGAGGTTTCACTAACCCCAATGCTCCACCCCCTCTATATCTGCCTTTAACCTCTTCTAACCCACTTCCTTTACGTGAACGCTCCTTCTCTAATGCTGAAACGTTACCAGCTGAGCCTGCTTAAATTCTCTTTTAAAATTAGGCCTTCTGAGGATCGTACTAAGCCATTAATTTCTTATGTCTTATAGACTAAAGCTGAACTTAGAGCTTTAGGGAAAGATTTTCCCAAGGTTAACTGAGGATCCACATAGATTTGTCAAAGTATTCAACATTGCAATTAAAACTTGGCTTCTTCAGTTAGTCCACATGCTTGTTGGAGAAAGTGAAACCTAGCATCAGATGAAAACTGCTCATTGGGAAAGCTCCAAGCAATCTTGAGAATTCCAAGTAAGTCAACCACAAGCTCCTTTATGTGAACACGTGTGTACGAGAGCCAAAAGGCTGCATCTGGCCATCTCAAGGACTTTCTCTAAACCACTAGGCTGGAACAAAATTCAGGCATTTACCCAATAGCCTGCAGAATCTTTTCATGATTACTATAGCAGACTCCAAATTATTTTCAAAGAAATTTTTGGACTCCCTATAGATATTTAATCTGCCAGGATAACCTTTGATTCAATGTTTATAAACAGTTTTAATCAGAGACTTCTCTCTGTTAGTCAAGAGAACCTGCATAGAAATGGGAAACAATGCCCACCCTGGTCCTGTCATTCTAGCTATTTAGTTAGTCCATGCCTTAAAAGATGATTCTAAAAGAAGGGCACAATTAAATAGGTATGGGAAAACTATTCTCCAGATGGGGGGTTAATAGAGCTACTCTATTGGTGTTTGACTCCACTACAATTAAACAGTCCCTTCCTCAGAGTAATACATTCATTCAAATAATGGGAGTTGCAAATAGACCACAACATGTCCTTAGTTCTAAATCTGTATTCTTTTGCTTGGGACCTTTGCAAAATAAATATCCATTTCTCCTCAGTGAATTGGCTCCTGTCCTCTTCTTAGGATAAGATTTCCTTAAAAAAAAAATACTATTCTGCCATTTCTTTCTCTCAAAAGGGAGAAATAACTCTTTAATTGCCTGAACTTAAACCCCTTGAATCTAATCCTCAGGAAAATTCAAATTATTTTCTTTCACATATATTTTACAAAGAGAACATCGAACTTTAAACTCATCCCCATTATTAGATTTAGTGTCCCATACTCTATGGGTAAAATCCCCCATAGACGTAGGTAGAATTCAGTGTCCCCCTATGGAGATCCAAATCGATCCCTCAAAACCTCTCCCCAGAATTAATCAGTAGGTTATAAACAAAGAAACTTCACAGGGCACAATACATATCGTAGAAGACTGTAAAGCACAGGGACTTATTATCCCTTATGCCAGTCCTGTAGTACCCCTATTTTACCTGATTGTTGAGGAGAGCAATGTGTCAAAGATCTCTGAGCAATAAATAGCATTATTATTCCTCACTAATCTGTTGTTACCAATCCAATATGTTATTAGCACCCATCCCTACTGCAACCAAAATTTTCACCATTATCAATTTATGCAGTGCATTTTTATAGTATTCCAACTGATCAGGCTAGCCAATACCTTTATGCCTTTACCTGGAACAGACAACAATATACCTGGACATATGCACCAGGACTTTCCTGAAAATCCTTACTTCTAACAAATTTTGAAAGCTCATCTCGATAATATAAAATTTTCTGGAGGCTCCACATTATCACAATATGTAGATGATTTACTTCTCTGATCGCCCTCCCAAACTTCCTCAGAAGAAGACAGCATTTACCAATTAGAATTTTGAGCTACTAAGAAACACAAGGTCTCAGAGGAAGTGTTGCAAGTCATTCAAACTAAAGTTCAATATTTGGGATGTTTAATCTCAGAGCAAGATTACACCTAGATCCTGATAGTCCTAATGGCATCTTGAGCTTGCCAAAACCTAATAGCAAATGCTGAACAGTGCTTTCTGGGGTAGCTGGTTACTGTCACAGTGAACTCTATAAACTTCTCTTTAATGTCCCTCTATGTCTTCTGATATGTCTTCCCTGTATGTCTTATTAAAAACCACTAAACCTGACCCCCCTCTCTTGGAAAACCAAGATGACTTAAAACCCTGTAGGAAAAAAATCCACCTAGCTTTAGACTTTCAAATCAAAGTTCCCTTTTCTTTACTGTTTGTATATGAAAAAGAATGAAATGTCCTCAGAGTAGTTACCAAAAAACAGGGACTGCCACTGGCCTCTAGGTCGCTACAGCCAACATTTATGTCCTATGGCCCAAGATCACCCCCTCTGCTTCAGGGCAATCTGTGCTGCTGCCCTTCTGGTCCAAGCCACTGAAGATATAGTCATAGGATCGTCTTTGACCATCTTTGTACCTTACACTGCAAAGCTCTCTCGAGCTCCACCACTCCCAGCAACTTTCAGCAAGTTGTCTTACTTCTCATGAAAGCCTCTTGCTCGCTGCCCCTCATATCACTCTTGTTCAACCTAACAGTCTCAACCCTGCTACACTTCTTCCTTCTTCCATGGACAAGAATCCCATGACTGAATTTGAAGGATCACTTATTAACACTTTGTGATGACTTACAAGAAACCTCCTTGGCAAATGTTGATTTCTCATGGTTTACTGATGGCTCTTACTTGAAAAATGAAAATGGTAAATACTCTGCTGGACATACAATACCAAATCCTCTTGAAGTCACTGAGGCTGCACCCTTACCTTTGGCCTCTTGAGCTCAACAAACCACATTATATGCTCTTACTTGAGCATGTCTTATAGTTAAAGGTAAAACCGCAAGCATCTATGCAGATGGTCACTATGCATTTGGAGTAGCCCCTGATTTTGGAATGTTATGGAAACAGTGAGATTCCCTTACTTCCACTGGAGACAAAATAAAAAATGGCCCTTCCATCCAAAATTTATTAGATGCTATACCCCTTCTAGCAACTCTAGCTATTATTAAAGTCCCTGGGCAATCTAAGTATGAGACTAGAAGCCAAAGGAACCCACTTTACTTATGTCTGTGCAAAAAGCACTGCTTTTCTGGGATCTGTAGACCAAGCCACTGTCATTGTCCAGAAAACTGCTTATCCTGGTGGTGGCTTAAGAGAATTAACCAGGGAAATACAATTGACCCCCGAAAAGGAAGAACAAGATTGGAGATCTAAAGGCCATTGGTATCAGAAAGAACAGCAACTTTGTCTTAAACCTGGTAACAAACTTGTTCATTAGAAAATCTAAAATTTCTTATTAACTACCAAAATGAATTAATAAATGATAATAAAGACTAATATGACTAATAAAACAACATTCATGAATCAATATTAGTGGAGAAACATTGGCAAGGCTGCAGAAAGTGCTTATTTTGCTTATTCTATTTGCCCTAAATTTAACCCAGTGAAACCTATCCATACTTGCTCTGGACATTTTCATTTACCCAGTGGATCATTTAAGGTTTGGAGAGTGGATTTCATACAACTGTCTCTTATGGATATAAGTATGTTCTAGTAATGGTTTTCATGTTTTCACATTAAACTGATGCTTTCCCATCTTGACAGGTGACTACCTCTTCTGTAGCTAAAAATTCTATTAGAAAATATTATTCCCACTTAGAGAACCTTGCTTGAAACTCATAGCAATTAGGGAACTACTTTACTGGCCAAATACTTCAACAAGTCTGTGCTGTCTGGCCAGTTCCACAGGACTTTCATTGTGCTTATTATCCTGTTTTCAGGACTATTTGAACTGTATGGAATTATTAAGATGCAGATAGATTAGGTGAAATCCTCCAGATACCGTGACCAAATGCATTACCATCGTCTCTCCTAAATTTTAGATCCACTCACTTTGGATACATATACTTTGATCTTCTGAAATAATTACAGAATGCTCAAGGCACGTAATCCCTGCATCTTTTCACCCCACTAATAAAGGGAAATTTACTTCATTTTGTAAAGGCCCAATAAGGTACATAGAAAATAATCATGCTCTGGTAGAACAATCTTTCCACAATGTGCTTCCATAAGATGAAACATCAAACATCACACCATATGGCCCAGAGAGTTCATCTAATGAGAAAGGCATCAAGACCCCTACCAGATGTTATTAACTAACCCCCGTGCAACCAAACTCCAAGGAGTAGTCTTCAAGGCATAGGATTGCACCTCTAAAGAAAGCCGCCGAGTAAAATAAATTGTAAAAAATAAAATAAATAAATAAAGGTTAAAAAAAAAAAAGAAAAAAAGAAAGCCGCCGAGCACGAAAGGACCTACTCCAACCGGTGATCTGAAACTGAATTTCCAGGGACTGAAGTAGACAGTGTCTGAGTTGACAGCTTACCAAAAATATCCAGATCAGGCCTTTGCAATGCTCTTTATTTTCTCTCTCTTTTCATTCTATGTTTAGTTAAATCATATCAATTATTAGTTCCCTAGTTTTCCTACCATCCTTTACTTTAACACAGCCTTTTGGCACCACCTTAAAAAAGCTTTCTGGTTTCGCTTAACTTACTAATTGTTGGATTTGTGGCAGAGCAAATAATACTCACAATGAGCCTGAATTGGTGGTCTGGCCACTATCTTTAGAAGAGTGGTAAAACCTGTCTGGTAAATATGTAGGATTTTCCTTTAGTAAATTTGAAGCCAACACAGGCCCTTCCTTCCAGAAGACTGGCAACAAATATTATGGCTCTGCACCGGGTAGCCCCACTCATAAAGGGGTACCCCCTCACTCAGGTCTGGACTTCTACCCAAAATCTTCATGTTTCAAAAACAATGATGGGATTGACAAAACTCTGGATTATCTCCCTTTAAATATTTGTAACTAGACTAACCCAAATAAACATAAATTCACTGTGGAAATCCAGAAGGCTCTATCATCTCCCCCATTAATGTATGTTTATGGTGGGGCAATGAAAACTGCAATAATACTAGAAAATGGGGAGCTGCTATGGTCCCAGTCAATGGTACTTCACTGGAAATTGGCCAAAAATCTGGTGAATGGTGGAAGATTAATTAAACTTAGTTTTTCCTTAAAGATCTTCCAGAACTCCACCAAAAGCTTAGTTATACTAGGTCAGCTCACTTGTTACTTTAGATCCACAGAAATTTAGGGTGTTCACATAACCATTCCTATAATGCTAGTGAACCAGATTATCACTAACTGTGTATAAATGTTTACATTTCTGATCATGGGATCCCCTTTTTCATTGCCGGGAAAAGAATCTTGGCAAAGAGACCCAGCTATGCATTATTCTTAGAAAACATTGGGTATTTCTTTTTTTAGGGAATAAACATATTCTATACTTTCCTTTAATTGGAAGGGACATTACAGGATCTCTGCCTTCACCCCTGATGCCAAAATTAGAAAAACTCTTTCCTTTTGTATGACTTGAGTGGTTTTGTCTGCTAGGGGAATTCTCAAAGCTGGTCTCCATTTCTTTTTTTATTTTAACACACTCTGACTGAATTCTCCTCTTTACATTCCATGCCAATAAATACAGCCTCCCCCAAACCCTCAACAAACTCACCTGTAGCTTGCTGTCCTGAATTGCAATTCCTCTGCTCTTCCCAAATAAACTCATCTCTGATAATTTAGCTTGCCTCAGTGTATCAACAACCTTGAGGATTGCAGGGCATTTAGCAGAGCTTAGAGAGAATTTAAGAACAATGCTATGTCTAGGTTGCCAGGAAAGAATTGCTCACCAGATGGCCAGCTAGCCATTTATTTGGCTCAAACAATAGTCTGTAGTAAATATTTTGCAGCTTTCCTTTGCTCTGCTTTTGCTGTCGGCACCAGACGATCTGAAGTTGCCAGCATCCTACTTGTTGGATAATCCCCAGATTGTTTGGAGAGCATTTTTGTCACTCCACTTGGAGTTGCTGCAGAGTCTGGGGCCACCTATTGTGCTTGGCCCAGGAAACTTGTGACATGGACCTGTTTTTCCCTGAAATCTCACGAGGCCACCTCAGAAGAGGAACAGTCACCCCCCTACCACTTTAGCTGCTGCTTGTTTAAAGCAATCACCTGGTCTTTTTCAGATTAGTTACATTTCAATGGCACAGGCCCACAATGAATTTTAATTCTTTAGAAAATATAAGAATGGCACAATGAAATGGGCAATCTGGCACATTACTTTCATGTTGTATTTAATATTGTCAATATCTGGGTTTCTCATGCATGTAGATACTACCAGTGTCTACTAGAAAGGTATTAGTTGTTATTCCAGCAGTGGCCAGAAGTGGGTGCACATGCATGTGTATGTTATCAGCACTGACGAACTTGTCATTGTCTTTGCACAACATAACACTTTCACTGCTCCTCTGTCTTCCTTCTCAGTCATGAGATCAAGATAATGGGAAAAAAAAGGAAACAAGAAACTTTCTGCTACTGAGTTTTGAGACAAGTCAGGTGCCCTTATTTATCTATGCAAATTACATAATCATTCCATATTAACCGGTTTTGTAGCACTAAGTTACACTGTCTGAAACATAATTTTGTAAGAAAAGATATACTACTTAGACCATGACCATGTTTGCCCAATGGCTGGTTTAATGATTAACCATTGATAGACTATGTCAAAAAATTCTCTGCCTCTTTTTTTCCTCAAACAATGAACATTTTTGGAATGTATTGCAAATATGTCTGCAATTTCCCAGTTGTGAATTAAGCACAAATCTCTTTAAGCCTGGGTAGGAAGATGCAAGTAAATTCATTGAAGAAATTCCTGATGGTTTTCTACAAAAGGAAGAGAATGTACAAAGAGGAGTCTGCTCTGTTAGAAGGAAAATCTGACCCTCTTATTACTAGTTGTCTTTCTTTGCAGTTTGTGGTAATGTTGGTGATAACTACTTAATAATGCAAAGCACAGTATTCAAACACCATTTCCAGTTAATGTTAAATGATTTCCATCTCTGCAACTTGCGTCTATGGATTTCGACCTTCTTTTGTTCCAACAAATCTGTGTGTATGTGAGAAGAAAGAAAAAGAATTAGAAGAGACAATCTATTTCCCTAAATCTTGGTTCCATAAAGCTAATTATAATTAATATATCACTTCACAAATATTAATATTTTACTTCAGTATATTAGCAAATAATGCTAAGATATCAATGTATTACATTGTTATCTTAAAATAATAGAATATAAATGTGATGGGGAACATGCAGTTTAATATTGTTAATTCATTTTGATTGGTTAAGAGCAAGAGAATATTCTGGATCATTTTTTTTTTAAAAGCAAAAAATAGTAAATAGACTGTAATGTGTGCCCTAATGGCTTTTAAGTACATACTGTTCAGTTTTATTTTAATTGACTTAGGATATAGTTATACTTTATTAAGTTAATAAAACCTAAACTATTCCACAAAATTGTATTCAAATATTAACCCTGCATCAAGCTTCTATCTGTGCACATTTTATAAGATATATGTCATTGTTATTAGGCTTGTTATTATTTCATAAGAAAACAATGGCTAAAATATTATCAGAATCTTAGGGGCTGATTTTCTGATAATATTTTTATATGTTTCTTTTCTCAGTTTTATGATTAAAACCTAGTTTAGTCAACAACACACTTTATTTGTTAAGAATGAGTGCCTTCCCGCAGTCCTTCTAAGAGTTCCTTCTTAATCTACTTCTTAGAACTTAATCCACTACCGGATGTGAAAAGTTACCATCACTGAGCTATTCACATGTTCCAGCTCAAAAGTTACTCCTTGAATCTTTAAGTCTGAATCCTTCAGACCCAGGTCCCTTCCTTTCAGCCCAGCGGCACTCACGGTGCCCAGACCTTTCCTAGGCGTGCAGCTGTTTTACCTTGAATGGTCCTTCCTGAAACTCATAGGTCATCGTGGACATGAGGTCTCTGGCCTTAAGCAAGATATTTTCCCAGCTGGTTCAATTTTCCCCATCTATAAAATGCTAGTGATTAACCTTGCCTAACTTACAGTGACTGTATAAGGGAAGCACAGGTAAAATGTAGTAAGAGAAGGATGAGTTGTACTAGATAAATTACAGTCTGGGATTTAAGATGTGTGGGTTCCAATTCTTGATGAGGAAAATTTGCTTAATCTAAGTGTCCCTATGAAATGAAGAACTCAGACTATATGCTGCTAAAATATAATTTTCAAAAAATTAAAAAGCTGACTTTTTCAATATAAAATGAGCACATGCCAAATATACCAATCAACTTCTTAATAAATGAGAAAGTCAGTAAGATGTCAATACCAGTTAAAAGAGCATTTAAAGAAAACCTAGGTATTTATAAGAAATGTGATAAAAAGAAATGTTAAAAAAAAAGATTTTAGACACAAAATGAGTAAATTTCTACAGGGAAATAATCCGTAATCTTTAGTGTTATATTTTCTACCAAACAGAAGTTCCCTGAATCTCTAATGGACAGAAATCTGCAAGTTAACAAGTAGCTATGACGGGGACATTAATTAGTTTAATCAGTAGTCTTAACAAAGTTCATTAAAAGAACTCTTGCAACTCTGAAATGCTCTGAATCAATATTAATAATGATATTAGTGGGAATTAATGATATTAGTGGATTTAATGATATTAGTGATAATTCACAATAACTTAAAAATTGCTTAGAAAATGTGAAATTTTTCAGCTGCTGGCATTTACTTAGTGTTTGTTTTTTTAACCCTCAGAATTACAGGAAAATAACTTTTCTGTAATATAATAATAATAACTTTCATGAATTTATGATTCAACACAATGTTATTTATAAGCAGCCCGAGGACAATGCACACGTCAGGAACAGAGGGTCTTCATTTGCTCCCTGTCACCATCAGGTCGGCCTGTTTCTTTCAGTTTTTGTGGAATATAACCAGGTGCTGGCCACAATCCAGTATAATATTGATATGCTGCTATCTAATATCTTTTTCACATTTCTTTATTTTGTTATTTATTTGCTCATCTCAGAGGGGATGCCCAAGACTTCTTGAATTCTTTGGATTTCATAAACACCATTTAAACTGTTTTTGTAAAAATTAGTTAAACCTGATTCATCCTAGCATGTTCTATGTGCATTTTGAAATTTAGGAATCCATTTGATATTTTGTCTATTTTGAAGTTTGTTCCTGTTACTCATAAACAAATACTTCACCCATTCCAACTAGTTGTAATGTGCTTCTAGAGCGTCGGGGGGATATACTCAGAAGCAGAACCTGCGGCAAGTACTGACAGCGAGCAGGGCATTTGGGACGAGACCTCAGGAAGCGCAGGCAGGGGGGTGTGGAGGTGAAAGCTGCCAGCTGAAGGTGTGCGTGGAGCGGGTCACCACCGTGGGTGCCTGGGATGGAGTGCCCCTGGGCGTTCTCCCGACTTGGAAACGAAGCTGGGGTTTACCTTCCGACGCCGTTGCTTTCTGGGCAAGGGGCTGCCATTTGCAGGGGGAGGAAGCCTTCAAACAGACAGTTGTGGTGCTGCCATGTACACAAGTTTTCGAGCTCTGGGTGCCGAAAGGGTCAACGCCATCCACTTAGTTATGTCATTTAAAGTGCCTTGGGTGCATGTGACCTTTGCAAAGCTTATCTGTGGAGGCTTCAAAGTAATATCTAGTATTGGTCTTTCATGTCTGATTCAACCAAATGTTAGTTGGCCTTTATCCAGTTCGGAAGTCCTTTTTGAGATTGTTTTGCCACGATGAGGTGCAGAGGATTCAAATAGCAATTAAATGGTCATATAATCTTGGCAGGTATAAGGAGTTAGGAAAGGGAACTTGGAAACAATTTAATGCATCTTTTAACTTTACAGATGATTAACTTGCCCCAAAATACCCAGCTGGTGAGTGGTGAGCTCTTGTACCACACATGAAATCCCTTCCTGCAAAGAGGAACTGTTCTCTCCGAAGTCATGATACTATCATAGGCTCCAGGAAAAAATTGCAAGATGGGAAAATTCTGGTGTTCTTCTGCTTCGCCTTAAACAACTGACAATCTCTCCTTTACCTACATTCCCCCAAACACTGTCTCCTCTTCAGCTCCTCACATGGTCTACGTGAGGCCCAAATATGGAGTGGCTGCATTCGGTCAGTTCTCCTGGACCGTCTGTTAGGTAACAAGGACTTTGATGTCTATCAGAAGTGACCAGTGGTGACTAACAGATAATCAGGCATTGGTGAGAATAAAGCTACCCAGGGAGAGTGTACCTTACTAGCTAAGTAAACGTTAGCTGGGGTAAGTGAGGACATTTTTATTATAATTCTGTGATTCAGGCATGGATTCTGAAATTTCATAGTTTTGCAATTAGGTAACTGACCTACTATATCATGTATGTTTAAGGCTCAAGTGTGGTTCTTTCTGATGCATGTTTTGACTCTGTAGTTTATGTGTGCAATGACTTGACTATTGATTTATTTAAGTCATGATAAATGGTCAGAGTACTAATGTTTAATCTAAGGCAGCAATTTCACTTATTTTATGAAAAGAACATCAACTCACTGGAAAACTATCAGATCATACAAATCTCTTATTTTCTGGAGTTGGAATGTGAACTCCAAGTTACCTGTGAACAGACTGGAGAGATGAAAATGAAGTAGGTCTTTCTGAGTGCCACCTACAGAAAGAGCAAGCCATTCTGTGTGCACTGTTTGCTTTGCACCCTGTGTTTGTGTGTGTGAATGTGTTTGTGTGCATGTCTGTGTTCTACCACCTGTGTTTCTAAAGAGCCCCACTGCACTCTGAGGAGGCTGAGAGCCTGAAGAACTCAATCCTTCCTGGTCTTCCAAAGCCAAAGGTCACCAATCCTCCTTTGCTCCTGCACTTTTTTTTCTGCCCTCTGTGGTTTTAATTGAGCAGTTTATATTCTATGTGGCTTCATTTTTTTCTCCTCCCACCATATGAATTAGCCTGTTTTTCTATTTTTCGGTGGTTTCTCTTGAGTTTGCAATATACACTTAAAATTAATTCAGGTCCTCTTTCAGATGACACTATTCCACTTCACAGGTAGTGCAAGTATCTTAGAGTATTTCTAATTCCTCTTTCACTTTTCCTTTGTCCCTTATAGCTTTGCTGTCAGCCGCTTCCCTGATCCATAAGCTACAACCACCAAATTCATTACTGTTATTATTATTTTGAACAAATGATTATCTGTTGGGTCAATTAAGAATAAGAAAAATAAAATATTTTATTTTGCCTCCATTTATAACTTCTCTAATGTTCTTCCTTGTTTTATGTAGATCTGAGTTTCTGACCTATACAAATTTCCTTCTTTCTGAAGAAACTTCTTCTAACAGTTCTTGCAAGACAGGTGTACTGATGAAGAATTCCATTAATTGTTGTTTGTGTGATAAGTCTTTATTGTTCTCCACTTTTGAAGAATAGTTTTTTTGGATACATAATTCTCAGTTGATGATTTTCTTCTTTCAAAACTTTCCGTAGCTCACTCCACTCTCTTGGTGCTTCCACGGTTTATGAGGAGAACTCCAAGGTCATTCTTATCCCTACTCCTCTACAGGTAGGGGCCCTGCCCCACTTCTTTCAAGATATTGTTTTTGTCTTTGACTTTCTGAAAGCTCAAATATGATATACGTATGTGTAGTTTTTTTAATTTATCCTGCTCAGTGTTCTCTGAGATTCGTATCTTCTGTTCCTTTCTTTCTTCTCCTGGTTTTCCCATTGTGCGCATGTTACACTTCTGTAATTGTGCCATGGTTCTTGGATATTCTCTTCTGTCCTTTTCCTTCTGTTCTTCTTTATTTGCATTTCTGCTTCAGAAGTTTATATTAACATGTCTTCAAGCTCCCTGACTGTTTTCTTGGTGGTGTGCAGTCTATTAAAGAGCCCATCAAAGGTATTCCTACTATGCACTAGGTACTCCTCTAGGCACTGGAAAAACATCAGTAAATACAATAGATAAAAATGCCTAACTTCTTGGCATGTTTACACCATATTTCTATTATAAAAAAAATTTAAAAACTTGTGAAATATATGGCATGCCTTATGGAGACAAGATATATGGTAAAAACAAGTTAGTGAAAGTATATAGAGATGGCATGAGGGGAGGGTAGTTCTTTCAGGTAGAGCAGTGACAGCTATGTTGATTAAGTGACAAGACCATTCAGGACAGAGGAAAAAAACAAGTGTAAATTTCCTAAGACAGAGAATATTTAGACTATTCAAGGAGAAGCTGGAGGCCATGATATGGCTTTCACTTGAGTAGGATGGAAGCCATAGGAGAGTTTTAAGAAAGATGCATTATTTGATTGATGTTTTTTAAGGTTTGCTCTGGCTGTTGTGTGGAAAATAAATGGGAAGAGAACAAAAGTACATATAGGAATCCCAAGAGATGGCAAGAGATGATGGTAGCTTAGACTAGTGTGTATCAGAAGAAATGATAAGATGTGATTGATTCTGAATATATGTCAAGAGTATACAGAACACTATTTGATGAGGGATCGACTATGAGGTATGAGAGGAGAGACATGTCACAGGTGAATCACACTGTCATATACAGAAGTGTGGACCACTCTGGAAGGAATGAGTTTGGGTGGAAAGATTAGGGGACAATCTAGACCTCTGTTTGTGGGATATTAATAAAGATTAAATAAAGCTTGAGATGTTTGGTAGACATCTGAAAATGTTGACTGAGGTTGGATATACCAATCCTTATGTCAGTGGAGAAATCTAAATATAAATGCAGAATCACAAAGTTGAAATGTTGAAGCTTTTTAACTGAATGAAATCACACAGGTTGCAAATGAAGGGAGAAGAGAAATCATCTGAAGACTGATGCATGGAACATGCCTGCATTAAGGGGTTTGAGAGAGGAGGAGAAAGCAGCCTCATAGGCCAAGAAGTGGTCTGTGAGATGTGCTGATGCCCGTGGTGCAACAGCCTTGACCATGGTCAGACTGGACCAAGGTTATTGTGTTTAATCTCTTTCATAACCAAAGCATAATTATTTTCATCTGAGTGCAGTTGCCTTAATTTTGGGATTTCACCATTACCCTACTGAAGATAAAAGTCTGTTTTGTCTTTTGATTCCATTACCCAAGGCCGCTTTTCCACCTGTTTAATCCAGTTCACCAGCCGGGCAGTGTGTATCTTGGCAGAGCCCTGTCACACGTCTCTGGGATATCTCCATGGAAACTGGGAGATTGCAAGTTTAGGCTATAAACTTGAGGCTACTCACTTATCCCTTAGTTTTCCCATCTAAAGGGACCATTCACCTCACTGCTCAAAGCAATTCTGATTTATACTTGTTTCCTAGCTATCAGTCCAGCTTAGTATTTGTTCCATTTTGAATTTTTTTCAATAAAATACAGTATTAAATGAAGTACCTCCAGCCACCTGTTATTTGTGTCAAACAAAGCAGGGCCCTGGGTTATCTAGTTCATATGAGAAAAAGACCCCTATCTGAAGGAGAAATGACCCTTGCCTTATAACATCCCACTAAATGTAAAGCATTATACAAATGTGTATGTCCTTCTCTTCACTATTTATTTTGCTTAAATTTTTGATTAATTGAGTTGGGCAAAATTGATATCCCTTTTAAATGAATGCTTACAAGTTTGAAAGTAAAGTAACTTTTATAAAACAAAGTATATGACAGTTATAGGGTTCCATGTTTTATTTGCATAATGTCACCAAGCAGAACGGTGAACTCAGCAATGAAATACTGGTTGAGTCCATATGACTGATTTGTATTGATTATTCAGTGGATTTTCTTTAGGAGCCAGCAATACTTAAGGACTTCATAATAGACTTTCTGCTTTCTTCTGCTATTTTTTAACCTTAATTAATTGTAATCTGTTCAAAATTGAACCGAGTTTAATTTTGCTTAACAAAAATGCAAACATATGAATTAAATTATATATATATATACACTTAATGGCTACTATATGTCTAAAGAGCAAGACCTGAAGTCCAATCATTTTAGCAACAGAAAACATCCAAGACAAAGTAAGTCATTACAAGCAGCATAGAAGATGGCTCAGCCTTCCAGAATCTGTAGCTTCTCTTGATTAAATGCAAACCAAGTGTCACTGAGAATGATTCCCAGAAAAGCATTAAAATCTAGCATAATTTTAGAAAATGAGAATCAAGGATTGCATTAAATAAGATGATTCCAGCCATGATATCACAAAACCCACCTGCTGTCTGAAAAGTTAAAGTAAAAAATCCTTTTAATAAAAGGATTTTTGGAAATCAGTAAGAAAAACACAGGTGAAAAGTGAAATATGCACATTGATGGGGAAGGAAAGGTTTGCATTAATTTAATTGGTAGAATAATTCATGTTTTAAATGAATTATGAATATTCATAGAATAAAGAATTCATAAAATATATCATGCCCTGATGATTGGTCCTGATTAATTACTAGTAGTGTTCTGTGCCTTAGATCATCAACACAGTTCTGAATTACATATTAATGTTAAATGTGCACAAACTGAGAATAGTTTTTAAGAATCATGTTTGATGATTGAATTAAACATAAGAACACTGTCTAATGTATTTCTTGATGTTTGTGGTGGAAATATGCGAAACATATCATAAAAGGCAGAGGGGTAGGTGAAGAAACAAGTGGTTGGAAAGATTCTACAGTCCACCTGAAGTGGTAAAATACTGCCCTTGGTAGACCACGGTAAGGTAAATGTGCACGCTGTAGTTCTTGGAGCAGCCACTGACACTATACAATTACTATCAAAATCCCAAGATAATTTTTTGTAGATATAGAAGAGCTATTTCAAAACCTTGTATGTACAGGAAAAGGAACTAGAATAGGTTGAAAAAGAAGAATAAAGTTGCAGTACTCACACTACCTAATTTAAAGACTTACTATATAGATACAATGATACATGTAGTGTGGAATTAACCTAGGGATAAACTCACAAATCAATGTAACAAAATAGTCCAGACACAGACTCACACAAGTATAGCCAACTAATATTTTACAAAGGTGCAAAAGTCACTCAGTAGAGAACTGATAGTCTTTTTAGCACATTATGTTAAAACAACATATGAGAAACTGAACTTTAAGCTAAACTTTGCACCATATGTAATGCAAATAACAAAATGGACCATAGATGTAAATGTAAGACAAAATTATAATATTTTTGGAAAGGAACATAAGAAAATTCTTCATGATCTAGGATTAACTGAAGAGTTCTTAGATTTACACAAAATCAAGAAAAAAGTGGTAGATTGAATTTCATCAAAATTAAAATTTTCAACTGTGAAATACACTGTTAACAGAAGAAAAATGTAAGCTACAGGTTGGGAGAAGATATTTGTAAAACATATTTAAGAAATGACTTCTGTTCAAAATATATAAAGAACTTTCTGAACTCAATAAGAAAACAATGTAATTAGAAATGGGCAAACACTTCACTGAAAGAGCTATATGGACAGCAGCGCGCACTGCAAATATATTCAACATTATGAGCCGTTAGGTAAGTTCAAGTTAAAGCACGACTAAAACATTCCTGGCAAAACCAACGCCAAGAAGCATGCAGAGCAACTGATATTTTCTATTACTGGTGAGAATGTAGAATGATACGAGCAGTCTACAAACCATTTTGGTAGTTTCTTACAAAATTAAATATTCATTTTTTATATGTATTACCTAGCCATCTTAAACCTGATTATTTATCTTACAAAAATGAAAACTTATGTTCACACAAAATCTTCTGCACAAATTTTCATAGCAGCTAAAAATGGGAAATAAACCAAATGTCCTTTAATAGGCATATGGATACAACCTATACTTAATTCATACAAAGAACACTATAAGCAACAAAAGGAAGAAACTATTGCTACATGCAGCAATTTGAATGGCATTATTCAGAGGGAATAAAGACAGCCTCAAAAAGTTTATATCCTCTGTAGTTAGCATTCTTGAAATGATAAATTATTTATAATAGATCAGTAGTTGTGACTGATTAGATTTGGGCAGATGATATAAATACAAAATGATTTGTATTTATATCAAAAAGGCTATTTCTTTTAAGAAATACAATAGTTCTGCATTCTGATTATAGCAGAGGTTACATGAATCTATCCACGTGATAAATTTTCATAGACACACAAACACACACACACAGTGTATTTAAAAACATTCCAAATGAAATTTGTAGTTGAGTTAATATGTTGTATCAGTGTCAATTTTCTTGCTCTGATTATACTTCATTGTGAGATGTTGGGTAAAGGACACACAGGTACTCTCTATATACTTCTGTAGTTTCTATGTGAAGGCAAAATTAATTATAAATTTGAAAAACTAAAAAGTAGAGAAATAACTGGTACAAGCAATAATATGGAAGAATTTTTAAAACTGTCAAAAGAAGTCACACACACAGAAGTGCACACTGTATGATTCTATTTTTCTGAAATTTAAGAGGGAACATAAGTAATCTATGGTAGCAAAGAGTCTGTGTGAGGAGCTTGGTTATCCTTTTCCAAAAAAGCAATGATAAAATTGACAAAGATTTAAAAAATATAATTCAAAGTCCCTAAATAATTTCTGAAAGACACACACACACACATTGAAAAGGATTTATTCCAGAAAAGCTACTGAACTAGATATAAACAGTGGGCACCATGTCATTTTAGGCGGGGACTGCTTCCACCCACCCCGAGCTCTGTGACATGTACCGTGGAGCATCCCATGAGAACTGTCAGCTCCATGGCACTGCCAGGCAAGGCTGATGTTATTTGGAGCAGAGCATGGGAAAATACTATTAAAAATCCCCAAATCCCATAGAAAAATCTGAGAGACATTGTCCAAACAATAGAGATCTCAGTGGTAACAATCATTAAGACTAACATTGCTATGACGTTAGTTGAAGACAGTAAAATGAAAGCAGACCAAACAGATATATAACACATAGATACAGGGAAAGAGATAGCCAAAGAGAGCCCTGCTAAGATCTCACTTATCCGGCACCCATGCAGAATAGACTGGAGAGGACTTTGGGTCTGCAAGCCCCTAGCTGACAATAAGGCAGACTGTTCAGGTCCATCAGCTTTAAAAATCTGACAGCCAAGAGTGGAAACCTAACTCACTCAAGATGTTTAAACACAACCTCTGACTAATGAATTGCCGCCATTAAGTTGTGCTAATCCACTGAAAATACTTATAAAACCACATTTAAAAATAAAAAGAAAGAAAAAACAGAAAAAAGAAAACAAAAGAGGCCCTTCCTGTGAGAGTAACAGATACCATAAAATTAGCCCAGGTAAGTCACTAAACAAACAAAAAACTGCAAGAACAAATCCTGGGGACATCAGAATACAGAATTGCTTTAATATATCATCAAATATGTCCATTTTCTAAAAAAAATATCATGAGACATTATAGAACAGGAAAGTGTGGCCCAAACACAGGAAGAAAAATTAATAGAAACTCTTTGAGGAGGTCCAGATACTGGACAAACAGGCAAAAGCTACCAAGATACTATAAATCTATTCAAAGAAGTAAAGGAAATGGCTTTTACAGAATTAAAGGAAAATATTATGATAATGATTCACCATACAAACATATAAAGAAATGATAAAAATGAGCCAAATGGAAATTCTGGGTTTGAAAGGACAAAAGAGAAACAAAAAAATTTTAAGAGGCACTCAATAGTAGATTTGAACTCGCAAAAGAATCAGTGAACTTGAAGATAGTTCAATAAAAATGATTTACTCTAAAAACACCAGAAAGGAAAAACAAATGAAGAAAAATGGGTCCTGAGAGACTTCCTGGCCTGGGGTAGTTAGAGCAGGTGGATAGTGGTGCCGAGTGTAAGAGTTCCTGAGAGAAGCGGTTGGGGAAATGGACTCTGGATTGGTTGATTTGCTATCCCCAAGAATTAACTAACCCTGTGAGGGGCAGTCTCTTCCAGGGTCAGCAAGGTCCCAAGATGTTAAAGGATCAGAAAAAAAAAGTGCCTAATACATAAAGGGACAGGAGGAATATTTTTGGGATAAGAGAAATATTCTAAGCCATTTTTTGGATGGTGATCACATAGAAATAGGTGTCAAAATACATAAAAACGTCAAAACATACAATACATGACATATTTAAGATCTGTATATTTTATGCACATTTGTATGCCAGTTATACTTCAATCAAAATATATAATACAATAAAAAATTTAAAAATATATAATATAAATAAAAAAATATAAATTAAGATAATCTAATACAGTAATATAAAAATGAACAAAATAAACCCATGTTGGAAAGATAATATTAGGGTCAGATACCATGCATAGAAAGTTTCTAGTGCAGAATTTGGTACAGACCAAGGGTTTGAAAAATTAAAGGCATTTGTATTTATTATCAACAAGACTTCTCTCTAGAGAAGAATAGTATATTATAAGAGCTCAGATATTTACCATTTCCATCACCTTTTCTTAATTCCTGATATTCTATATTTCCTTCTGCTGTCATTTCTTTCTGTCTGAATTGCTTCTTAGCAATTCTTTTAGAGGGGTAAGATAGCAACAAGTTCTCTTAGTTTTCCTTTATCTAAGAATGCCATTTTCACGGTCATTCCTGAAGGGTGTTTTTCCTACATTTAGCATTTAGAATTCTGAGTTAACAGTTTTATTTCAGCGTGTGTTAAGTTTGTGCCACTTCCTTTTGACCTCCATGATTTCTGAAAAAAAAAAATCTGCTATCACCTGAAAAGTTGTTCCCTTGAGAGTAATTCCCTAAGTCTCTCTGGATGCTTTCAAGATTTTTTTTCCTTTTGAAAAAAATGTGCGTAAGTTTGACTATGTTATGTCTAGATGTGAGTTTCTTTGGGTTTATATCTTGGGGCTTTTCTCAATTTCTTGAATTTGTAGGTTTATGCCTTTCACCAATTCTGGGAAGTTTTCACCCATTATTTCTTCTTTTTTTCCATACCACGATTTTCCTTCTCTCCTACTGGGACTTCCATAACACAGATTTTAGTTCTTTCGTTACACTTCACGGGTCCCTGAGGCACTGTTCCTGTTTTCATAGTTGATATTTTTTCATGTTCAGATTGGAAAGTTTCTATACTTCTAATTTCAAATCCATTGATTCTTTCCTCCATCATATTCATTTTGCTTTTGAGCCCATCTGTTGAATGTTTTATTTGCTACTGCATTTTTCAGATCTAAAATTTTATTAGTTATTTTGTTTATCATTTATTTGTTTTCTGAGCTTTCTATTTTCCCATGTATTTAAAAAGTGTTCTTGATTATTTGCTGAAGCAGTTTTTTGAGCACTGCTTTAAAATCCTTGTCAGGTAAGTCCACCACGCACGTGTTCTTGGTGATGACTGCTAATTGTCTTTTATCATTCCAGTTGTGATTTCTCTGTTTCTGATATGATGAGAAATTTTAGATTCTATCCTGGACATTTTGAATATGAAATTATGAGACCTCTGCATCTATTTAAATGTATCATTTTAGCAAAAAATAAATGAGTTCGTTTCCAGCTGTACATTCTGGCTCACATGTGTAGGTTGTCATTTGAATGTTAATTCTATTTTCAAAGCATATTCAGCCCTTTTCTGGGCTCCTCTACTTTGTACTACCTAGAGGCCATTTGTCATCATATATTCCACATTCTAGTTAATTTCTATAAGATTTTTCTGTTAATTCTGTTTGGTTTCATTCATGCACCATTTGGATGTGTGCCCATGACTTAATATGTAGATATAAGATTTTTTTTCCCAGCTTTCTCGTCCTTAAGCAGAAGAGGTGGGAAGCCTACTCGGTAGTTTGCTTAGTGCATGGTGGGATGGCTCCGTCTCCTGACCTCCATGGACCCTGTAGGAGTGGATGAGCATGACCTCTGCTCTTGATAGTGCAGAGTTGGTGGACTTCACTCCATGCCATCTCTACAGTACCTGCTGGGGAAGGTAGAGATCATAACTCCTTTTGTGGAGTTTGCCTGGAGCCGGGCAGGTATCATCCACAGGTCTCCATCTTTCCAGGCCACCTTGCTCCTTATCTCTTGAATAGGGACAGTGGGTTCTATTTGTGTGTGTCTGTGCATGCGTGGACAAGTGTGTGTCTGTGTGCCCATGGACACGTGTGCATGTGTGTGTGTGTGTCACTGACATTTTCAAGTTGCAGGCTGCTCAGTTTCCAAGCCCAGTGTCTATAAGAGACAAAAAATACAAATCCCAGGAAATTCACCATGTAGTCTGTCTTTTTTCTTTACTTTTCAGTGTCTTCTGATAGCTGCTTTATATATATTTTCCAGAGTTTTGTTCCAGGAATAGGGTGGAACATGCTTATTCTATCTTGTCTGGATTAATTTTTTTTGATGAGTATTTTTTCTATTATATGGCTATGTCAAAATTTGTTTTCCCTACCTTTGTAAATGGACATTTGAGTTGTTTGCATTTTTTTGCTTTTTTTTTTCACTTTTAGGAAAAGGCTGTTACAAGAATTCTTGTTGACTTTTTTGAACATATATTTTCATTTCTCTTAGATAAATGGAAGTACTGAGTCATAGAGAACATGTATTTTTATTTGGGTAAGAACAATCAAAGAATGCTGGGTAATGATTTTTTTCATTAATTTTTTGGAGTTTCAACCTCAAAGTAACAGTAGTTTTAAGAAAACAATGGTACTTTTAGTACAAAATGGCTGACTGTGCATAATATTTACTTTCCTACATTCCATAATCCCACCAACATTACAGTAAACATATAAAAAAATCCATCACAAGAAAAATCCAAGAAAGTTTTCATTATTAGAAAAAGCTATTGAAGAATACATGGAAAAAAATAGTCAATGGGATAGTATAGAACAGTCAACATAGATGAAGTATGATGACATCCAATAATAAGGATAATATTATATTTAATTTTTAAAAATAAGTCTCAGAATATTATTCAGCTCAGATTGATTACATTATGGTGACCTTTATAGAAAGTGAAAAAACAAACTCTATAAAAAAGGAAATATAGGAAACACTGAATACCAATATAATTATTCCACTTGGGGTATGTAAGTGGGTGGGTTTGGGGGAGATTGTCTAGTTAGATGCAGGTTGTTTTTGAAGTCTTAACTTTTACTTAAGTTAGTAGTTTCTCAGGAGCTTATTATGCTGTTAAAAATATCTCATTGGAAATATGAAGAAAGGGAAACAAATGGACAAATGGTAAGTGTACATCATGAAACAAAGGATCATGATTCATTCAATTATGTGCACCCGAGATCCAAAGAGAAAGGAAGGAAAGAAAGGAAAGGAAAAGGGGGGAAAGAAGGAAGGAAGCAATAAGTAGTAAACACAGATGTGACTGTGTTAAATGTGATTCAAGCACTGTTGAGAGATCTGAAGCACATACCAGACCAGGCGGAGCCATTGGGAAGGTCTCCCGGAGGCCTCAGCCCTCCTCAGAGCATTGTACAAGAGCGGGACTGGCCTTAGCAGTGTTTGGGGAAATGAAGTGCTCTGGGTTGCTGCAATAATACTGTAATCTGAGACGGTTGGCTGTGGTGTCTTATTCCATATAACACTATGAAATCAGTTCTGTAAATAAAGTGTCTGTAGTGGAAGTGTGCTCAATAAGAGTGGAGTCCTGAGTGTGCTGTCAAATGACTCTGTCAGGACTCCACTCTTATTGAGCACACTTCCACTACAGACACTTTAGACAGCACACCAGCTGGATATCATGGATTCAAGAAAACAGAGATAAGGCACAAAATATAAAACTTTAGAATAATCAATCATCTCAGAGAAACTTGAGAGGCTGTTACGTTCCTAAAGCAATAATAGATACTACATAAAAAGAGAAGGAAGCAGATTCCTGGAGAATTAAATATATGAATACTAAACTTTCAAGAATTAAGATTCATTAAAAGGACAGAGTCGTAATAGACAACACTGCAATCTGGCAAATGAAACAGAAGAATTATAGAATATGGAGAAAAAAGTAACACCAATGGAAGAGCTAGCTGAAGATTATAGAAACTGATATTACAGGGAAAGAGAGAGTTGGGAGAGAGAGAAAAGGACAGTAGGAGAGGGAGAGAGAAGGTAGAGGGAAGGAGACAACAGAATTAGGAGGGAAAGAATAATTTTAAAGCAAAAACCTAGAAGACATTGTTACTGAGTCACATCTTCACAAGCAGCTACGGAGTGCCTCTCCCTCCCTCCCCTACGCACAATACAGGATGATGACGTTTATAAAATCCAGGAATGAAAAAAAATTTTGTACATTTCACAGGGAAGTAAGTGAGCAAGCATGCTCATACTGGCATACACCATGGTCATCTAAGGAACAGAAAGACCGTTTCCCTCTGGCCTATACAGTTTCTGCTGGGAAGTCTGCTGACAGTCTTAGGGGAGTCCTTGGATGTGATGAATTGCTTTTCTTCTGCTGCTTTCAAAATCCCCCCCTTTGTATGTGGCTTTCAGCAGCTTGAGTGTGTGTCTCTGTGAAAGTCTCTGATTTATACTGCCTTGCGTCTGTCTACCCATATCTTTCCTCAGATTTGGGACACCTTCAGCCATCATTTATTCTAACAATCTCTCTGACCCTATCGTTTTTCTCCAGTCTTCCAAGATGCGTAGATCCACTTAGTGTCCCGTAAGTCCTTCAGACTCTGCACTTTTCCTCATTCTTTTTGTTTGTTTGTTTAATTTTTGATTGATTTGGGTTTTTTTCCTCAGACTTGATCATTTCAAATGACATGTCTTCATAGTCACTGATTCTTTCTTCTGCTTGTTAGAGCCTGCTGGTAAACTCTCTCATGAAAATATCAATTCACCTCTTATGTTTTTCAGCTCTGAAAATTTTATTTGATTTGTTTTATAATTTCTATCTCAGTTTATATTCTCATTTTGTTCATATACCATTTCCATGATTTCCATTAATCCTTAGTCCTTTAGGTCTCTGAGCATATTTAAAACAGCTGTTTTAAAGTATTTAGTGCCAAATGTGTTTCCTCTATAGATTTTTTTCTGGAGATTTATTTTATTCCTTTAAATGTGCCATGTTTCTCTATATGTTTTGTAATCTTTTCAAAGCTGATAATTTTTTTTAAAAGTCACATGTCCCATATTTACACACTGGTGTGGAAGATCTGTACTAATTAGCAGGCTCCTGAACCTTGAGATTAGTGCAGGGTGAAGGCTTAGGTCATCTCAGATATTCTATGTATATATGCCCCATCTGGATCTGTGTGTGTGTGTGCGTATTCCCCAGTTTTTTCTGACTGCTTTTAAATGCCTTAATTTCCTCTAAAAAAAAATCTCATCCAAGTTTCTTCTAGGGAATAATCTGTTGCCAGCAGGCATCCACATATCTAGAGTCTCCCTGCAGTTTTCACAAACCACCATGTCTGCCACTGCCTTCCTTGGCTTTCAGCCTGAGAGCTACACTATGCGAGCATTTCTTCTGAGTTTGAAGTCAGATTAAGCAAATACCAGACCCTTAGGTAGCCCAAAGGCAAGTCAGACATTTGAAGTAATTTACACCGTGTTCTTTCTGGTCCAAGGAGGGGAACCAGGGATTAGACGACTTCTCACCCACATCACACCACACTAGTAAAGGGGTGGACAAAGGTGAGAAAAATGCCATTAAATTGATTCTTGATGCTTATGCATTTTTTTAAGCACCTGAACTCTGAATGAGAAAGCAAAGCACTGTTGTTTTTGTTAATATTCGTTGTCCTGTAGAAATTCGATTTGACTTCACAAGAAACAGATTGTAAACTGTGAACAGCTTGTAATTTGTAATATACAAATTGAGAATGAGCAAACCAAAAAATAAAGTTTGGTAGTTTTTTTCTCCTAAGAAGCACTAGGTTTCAAACAGTTGACATGATTTTACTTCTTTTAGTGGGATATGAATTTATTAGATCAGTATTTAGCAGCATGACACATCCAGGTGTCCGATAAATCCACAGTGTCTAAAACACAAATACCTAAAGTCATCCAAGTGTCTGATAAATACACAAATACAGTTCATAGACTGGCTGAAGGGGGGCGTCTTCCTCCTCATGGGCCCAGGCCAGCACCCCACCCTGGTGACCCTGGGGCATATGTTGTCTGCACTGCTGTCCCTACTTATCCTTGTTGGTGTCCCACAGTGAGTCAATCAGAAATAGAGGCCCACTCTATCTTCTGCCTTCTAGCTGAGCCAAGAACGAGAGTTACAGAAATCCTCTGTCAGGCCTTCTGGGTCTGTCGGGGGGGATTCTCACCACTTCTAGAAAGTCTATGGTTTCTGATCACAGGCTGTTACCAGAAATCCCTCCGATAGCAAATGGAACCTGGCACGTGCTCACACAACCTCTCGCAGCCTTTGTAATGGAGGAAAACAGCCTCTGTTTCCGTGCCCACAGAAATTCTTTGCTTAAAATGTGCTGAACAATCTCAGCCTATTTGTTTGGAAATGTCGTTCATTTACCGTGAAGCTAGACCAGAATGATCTCAGGGGAGGACCAGGCAACGGGCAGGACATTGTCCAGCTCTTCACTCCACATAACAAGAGAGGGTGGGATGAGAATACTGTACTGAAATCTGGTGTCAACAGTTAGGCCCCAGTCTTGTTGTATATGCTGTAACATGCATTATTATTTTTTTATTTCTTTAAAATAACTTTTTTATTTTAGAACAAATGTAGATTTAAAGAAGTTGGAATCTTGTGAAAATGGTACAGAGTCCCCACCCATTCAGTTCCTTGTATTCCTATTATTAACATCGTACACTTAGCAACTAATAAACTTAGCATACTAATAAGGATATGTTATTATGAACTGACATCCACACTGGATTGGGAGGTCCTTAGTGTTTTCCTCACCTACTTCCCTTTTTCTGTTCTAGGAGTCTGTCTAGAATGCCACATATTACATGTGGTCCTGTTTCCCTAGGCTTCTGTTGGCTATGACAATTTTCTGACTTTCATTGTTTTTAATGACCTTGACATTTTGAGGGAATATTGGTCAAATATTTTTTAGAAAGCCCCTCAACTGGAAAGAGTTATACACTGTTTTTTATTTCTTACAATTAGACTGGGGTTATGGGTTTCTGAGAGGAAGCCCACAGAGGTGAAGTATAATTTTCATCACATGGCACAGCCAACATGACTTTTCACTGTTTATGTGAACCTTGACCATCTGGCCAAGGTGGTCCTCTTCACTGTGGGTAGGTTTCTCGGCTATAAAGTGACTTCCCCACTTTTCATACAGTACTGTGCCCTCTTTGGAAAGAAGTCACCACATGCAGTTCACAAATAAAGAATTATGGACTTAAGCTATATTTCCCTGAGAGTAAAGTAATAATTACTAACATTATGTAATACTAGTATAATGTTATTATATAGAATTTTTCTTTTATATTCTTTTTTTTTAATAATTTATTTTATTTTAGTATCATTAACCTACAATTACATGAGCAATACCGTGATGATTGAACTTCCCCCTTCACCAGGTCCCCCCCACCAACCCCACCACAGTCACTGTCCATCAGCGTAGTGAGATGAGAATCACTACTTGTCTTCTCTGAGCTGTACAGTCTCTTTTATATTCTTAAGCATTGGAAAAATGAAAGATTTTATTTTACTTTTACTTGTTCCTACTCCAATGCTCTTTTCTTTTCACTTTGTGAATTCAGATTTCTGACCTCTATGAGCTTCCCTAGGGTCTTTACTCTTTTCCCCTGCAAACTGCCTCTGAGATGCGTGCAAGCCTGCTGCGGCTGCATGAGAACTGGCCGTGTCCGTAACCACCACCAACAAACAGAAGAGGAATGGTACCACCGTATTTATTTTCTGATTATGTGATCTACACCAATCAAAAGGCTGTATAAAAGCAGACATATGAGTGAATATGCTCCCTTCAGTAGCCTGGGCAAATGAGGAGGGCCCTAATTTGTATCACTTTAGGTGTCTGAGAATAAGCAGAGAGGTGGTTTTAGGAAAGACGTGTCTTGTAAGAATGACTCCTGAGTTGTTTGATTAACCCCAAGGCATCATATTTAAGACAAAGATGTCCAGAATTAGTTTTCATGTTAGTGTATTAGTACATTTGGGCAAAATATGTCCACATTCCCAGAATACACTTTACGTCTCCACAGGAATATAGGAAGGAGGGTGAAGTGAAGACCAATAGTTACGAGCATTTTTGGTGCTAACCCGGGATAAGAACTGGTGCGCCAGAGGCAATCAGAAGGTGCCTGTAGTGGGAGAGGCAGTGTCTTCTTCAGGGGGGTCACTTACAAAGCTGAGCCTGTCAACCGATAGGGAAGTGGGAGTCTGGCAGGGACCGAGATATGGTGGTGCTTACATGCTGTTTCCCAAGCATCTGACCCTTTTCTCCATGTTGTTGACATTCCATCACATGTACAGTCCAAATATATCAAATGCTCTTATACAGAGCAAAACAGCTTGCTCAGAACAATAACAAAGAAAATGACTCAGCTGTGATAGGAACTTCTTTTAGAAAGCTATCCTTGATTATTATTTATCATATTTCTACACTTACTAGAAGAAGAGAGTGAAAATCATTTTAATTATATTCAGTCCTTAAAATAGACTCCACCATGATAGTACATATCCTGAATAATGTGTTTCAAATGTGATCAAAATACAGATTCCCTCTATTCATGTGTCTTTACGACTGTAGCCAGATGCATTTCTTTTATTTCTTAGTATTTTTTAAGAAGAAAACTATTGTATAAGTCCATGGGTAGCTTTATGTCTGTGGTGAATATACCATAGTGTCTAGTGAGTCAGTGGGGGTTCTGAGTTACGTTGCTTTCCTTGGGCAGGACATCACCACATCCCTAGATTTGATCATTATAAGAATGACCCAATGCAAATGATGCCATCAGGGAATAAAATCAAGTTGTGTTAATTGAACCTCACATTTAGTAAATTTGGGGATGCTTTACTTGGTTTTTGACTTCTTGGCTTAATTATCTCCATTAAAAAGCACCAGCAGAGATGAGATAGCTACAAATCTGTTAGGCAATGAAGATCCCCAAGGAAGAAACACCTCAGGGATTTACAATGTAAATCAGTTATGAACATTTGTGACTTGGAGTCACCAACCATCACCTGTGCCTTTTGTCATTTATCTGATTGATTCTTTGTCCAAATTAAAGAAAAGCTTGAGAAGAAAAGTCCCATTTACTCAGACAAAGATAACTATACGAATCTAGATTAAATAATTTTGATGTCTTCCTTAAAACTTTCTCTGAGACTTGACAGTTTTTCTTGGAAACGTCTATGCTTACTTTAAAATTCAACAGCAGGACTTTCCCACACTTCCGGGGAATGGAGCCGATACGTACATTTTTGAGACTACCACACAACCACACAAGTTTGGGTGCTGAGGATACACACAGTGCTTACGAAAGCTATGTAGAATAAAGATGCCAGCCTCCATATTAGAAATGTCAATGGCTCAAGAAATGGACAGGCTTTAAAGAAAATGCTGTCTGGAAAAGTAAGTTGGCATCAAGAACTTACATCACAGCAACCATGTCAAGTCCTCAAGTCAGTGAGAATATAACATGGAGGCTGCAATGCTGTGCAGCACCTTCTCCCAGGGAGCTGACACCATTGCCAGACGGTGTTCTTGCCTGAATCCCTGGGACCTCTGGAATTGAGGGAAAGGCTAATGTTTAAATAGATATTTTAGGTTTGTAACTATCTGTGGATATTTTTTTGTCAGTGAAAAATAAAGGTAATGGGATTCCACACATAAAATGCCCTAAATAACTGTTATTATGTGATTTGTGTTGCTGTAACTACATTGCTTTTACAAGGAATACTGTTTGACAATACCTATTTAGCTCTGGAAGGATGTGCATTATTGTATTGCATTATTTATCAAACAATAACAAACATAGAACAAAACTAATGAACTATCAAATTAGCAGAATTAATATAAATTAATGTGTGAAGGTATTATTTTCTGCATACATGATTATCATTATCAAAAACTAAACACAGACAAACCTAGATTTTGAAATATAAAAATAAAAAAGATACAGGAGCTTGCCAGTTAATAAGTTTTACTGAAAACATTAAGTTTCCATTGTTTGACCTAACATTCATTTGATAATCCAGATTTTAGGTTCACTGTCACTAGCTTTAATTGTATCATATGAAGCAGAAAAGCAAGAACCTAAAGAAGAAAATTGAATTATTGATATTGATACCTAATTATGTAATGCTTTGTTTTTCTCAACTTAGAAAATGAGCAATCTGTAGGAAATTGGATTTTCTGAAGGATGTTAGAAATACAAATACACCCACACATGAATGGCTCAACCATTTTAGAAAACTAAGCTTAAATATGCACGTCTCTGTGATCTAGTAATTCCAACCTGGCATATAGATAAGATAAATGAGTGCAAATGGGCACCAGGAATGGTCAAGAATATTGAGTGTACCTTGGTTCATAAAAGCCCCAAATGCCCATCAACAGAAGAATGGACCTTCATATAATTAAATACTTCACAGCAGTAAAACAAAGAATGAGTAACACCATGGATGTCTCAGACACTAAGAAGCCAGACAGAAAAAAATTCGATTATTCTAGGTATGTGAAGTTTAAGAACAGGAGAAAGTGATGTATGACAATAAAGTCAGCACTCACTAAAACTATCTGCTAGGTAGCACACAATACTGATTCCACATAAGGTTCTTGTTTCAATAAAAATGGGTGACACATCAAATAACTACAAGTTTCCTGTTTATCTTCCATCCCAATACAAATATTTAAAATTTTATTGTTAAATTTCAAAGAGGTAACCACAGGGTTGACTTCTCTAAGATTTTATATCATGAAGGAATTATATGAAATTTTCTCTATGTTGTAATTTGCTAAGTTCATCACTTCTCAGGTACCTGCTCTATGTTGTTGTTATCAAAAAATAGCTTGCAAATATCCTGAGGTAAAAGCTGCATTTTCATCCACCCATAGAGCTCCTACACAGAGGCATTTGTTGTGATAACTGTTTCTTAAAATCCTCAGCAATGTTTTTTAAGTGCAGCATTACTTACTGACAAACAAATACACTTACATTTGTTACCAAATGGTGCTCCAGATATTATATGTCATTTTTACAGAAGCAGAAAGAATAAGTTTCCCAAAACAGTATGGGACAATTTTTTTTTCCTGTGAGGACCACTCTTTTTTTTAAAATTGAAGTATCATTGATATATAATCTTATATTGGTTTCAAATGTACAATAGAGTGGTTCAAAAGTTACCGGTATTGTTAAATCCTCACCCCCTCTAGCGCGGTTACTATCTGTCAACATAGAAAGATGTTACAGAATCATTGACAATATTCTCCATGCTGTACTACTGTCCCCAACACCAACTTACATTGTGATTATGAGTTATTGTGCCATTTTATCCCCCTCGCTCTCTTCCCCACCTGTCCCACCCCCCCCCTTGGTACTAATCACTAGTCACTTCTCAGTGTCTGTGAGTCTACTTCTGTTTTGTTCCTTCTGTTTTGCTTTGTCTTTATATTCCACAAATAAGTGAAATCATATGGTATTTGTCTTTCTCTGCCTGGCTTATTTCACTGAGCATAATATCCAATAGTTCCATCCATGCTGTTATAAATGGCAGGATTTCTTTTCTTTTTATGGATGAATAATATTCCATTCTGTATATGTACATAATATACTTTACCATGTCCATATGTACTTTGCCAATTCATCTATTGATGGACATTTAGGTTGCTTCCATATGTTGGCTATTACAAGTGTGGTCATAAACAGGGGTGCATATAACTTTTTGAATCAGGGATTTTGTTTTCTTTGGTAGATTCCTATAAGTGCAATTACTGGATCAAATGGTATTTCTATTTTTACTTTTTTAAGGAACCTCCATATTGCTTTCCATAACAGTTGACGCAATTTACATTCCCACCAACAGTGTAGGGGGTTTCCCATTTCTCCACATTCTCACCAACATTTGTTATTTCTGGTCTTTTGAATAGTGGCCATTCTAACTGCTCTGAGGTGATACCTCATTATGGCTTGATTTGCATTTCCCTGATGATTAGCAATGTGGAGCCTCTTTTTCTATGCCCTTTGGCTGTTTGTATTTCTTCTTTGGAGAAATGTTCAGGTCCTCTGCCTATTTTTTAAAACAGGTTATTTGTTTTTTTGGGTGTTGAGGCATTTGAGTTCTTTATATATTTTGGATATATATGTCGGATATGTCATTTATGAATATATTCTACCATTTTGTGTAGGATGCCTTTTTGTTATGCTGATGGTGTCCTTTGCTGTAAAGAAGCTTCTCAGTTTGATGCAGTCCCATTTGTTCATTTTTGCTTTTGTTTCCCTTGTCCAAAGAGATGTATGTGTTCAGGAAAAAGTTGCTCATGTTTATATTTAAGAACTTTTTGCCAATGTTTTCTTCTATGAGATTTATGGTTTCATGACTTACATTCAGGTCTTTGATCAATTTCAAGATTACTTTTGTGCCTGGGGTTAGACAATAATCCAGTTTTATTCTCTTACATGTAGCTGTCCAGTTTTGCCAAGACCATTTGTTGAAGAGGCTGTCATTTCCTCATTGTATATTCACTGCTCCTTTATCATATATTAATTGGCCACATATGTGTGGGTCTCTGTTCCATTGATCTATATGTTTGTTCTTGTGCCAGATTCAAATTGTTTTGATTACTGTGGCATTGTAGTAGAGCTTGAAGTTAGGGAGCGTGATCCCCCCAGCTTTATTCTTCCTTCTCAGGATTGCTTTGGCTATTCAGGGTCTTTTGTGGTTCCATATGAATTTTTCAACTGCTCTAGTTCGTTGAAAAATACTGTTGGTATTTTGATAGGGATTGCGTTGAATCTGTAGGTCACTTTAGGCAAGATGGCCATTGTGAAAATATTAATTCTTCCTATCCATGAGCACAGGATGTATTTCCATTTATTGGTGTCTTCCTTAATTTCTTTCAAGACTGTCTTGTAGTTTTCAGGGTATAGGTCTTTTACCTCCTTGGTTAGATTTATGCCTAGGTATTTTATTCTTTTCGATGCAATTGTGAATAGAATTGTTTTCCTGATTTCTCTTTCTTCTAGTTCATCGATAGTATATAGGAATGCAACAGATTTCTGTGTATTAATTTTGTATCCTGCAACTTTGCTGAATTCAGATATTAGGTCTAGATCTAGTAGTTTTTGTGTGGATTCTTTAGGGATTTTTATGTACAATATCATGTCATCTTCAAACAGTGACAGTTTAACATCTTCCTTACCAGTCTGGATGCCTTTTATTTCTTTGTGTTCTCTGATTGCTGTGGCTAGGACCTCCAGTACTAGGTTGAATAAAAGTGGGGAGAATGGGCATCCTTGTCTTGTTCTCAGTCTTAGAGGAAAAGCTTTCAGCTTCTCACTGTTAAGTATAATGTTGGCTGTGGGTTTGTCATGTATGGCCTTTATTATGTTGAGGTACTTGCCCTCTATACCCATCTTGTTGAGGGTTTTTACCATGAATGAACAGTGAATTTAGTAAAATGCTTTTTCAGTGTCTATGAGATGATCCTGTGATTTTTGTTCCTCTTTTTGATGTGGTGCATGATGTTGATGGATTTTCTAATATTGTACCATCTTTGCATCCCTGGAATGAATTCCACTTGATCATGATGGATGATCTTTTTGATGATTTTTTGTATTCGGTTTGCTAATATTTTGTTGAGTATTTTTGCATATATGTTCATCAGGGATATTAGTCTGTAATTTTCTTTTTTTGTCTTATCTTTTTCCGGTTTTGGTAGTGAAGTGATGCTGGCCTCATACAATGAGTTTGGAAGTATTCCCTCCTCTTCTACTTTTGGGAAAACTTTAAGGCAGATGTGTATTAGGTCTTCTTTAAATGTTTGATAAAATTCAGTGAAGCCATCTGGTCCAAAGGTTTTGTTCTTAGGTAGTTTTTGATTACCAATCCAATTTCATTGGTCTGCTGAGATTTTCTGTTTCTTCCTGGGTCAGTCTTAGAAGGTTGTATTTTTCTAAAAAGTTGTTTCTTCTAGGTTATCCAGTTTGTTAACATATAATTTTTCATAATGTTCTCTAATAATTCTTTGTATTTCCATGGTATCTGTTGTGATTTTTCCTTTCTCAGTTCTGATTCTGTTTATGTGTGTACACTCTCTGTTTTTCTTGATAAGTCTGCCTAGGGCTTTATCTATGTTGTTTATTGTCTCAAAGAACCAGGACCTGGTTTCATTGATTATTTCTATTGCTTTATTCTTCTCAATTTTATTTTATTTTTTTATGCTCTGATCTTTATTGTGTCCCTCCTTCTACTGACTTTGGGCCTCATTTGTTCTTCTTTTTCTAGTTTCATTAATTGTGAGTTTAGGTTGTTCATTTGGGATTGTTCTTTCTTGAGGTAAGCCTGTATTGCTATATACCTTCCTCTTTAAACAGCCTTCACTGTGTCCCACAGGTTCTGAGCTGTTAAGTTATTGTTTTCATTTGTCTCCATATATTATTTGATCTCTGTTTAATGTGGTCATCAACCCACTGATTATTTAGGAGCATGTTGTGAAGCCTCCATGTGTTTGTGGAATTTTTTGTTTTCTTTGCATAATTTATTTCTCAGACTTTTTGGCGTGAGAAGCTGGTTGGCACAATTTCAATCTTTTTTGAATTTACTGGGGCTCTTTTTGTGATCTAGTATGTGATATTTTGGAAAACATTTCATGTACACTTGAGAAGAATGTGTATCCTGCTGCTTCTGGATGGAGTGTTCTCTAGATGTCTGTTAGGTCCATCTGTTCTAAGGTATTGTTCAGTGCCTCTGTCTCCTTCCTTATTTTCTGTGTGGTTGATCTGTCCTTTGGTGTGAGTGGTGTATTGAAGTCTCCTAGAATGAATGCATTGTGCTCTTTCCCCCTTTAATCTTTTAGTATTTGTTTCACATTTATAAGTGTTCCTATATTGGGTGCATAGATATTTATAGAGGTTATATCTTCTCTGAGTATGTTTTTTAACCATTAAAAATGTTTGTTGAAGGATAGCATACATAAAGGGAAACATTGATGAATATTTACGTATATATTAACCTGTGTGACCACCACTCAGATCAATATATAAAACCCTTTCAGCACCCCAGAAGGCTCATATGTGCCCTTTCTAGTAAAAACCACACCTTTATATATCAAACAGAGGTAACTGGCACTCTGAATTCAACCTCCATTGATTACTTTTACTTCACTTTGAGTTGCTATTAATTTTATCACCTTGTAAGTAACCTTTTCTGGTACATTCATCCATTATCATTTTGTCTACATGACTCATTCAAGTATGTACAAATAATTCATTCTTTTTTATTGCTGTATACTATTCCAGCGTATAACTATACCATTATATTTTAATTCATTATAATCTTGATGTACAGTTGGATTCTTTCCAGTTTATGAATATTACCCAATAAAGCTATAACACATTCTTGAATATATCTTTTTGTTTATATACACATTCATTTCTGTTGGATGCATACCTAGGAGTTAGGGGTCTCTGTCTCCAGGAAGATTGGGTAGAAAGGTACCTCTGCTAATACCTTGACTTCAGCCCAGGGAGACCAATATGATTTTTGATCTAAAGAACTGTAAAATAATAAATTTCCATGATTGTATTAGAGTTACAGTTTTGACCTATCTGTCTGTATCTTTCACCCTAAAGTGAGTCTCTTATAGACAATCAAATGTTGAGTCATGTTATTGTTTCTCTTTAATCCATTCTGTCAATCTCTGTATTTTACTTTGTACTGTTTAGTGGTTTTATCTTAATGAATTGCTGATAAGGTAGGATTTATTACTGGCATTTTCTATTTACTTCCTATATGTCTAATGTCTTTTTTGTTCCTCTGTTTCTCCACGACTGCCATCTTTTGTGTTAAGTATGCATTTTTTAGTGTACTACTTTAATTTCCTCCTTTTCTGCATTTAAAAAAAATTATGCTTTTAATGTTTTCCCTGAAGATTATAATTAAAATCTTAATTTAAGACAAATTGTCACAATTTAATACTAACTTAATTTTATAGTTTACAGAAATTTTGCTTTAAAGTTTCTGTAATATATAGGTCCTTTCTCTCCCCCCATTATTAGTATCATGTGAATTGTCTTTAAGAATCATAAGCCCCTAAATACAGTTTAATACTCTTGACTTATGCAGTTATATTTAAAATCATATGTATGTGGAAGGCTTTTGTACAAATACATTAATACTGTTTTCACATTTCCAAAGTAGTTACATTTACCATGGCTCTTTATTAGTTTATGTGGATTATTTGCTTATCTTTCATTTCATCCTGAAGGCCCTTTAAAATGTCTTGTGGGACAGGTGTGCTAATATTCAATCCTCTCAATTTTTAAAATCTGGGTATGCCTTAATTAGTCCTTAATTTTTGAAGGATGGTTCTATGGAACATAGAATTCTTGGTTCAAAATCTGTTTCCTATGCTAATGTCATCCCACTGCCTTTGACTACCATTAATTCTCATAAGAAATGAGCTTTTAATTGTTGTGATAATCCCTTTACGGAATGAGATGTTTTTCTCTTGTTAAGATTATCCCTTTGTCATTGTCTTTCGTCATTTTGACTATGATGTGTTTAGGGATAGAACCCTTTCAGTTCATTGTACTTAGAATTTGTTGAGTTTCTTGGATATGTGGATTAATGTTTTTTGGGGAGTACAAGGAAATATTTTCTCAAAGTAATTACTTTTCCCTTTTTCTCTCCCCTTTCCTGGGCTGCTGTTATGCACATGTCTACAGATCTGACAGCATCTCATAGTTTCGGAGACTCTGTTTGTTTTTTTCACTTTCTTTTTCTGGTTCCTTAGACTTGATCATCTCAACTGCCTTATCTAAACTTTCCTGGGTTTTTCTTTCACCAGTTCAAAATCACTTTTGAGCTCCTTTTGTATACTATTTTTTAATTGAAGTATAATTGACATACAATATTACATTTCAGGTGTACAACATAGTGATTCAATAATTTTATACATTTCAAAATTCTCACCATGTTAAGTGTAATTACCATCTGTCACCCCACAAAGTTATTAAATATTATTGGCTATATTCCCTGTGCTATTTTTTCATCCCATGACTTATTTATTTACAATTGGAATTTTGTACCTTTGATCCCCTTCACCTATTTCACCCATTCACCTGCCTTCCTCCTCTGGCAACCACCAGTTTGTTCTCTGTATTTATGAGTCTATTTCTTTTATTTGTTTGTTCATTTGCTCTGTTTTCTTGATTCCACATATAAATAAAGTCATATTGTATTTGTCTTTCTCTTCCTAGCTTATGCCACTTAGCATAATGCCCTGTACATCTGTCCTCCTATGTTGTTTCAAATGGCAAGACTTCATATTTTATGGCTGAGTAATAGTCCATTGTATGGACTTTTAAAATCTTTATCCATTTATCTGTTGATGGACACTTGGATTGTTTTCATCATCTTGGTTATTGTAAATAATGCTGCAATAAACATAGAGATGCATTTTTACCTCCCCCCAAAAAACAAAAACACTAATTCAAAGAGATAAATGTACCCCGTTTGTGTATATTTTTAAAAATTTTGTTATTGTACTTTTCAATCCCAGAGTGTCTATTAGGTTCTTCTATGTAATTTCTATCTCTTTGCTGTTATTCTGTATTTGGTGAAACTTAAGGACTTACAGATATTGAGAAGCTTATTCTAAAATATAGATGAAAATGGAAAGGAACAATAATATGTAAACAACATTGGAAAAGAAGAACAAAGTTTAAAAACTTATATTACCTGATTTCATATATTACCAAAAAGCTACAACAATCAACAGTGTTATTATCAAAAGTATAAACATCTAGATCTATGGAACAGATTTGAGAGTCTAGAAATAAACTCACATTAGCACTGTCTACTGAATTTTGACAAAAATGCCAGAGAAAAGATAATCTTTTCAACAAATAGTGCTGGAAAAATTGGACATCCATGAGCAAAGACACACATCTAACATTTTACACAAAAAGTAACTAAAATGGATCATTGACATAAATATAAATATAAAACTTGAGAAAATATGGGAAAAATCTCATCTCATTTGGTGTTAGCCAAAAGTATTTCTTAGATACATCAAAAAAGCATGACCTATAAAATAAATGATAAGTTGGACTTACTAAATTTAAAATACTTTGCTCTGCAATTAGATACTATTAAGAGAACAGAAAACTCAAGCTACAGAGAGAAAATATTTGCAAATTGTATTCGAACAATGGGTTGGTAGCCAGAATATATGAAGAACATTCAAAAGTCAACAATAAGAGAACCCAATAAAAATAGGTAAAATATTTAAATAAACATATCACCAAAAAAAGGCATATGATGTCAAATATGCATGTGAAAAGATGTTCAGCATCATTAATCATTAGAGAGCTGAGATTAAAACCACACTGAGATATGGATAATATATACCTCTCAAAATGTCTTTTAAAAATGCCATACCAAGGGCTGGTGAGGATGTGGAGCAACCAGAACTCTTCTGCATTTACTGTTGGAGGCAAAATGGCAAAGCCTCTTTGGGAAATGGTTTATTGGTTTACATAAAGGTGAACATACACCTACCATGTTATTGTCAGCATTTCCACTTCTAGGAAATGGAAAAATAAACACACATACACACACAACCAATACATGAAAAGTTATAACTGCTTTATTCATAATTGCCAAAATTTGAAGACAACAAAGATTTATTTAGTTAACTGATAAACAACCTGCTACACATCCATATAATGAGATACTACTCAGGTATTTTTTTAAAAGGATAAGCTATTGATGCATGTAACAAGATAAACAAGTCTTAACGGAAGTCAAACTTAAATGCTACATACTTAAATGCTACATATTGTATGATAACATTTATATTACTCTGGGAAAGGCAAAATTACAGGAGGAAAGAGATTGGTGGTGGCCTGGGGTTAGGAGTAGGGGAAAATATTGCTAATAAGGAGGTGACATGGGGAAATCTGGGGACTGATGGAAGTATGGTGGTGGACACAAGTCTGTGCACTTATAAAATTCAACAGAACTGCACTCCAAAAAAATGCAAATTTTTACTATACATAAGTTTTTAAAAATCAGTAGCATATGGAAGGAAAGATGAAATTCGTACTCTGACAAATGGATCTGACTGCATTACGAGGGCAACACACGACAGCACTGAGGAGGGTGGGAGGGAGGACAGCTGCCCCAGGGACAATGCTTGCTGTAATCTGGGAAGGCTGAAGATAATCTGCAATTTAAATTTCAACTGTCAAGTTTATTTCCTTAGCCTCTGTAATTCCACCCCTGGCCTATAAGGAAATAATGACTGCTGTTAAATGCTTTAACAGTTTGTTATTATTTGTTATTATGTAATTCCTCCATATTTTCTGGTTTACCATGCCCAAAAACACGTCTTCCAGGCAACATTGGTCATCATGAGGCCCATCCTATGTGGGGCATCTCATTTTAATCTCTCCTGCAACCTTCCTCTTACTCCATTCATATTGGCTCTTTCACATACACACGTTTCCCCTGCCATGTGGGGACCATACTTCCCTCTGACTTTTCTATGCTTCTTGCTCCTCCTTGTTCCTTTGCCTCTGTCTGTGCATGTCCTTCGCAAGCCCGCCCCATACTCCCCTCCAACCTCCTGATTAAGTTGACAGTGACTCACATGGAACCCATGTGAATAGACGATTTTTTTATGTACAGGTATTTGTTCTTGCTATTTGCAGTATCATTCTAATCCTCATCTCAATGTCAAAGTTTCTTCCTTTTCTGAAATGTTACTGACTGTGTTATATATAAATGCAGGTCATAGCTTTTTGTATCTATAGCATTTATAAATGCATGTTGAAGCCATTTATGGAAAAGATTGAGACTGACCTTTGCAGGAAATGATGTTTCTGGTTTGAAGACCTTACATAGTACCTGATATTTAGGATGATTTTTTTTTTAATTTAAAGTGTGGGGCTGAAGAGACTTCTGTTTTAAGTTTTGGGAAAGTGGAAATGAAGGGATAGGTAAATATTTATTACCATTCTCTGACCATACTCATTAAATTGATTTATTTTCTTTCTCATATGATATATCACATTTTCAAATTTATAAATATTTATTGGGAAATAGCCACTATGAATATATGTATTTCTGTATATGTATTCATGTGTGCTTGTGCGCAAATTATGGTATGAGTTGTGAAAGAAATATTCATTTATATCATCTTTTTTTAAAAAAGGGAATTTGATCTGGAAATCATGAATACTTACTGACTTCCTACCAGTGTGCTTTAGAAGAAATGTATAAGACAAGGCTTACTAATTCAAAGAAGTTTTGCTATCTATTTGGGAAGATGACTAATAAATACACCCCAATCATAGCACAATGGAAAGTACTGTATAATTAAATAATATTTGAGTTTAGTAAAGGGCTTGCTGAGAGGATAATATGGACCCTACTATTAGAACACAGTAGTCCTTTAACTACAGATAAAACTCCACATCTTCAGAGGTGCATAGGAAAGGCGGTTCAAGTAAAGTATCAGTAAAGCACAGAGGTGGGCTTAGAATGCAAGGGTGGGGCACTTTCAGACACCTGACGGCAAGATAGGAACTCGTTTTCTGCATTATGAGCAGAACCTTTGCATCATCAGGACAGTAGTTTTATGAGTTTTAGTTTTAACTTTGAAGACATAGAATGGCGGGCCTCTCATCTACAAATCTATACGAAAATAGAAGAATTGGTTAAAAAGCTAGAAAAAGAAATAGTCTTTGCTTAGCTAAAATTTGTTTATTGCCTAAAATTTTAGGAAGTTAATTTAGTTATTGGAGGCTTTCTACTGAGACTTCCTCCAGGTCCACTCAGAAACTGTTGAAAAGACCTTACAAATAAGACTGAACAATTAAACCAAAAATGGACAAATAAACGGATGTCAATACTGTTCATTGAAACAGGAGGGAAAAAGCCATCTAGTTGCTGTATACAAGTGAACAAGCTCTCTCTCTGCAGGATTCAAACCTGTGCTTAAGATGCTTAATAACAGTTTCCAATCTTGCAGCTAATCAATATTCAAGTACTTATTTAATTACATAGCAACCGTTTCTTTATAATCCCTTTGCTCTCCCGAGACATCACTAGGAACCTGTGTTAGAGCCATAGTGGATTTTCAGTTAATATATCAAAAGGTAGTAGCTTAAGCTTTGACATTTGTAGGAACCTTTGGCTTGGAAGTATTTTTTTCTTTCTAAAGAGACTCTCCTGTGTTCTTGATCTCAGGACCCTTAGTGGAAGAAGCACAGTATTTTATTTTAGATTCAACTTAAGGCATTATCTGTACTTGCTATTTGAATGACTGACTCTGAGTGTTTGGTCCATTTGTTAAAATGTCTTCAATTTTCTGCCTTTAGACTATTAAAGTTATTTCCTCTGAGTGATGACGGTAGACCCAGTCTTCCCATGCAGACAGATAAGGTCAGACCTGAGTCAGAAATTAAATATCCCCATTTTACTAACATACTCTTTGGTACTAAGGCAAAGGACAGAAGCATATGGACCTGCTTCTGGTTGACACATAAGCAGAGTTACATATTTATATATAACAGTCTATACAGTTAATTAAAACATGTCTGTTGCATGCTTATTTTAAATTTTATTTTTATTCCATATTTTCAGTTACAAATAAATTTTAAATCATTCAACACTTTGTTATTAAATAATTTTTGCAGTAAATATCTGTTTCTCAGATGATGTTTTCCCTTCTCTACTAAGACAAGGGTTTTACCATTTATTTCTCCTCTTGACAACTAGTAGTTGTTAGAACACTAAAATGGACAGTCATCATAGTTTAGAAATTCTTTCAGATCCTTCTTCCTTAAACTGTATTATAATAAATTTATTTAGAGTTTTTCCAACTTAAGATTTTTGACAAGATGTCTTACATTTGTATTTTTTTTGCCATGATTTTTCAAAGTATTCTACAATTATTAAGAATTTTCACATTAATCTCTGTACTTGAAAACGCTGTGTTAAAGTAACTAAAATGTTGCCTTTCTTACCCATTGCTGAGCTATTATTTGGTTTTTGCATAATAACAATTTTTTGCTTTATTTTCCCTTCATTCACATGTTTTTTACTTTCTTTAAATGGTAATTAGGACAGCTTGATCTTTGTAGAACCAACCATGTAAGACAAATCCAGGATCTTAAATGGATCTGTACCATTATAACTCCATTAGTCCTCATCGTTAGGTAGGAATATGCACATTTTGTATTCTTTCAAAGAGTTATATATGGAGTGTTCCAAGCTAGAGATGAGCTTATCAGACTGAAGAAATCAGCTGGCTCAAAAGAAATTTAGTTTTCTAAATTTCATTAGTACATTCATTTTGTTTCAGTCTATGGTTAGTTGGAAGTGTGTCTTGTATGCAGTAAGCAGAGAAGATGGATTTGGTTTCAAGGCTATCTAACTCAGCTACAGAATTCATAATTGGAGACAAGATGGTCCTTTTTTCTTTAGTCTCTTTCATTAAAGGTGCATCACTGGGAAAACCATGGTGCCCAAAGAGAAATTAAAGATTTTCTTTCTCCAAATTTCCATATTCTTCCAAACAGGAATGATCATTTACAGAAATTTTTTTGGTGATTTTACTATGACCATGAAACACCAAAGACCAAACCTACAGGTTTACGTATTCCCTTACCAACCCCAAAACTCAGATGTTATGGTTCCTTCTTAGAAGTTACACCCAGCCATGCCCATGTGAGATCCCCAGCAGGGGGCTGTTGAAAGGACATTAGCTGAAGGGAATTGTTGGCTGAAGGAGGTGTCAGTTGTTGACAAATTGCTGGATGTAAAAAAAATTAAATGGACAATATAGACACTTGTCAGCTACTTGATAGCATCAAAAATTTTGGCCCACCTGGCCATTTGAGCTGAATCACTGACCTTTCCCTGTTCTGGAGGAAGGAGGCTGACAGGTATCGTCTGCTCCCTGGTAAATAGCTGTGCAAGAGGCAGTAGAAAGAGCCTTTGCACATCAGAAACCCTGGGTTGGGACTCTGGGGATACAAAATCTTTATCATCATCAGCCATCTCCGCTGTCCTGAAGGCACTGACCCGTTTCCTCCTGGAGACCCAGCTGTTCACCTTGTGCCGATCTGACTTGATGGCCCCTCTCTTCTCTCTGCCTCCTTGCTACCACAGGGTTTTATCCATTCCTTCTGAATACTTTTATCCATCTTAGTGTTTTTTTTTATTAATATACAGTCTTATGTTGGTTTCAAATGTACATCACAGTAGTTCAACAGTCCCTGTGATCAACTTATATTGTAAGAAGGAATTATTGTGGCCCTTTATCCCCCCCACCCCGACCTCCACTGCACCCGCCCAACCCCTCCCCCTTGGTAGCCACCAGTCACTTCTCAGTGTCTATGAGTCCTTCTGTTTTGCTTTGTTTTTATATTCCACAAATACATCTTAGTGTTGTTTTGTTTTAATTAAACTGCCTCATCTTCTCAGAGGCTAATAGAATCAGATGAATACTACTGACAGTGTATTTTTTTTAAATGAGTTATCAAACAATTTTTGCAGAGCAGTTTATAATTTTTAAGACACGTTAAAGTGTTACTCCTATGTACTATGGAGGTAGAGTTTATTTATCTAGCTTGAAATCTGTGGCTTTTGAACAGGTATCAACTTGTTTTCAGATGAACGACAAACATGAACAAAATTCTTGGATTCACTGTGTTATTATAATAAAACACATAGATCTAATTCCATTCATAAGATGAAATAATCTGTAGATTCTGCCTTTTCATTCATGCTAGAAAAGGGCATTCTATAAACTTCCAAAGCTGTTTTCCCAGGCCTGCAAACATGATCAACTTCTCTAACTTTGTCCAGATGACCTGACTGCTGTCTGGTTAGTCCTGTGTAGTAGTGGCCGAGTCCCCTCCCATGGATTCCTGCTGGCTTCCCGGCAACTGCAGACGCTGTGGTGAAGCCCAAAGGGACATTTCATTCTGCTTACTCCTCTCCCTTCCAGGACACTGGTCTTCTTTTAACCATTTTGGCCCTGTGTATGGCACTGCCATTGACCCTGGAACTTTTGAAGCTGCTCTCTGAAGCACAGATTCTTTTTCTGGGATTCCCTCTCCTACAAGAAATCCACTGACAGAATTTGAGAGGATCTTTCAGCTCAGATGGAAAAATACTATTTGTATTAACTTGTTTTTTATTGGAATATAGCTGATACACAGCTATATTTATTGTATATCTGATTTTGGTATGAGATGCACAATACAGTGAGTTGATAATCATGTACATTACTAAATGCTCACTATGGTAAGTGTAGTTACCCCGTTCCCATACCAAGATGCTATAATATTATCGGTTAAATTCTCTGTGTGCCATTTCTATGACTAATTTATTTTATAATTTGAAGTTTGTACTCTTTATCCCCTTCACCTCTTCCACCCACCTCCCCTATGGTAATCAACAGTCTGTTGTCAGTATTTATGAGTCTATTTTTTTTGTTTGTTTGTTTTATTTCTTAGGTTCCATCTATAAGTGACATCATATTTGTCTCTGTCTGACTTAGCATTATACCCTCTAGGTCCAAATTTAATGTTTTTGAATTTGGAATGAAGGCACAAGCTATAGTAGTTCACTAATAAAAATTATAGACAGTCTAACATCACATTACGCTGACTGCAGGAATCTCAAAGTGGTGTTTCCACTCCTCCTGCATCAAAATTGCTGTAGATATTGGGTTCACTGCTAGATGTTGTTATTTAATTTTTTACTAGATAAGCCCAAATATTACTAGATTGGAGTCTTTACTACATTACCAATTACATCAATATGATTGGTTTCTTTAGTAACCATGTTATTTTATTTTAGTCCTTTAAAAAACCAGGGTCTGAAGGAACCCAAGGCACAAGCAAGGTTGAGCACTTCGTCTCTAGAACATTCAATCAGTCCTTGCATTTTTTGGTTCTCTCCACAATGGAGATGTGAACTGTCATACTCTAGAGTCACACGTAACCTCTTTCTTTCAGTTCACAGATAATTATATGGATACTTAAATTTCTTCCATTCTTGCAGACCTCCCGGCCCTCACCTCATGACATCCCAACCTTATTTCAGATCATTCTGTGAGTGACGCCAGGCCCGCATCCTGCCCTTCATCCTTGCCCCAGTGGCTGTGTCAGTACTGCTCAGCTGGACCATAGAGGAACTGTGTTCTGGAAGACATCACACAATGTCACGATTCATAAATATCAATGTCAAAAAGCACTCAATATGAAATTTACAAATACTTGTCCATTCTTACGCACTCATAAATGACCAATAAGTAAACGATAGTTGTTTATTAGGTTAAAGAAAATGATCCTGTCTTTTCCACAGTTGTAGTCATTCTCTTGAATAAACTCCCAACATACCTGTGTCTGCTTTATCTCAAATAATTGACCATAAGCCCAAACACTGAGAAGGAAGAATTTTGACACTGTCATGAATTTTAAAAAATAACCAGTAATCCTGTCATTACACTGACAATTTTATTCTAAAATAGTAGTACCTATAAAAGGCAATGCTTCTGGGAGAAGAAAAAATATGCAGTGGTGGAATTTCAGACATTAATTTAAGTACTTACTATTGAAATAATAATATTAAAGCTACTCTCTCTTCCAAGCTATTTACACCATCTAACCAAAGAAAAATTGGATATTTGATGGGATCTCTAAATGTGGTAATGATGGACACATGATTCAGATAAATCTCTCTCAAGACAAACTAAAAAAAATAATTGCTTGAATACTTTGGGAGCTCTAAGAAGACATTGATGACGTAAGGGACCGAGTTCAGGGAAAGGGAAAACCCAGAAAGATGGTCATTTGGAGCTAGTCTTCTGCTGTGGATACCAGCAGTTTCTGAGGAAGCGTCTGAGAAGGTCAGGAGCAAAGGGGCTCTTCTCATGATCTCATGGATCTGAAGACAAATGAGTTTAAGCCCAGCAGGGGATCAGCCTGAAAGACACTCTCGATTTTGGGTATGGGGATCCCAAAATAATACATCCAAAGAGTAGGTATAAACTAAAAATAGTCTGTCCCTTCCAGATCCTGAAGCCCAGCACAAAATCCTGTCAATCCTAAAATCAGATTAAGTGGATCCAGAATAGTTGTGCTTCTAGTTGTTTTCCAGGATCACACGTAAATCCTCTCTGAAGTGCTCTTGTCTTAAGTCTCAACTTACGTTTGCAAATTTTCATGTTGAAAGTCTGGAGTTAATAAGAAGTAAACAGGCATAGAAGGAGAAAATAAATAGTAAACTATAAGAAGAGGAAAACAAAAACTAGATTCAACAGGGACTTTAGATAATGCAATTCTCAAACAGACTGCCAAAGAACTCTCCCTGTAATTTTGGAGTAATTAAAATACAAGATACATAATTTCAACAGTGAACTAAAAATAATAAGAGAAAGTAAATTCTAAAAGAGAAAAAGTGTATCATAACTAGAATTTAAGAGCTCTGAGGAGAGAATTGGTCAACTAGAAGATAGGTCATCATAAAACAACCAAAATTAAATGTTGAAAAGCTAAAGGAGAGAAAGCACATAATGGAAGTAGAGACGAGGCGGTGCGATGAGACAGCCAAACATACATGATCGGAGTCCTAACAAAGAAAGAGAAAAAATGGGACAGAAGCAGTAGTTGAAGTAATAAGAACTAAGACATTTTCAAGCCTGCTGAAATATATTAAATCAAGAATTCAAAAACCATATGAACTCCAATCAGGATGAATAATAAAGTGATTAAAAAACACTTAAACACATTGAGGTAATCAGCTGAAAATCAGTCCAAACAGAAAAGTCTTAAAAAAACACCTAGGGCAAAAACACTCATTTTCTTCAAAGGTAAAAATCTTTAGATTGCGAGTGAAATTCCCAACTGAGAAGATAGAATTCAGAAGACAGTGGAGTGAATTCCTCAAAATACTTTTTAAAAATAACTGAAATCAGGGTCTTATGTTTCAGAGGTCCCCATACTTTGGAGAACCTTCCTCAAAAACTTGTAAGTCCCTCTGTGGTGCTTGGGATGGTCAGGCTGGCAGTGCATCCAGACAGAGCACCTCCAGCACAGACTAGTCCTGCATGGATTTCAGTTGCTGCAGACGCCTATCTTAAAATTGTCTAACTCCCCCTTCGGTGGCTCGACAACTGGGGGTGACCAGTTGGCAACCTGAACTCAGCTCACATACATCTGTCCCCTATCCTCTGGGGGCTTTTGGACCCCCTATTCTACATACGAGGTCAACCAAATCACCATGTGGCTCTGTACCTTGTACGTAAGGGGTCATCCAGAGTCCAGTGGCAACGTCTGGTGCTGAGAGGGCACCTGGTCAGTAGACTCCTCCTGTACACTGACATGAGCTTTGACCAGAAGAATGGTGGTAATGTGCTGCTGTTTGGTGACTCTCACTCATGTTGGACACAAGAAGAATTAAGAGATATGCATTATTGACAGGCATGGACTCGGGCCCCATCTGTGTTCTCACCACAGTGCCACCACCAGTCTACAACAACCAGTGGGAGCAGGGGGAGCAGTAGGCATTCTCCACTGTGCACCCACTGCCGCTGGACCCTGGGCTGCCACCTCACTCTGTGCTATAGGACAGTCACACCCATCTTCTCTGAGGGTCCTCAAGACTGTTGCTCAGCAAAGGCAACCAGATGTCTTCCCATGATTCTGACTGACAAGGTGACACTGTGCTCTTGGGTCTTTCTCAGCCTTGCTGGTTGAGGATCTTATCCTTGTGTGAATGGCTCAGCCCTTCCATCCTTCCTGCTGCAAGTGTTCAGGGGTGTGGTCCATATCAAAACAGATCACATTCTAGGAATGTAGTTATTATGACCTAAAAAACTCAAGAGGAGATACAGCTGGAGAATGTGTTGCTCTATGCTTATGCTATAATATTCCAAATAGTAAATTAATATGACCTGAATGTGAATTATCATTTTTTCTTGCATACTGTGGTTGAGACTTGAGTTTGTGATCATCATAAATGAAAAAAATAAACACCTCTGAAAGGAATATTTAAATCTAGTGTGTGGGAGCAGCTCAATGAACGTAACAGAATCATGAGTAATGATGTAACTAAACGCAAATCAACAGTGTTAGGGAGCTGCCGAGGCAGGAAGATACATACTGTTTCTATCCAAACAGGTTCCAAAGGGCCAGGGCACTGTGGTGTCACAGTGTTCCTACACCTTTCTTCCAGTGGGAAATCTGAATCTAATTAAGAATGGCAAATTTGACAATAAAGGACTCAGAAAGATGTTTCCTGGTCTTGAACAGGAAAGTAGGTGTCTGGACACTTCAAAGAACTTTTGAGTACATGATTAGACAATGGACAAGTAAGTCTTGAGTTAGCAAAGAGTTAAATAGTGGTACGCCAATGCAGTTTCTTAGTTTTGTCAATGTACCATAGCAATATGAGATTAACAATAGGGGAAAATGAGTGAAAGGTATATGGGTACTCTCTGTTTTATATTTAAGACTGTTCTGTAAATCTAAAATTATTCTAAAGTAAATGTTTATTAAAAATCATAGGCTGGTATATTTGGATTGAGTTGCTAGACCAGTGGTTCTGTAAATATAAGCATCAGAAACAACAGAAGCTTATTCAATGCTGATTCCAGGGCCCTCGTTCCAGCGAATCTAAAAGGTCTGAACTGGGCCTTGGAATTTGTATTTTAACAAGAAACACCAAGTGAGTTTGAAACTACTGAGATATATAAATAATAATATAGTTGAGAACATTCCTACCAGTTAATGAATCACAGTGATCACAAAGCTATTCGATTACTGAGTTACGACTAGAAAACAAGTCTTCAAATCCCTCAGGAGAGCCACAAATAGTTTCTTCATAGTTCTGAAGTGATTTATAAACATGAAAGGTCTCCTGCATTCTCCTATCAGTACTGAAGGGAAGACTGGTACAGAAGAACCTGGTCCCGGCGCAGGTGAGAAGGTAGGAGCCAAGCAGTGACGTCTGTGAGGGCCGCAGTGCCCGGCGCGTCTGGAGCAGTTCTGGGAATGCCAGCATCTGGCATCCTACTTCAGGACAGCTGCAGAGGACCTTTTTCCTCATCAGAGCACCTGCTGGGCTCCTGTTACTTTCTGACTTACAGTTGTCATAAAGTCTGTTTACCGCCACAAAGTGTTAAGACGACTATTCAAATTAGGAAAATGGAATCATGGCCTTCTTATTCTCTTGGTGAAACCCTGAGACCTCGGGTCATGCAATGATTTTTTTCTCATGGTCAAACTTTAAGATATTTTAAATTTCCTTAAATCACCCTCACAATATACATCATTTCAGAAACAACTCAGAAACAACTCTTAAAATATTAAGACAATTAAATGACTTTCCACACAACAGAAACTTCTCTGGATCTGCCTCCCATTAGACCATTTCTCTGCAGCGCTGGGCGAGCTTGACTCTCACTTTCTTCAAATGTATTTCTTTCTTGGCTTCCACATTAGTTTTTTGCCCGTTGCCACCAAGCCCACAGCTTCCGTGTCTCCTTAGCGCTTTGCCTCCTGAAGCAGCTGCTGTCCCCATCCGAGGTCTCATCTCTTAGTGTGAGCGCTGGCGCAGGGCCAACATCAGGTTTTCAGTCGCTCCATATGGATGAGTTCCACAGGCTTTCCTCCTACCTAGACCTCCATCTCAACTACAGACCCAGTTCTTCCCACTATCGCCCCCGGATGACCTATCAGTGCTCCAGAATCAACATACTGCACACCTCGCTCATTATTACCCACCAGTCCCTCACCCCCATTCCAAACCGCTCCTTCTGTTCCTCATTGCAGTGAGGATGTTATCTGCACCTTTGCCCCGGTGATTATCAGAGCTTGGATTTTATAGTTTCTTTCCTCTGCTGCAACAATAGTAAAGTTTGAGCTGAGAGTATTTGTGCACAGAAAACTTCCTAAACTTAGAGTGACAGCAAAGGCATGGAAAACCTGGAAGACGAAACCTTTTGCCTTTATAGATATTGTCTAGGGACAATCTAGCCTAATACATTTGGTGTTCCTTTTTTTGAACTTTAATTTTGTATAACATTGCTGAATAACATTTATTCATCTAATTTTTAATTTATGTTTGAGAAAAGCATTAAGTAAACATATAAAAAGTTTCAGGCACCATAGTCGGAAATGAGGTTAAAAATGCCTGTTCCCTGCTCTCAAGGAGACAAATCTAACCGTCAGAAATTAAACCACAGAGGTGCTCTCTGCTCCACCCTAGAGGGCTTTGTAGGTAGTAAGAGGCATATATGCCTTTCATTTCAGGCTAGTCTCTGCTTGGCCATTGACTAATATCACTGCTTGAACTAGAATATAGCCTTTGGCAATATTTTATAATTTTAAAGACTCTTTTGATGGTGAGCCCCAACACAATTACACTCAGTTATATGAAAGGCAGAGCATTTTTAAAACTCTCAGTTCCAAACAAGAGAAGGCTTCCAGGCAGGATCACATGGAGGGATGGGGGAACAGAGGGAAAAGGGGATGGGGGGACACTTTGGGACAGGGGAACAGCAAAGTGGAGCTCTAGGGGCAGCTTGTGGCTAAGGGGGTGGTGGGGTCGGCCAGGTTTCATGGGCTCTCTGTGGAGCTAATTTGAGTAATTTCTTGGTCTCCGGGATGTAGGGCTGTCCCTAGTTGTCAGTTAGACAGCCGTGGGCAAACAGGCCTCATCGTAGTGGCTCTGAGTGTTAGATCCTGGCAAGGGAGGTGCTTGGGGCGTGGGCTTTGATCAGCTGCTCAGGAAAGGGAACTGACCAGCCTCTAGCCAGGACCTCAAAACTGAGTCAAGACAGCATTAAAAAAAAAAAAAAACTGTATTATAAGCAAATTATTTGTTAATCTAATTTTTGCCATCCTCATCTTTGATTACCTCTACAAGCTCCGACACTGGGTGAGTTCTTCAGCATTTACAACTGTGTCCTTGACTTACTTCCTTTAATACTCTGAGAAGCACATGTCCTTTTATGAAAGACCGCCATGGCTTGAAGGCCATCTGCCACTGTCTTCTGGGGCCGGGACCCCTCCTCTCCAAGTCTTGTCAGCACAGTTTCATCTTCCTCCTCGATTCTGAAATACAGTGACCTCAGGGACGCAGCCACGATCCCTGGCTGATCGTGTGATCTTTGCTGAGCAGTGGCGCTCAGGGTTCTGTCAACAAATCTGTTGACCCAGCATCTGTGTGTCAAGGCTCCAGACTGTTTGCTGCCTCCCAATTTCCATCCTAAATGTGAATATGCCGCCCAGACCTCCACGGCGCCTTCACCCAGCTTCCACAGAGAGTGAGCAAAGATGGGGCTGAGAAAAACTCACCGTGGACCGCCGTCTGGACCGCCTTGTTTGATTTGGCTGTTTCTGTATCTAGCCCCTGCTCTGAATCAAGTTCTTTCTTAGAATGCAAAATCTCCTTCATTAATGAACTGATAATTTAGAGAGGACTGCATCTGGGATCCTACACCAGGGGAAGCCAACTACTCTCTGTATAAAGTCTTGAGCACTAAAAGTCACCTGCCTGTCCTCAAGCCTTCCCCACCCCATTAGCTTTTATGTTTTTGGAGCACATTTTTAACCAGTGGAGAATAGGGTGTTTAATTTTGAGAACAGTGAAAAAGAAGAGAGTCTCCACTCCAAACAAATCCTAAAAGACAGCATGTATTTTCCTAAGGGAAAAAGCAGAGCCCTCAGCCTCTCCTCTATCATGCTCATGTTACCAGAGCACAGCCTCTTTTTTTAGGTGAGTCAGGTGCTTTTAGTTTTATCTGGCAGATATGGAGCTCGGAGAGGTCATGAATCCAAATCAGAGGGTGCCGAACAGAGGCATTAGAAAGCCAGTCATCCAGTGAAGTGCTCTCCAAACCAGGGCGTCTCATCACACTGCACCGACTTACCAAATTGCCAATTATAGAATTATAATCACAAACCCCAGAGTCCTGGGAACATAAGGCAAAGGAAGAATGCTCCATCTCATGCAGGAGGGGGAGCGGAGAACTGACGGCGATCTGCCCATGCAGCAGAAGGGAACAGGGGCTGGACCTGGGGAGGGAGGGTCTTGGGGCGCTTAGCGCTGGGTTGATAGCAACAGCTAAAAGGAGGGATTATTCCCCCATCCCATATTTTGAACTGATTATAGATTTCAAAATTTTACATAAATTCCCACAGAGCCCTCACCGCACTTGTCCCAATGGTGACCTTTTATATAACTGTAGTAAAATAACAAACTAGAATATTGACAGTGAAAAAATATTGGTAAGTAAGGTTCAGACCTTATTAAGTGCTCATTGGTGTGTGTTTGTATATTCTATGCAGTTTGGTCAAAAACAACAGGTGTGTGCGGCCCCCACCACAATCAGGGCACAAAAACTTTTCGAAGGGACTTCCTCCTGACACTGGTTTATATCTGCATGACAAATCACTACCTCCCTCCTCCATCCCTGCCCCCTGGTCATGAAAAATCTGTCTCTGCTTCCATATTCTTGTCATTTTGAGGAAGCTATATGAATTTTATCATACAGGATGTAACCTATAGATTAATTTGGGAAATTTTGACCTCTTTGTTATATTAGGTCTCCAATCCATCAATACAATATTCCTCTTAATTTACTTATGTTTTCTTTCATTTCTTTCATTAGATTCACTTTTTCTCACTAAGCATAGGCTGTCAAATAGATCAATAGTTTGCTTCCTTTTATGACCAAGCAGTGTTCCGTTATGCAGATGTACCAGACTTACGTAGTCATTCACTGATTGAAGGGCATATGAGTTGTTTCAGTATTTTTGCTGTCATAAATAAAGCTGCTGTGAACAATTATCATGAGCATTTGGGCAAAGATTTTTATGTAAACATAGCTTTTATTTCTCTGCTACAGATTCCCATGGATGTGATTGCTGGAACATATGGTAAATTCAAGTTTACTATTTTTTAACAGCTTTATTGAGATCTCATTCACATACCTAACCCATTTAAAACTGTACAATTCAATGGCTTTTAGCATATTTACAGATATGTGCAATGATCACATAGCCAGTTATAGACAGTTTCATCATTTCACAAAGAAACTCTGTACCCTTCATCTATCACTGCTTATCCCAATATTTCCCCCTCCCTCAGCAACCACTAATATATTTTATGCCTCTCTAGATTCACTTATTTTGGACTTTCATATGAATGCAATCATATAATATCTGGACAATCATATAATATTCTGTGCCTGGCTCCTATCAGTTAGCACAACATTTTAAGCTATATCCAAGTTATAACATGCATCAGTAATTTGTTCCTTTTTATAATTGAGTAATATTCTATTGTATGGATATACCACTTTTTTTATCCATTCATCTGTTGGATATTTATGTTGTATTAATTTTCACCTATTATGAATAATGCAAACATATACAGTGTGTACATGTTTCCTGTGGAGATCTGTTTTCATTTGTCTTGGGTATGTACTTAGGAGTGAAATGAGTGAGTCAAATGGTTATTCTGTTTTTAATCATTTGAGGAACTATCAACCTGTTTTCCAATGTGGCTGTGTCGTACTACACTCCTACCAGTGGGACATGAGATTTCTGGTATCTCCACATCCTTGTCAACACTTATTACCTCATTTTTTTTTACAAGTCTTCACAATCAAGTATTTTTTTTTTGGTACCATGTACAATTACATGAGCAACATTATGGTTACTAGACTCCCCCTATTATCAAGTCCCCCCCCCACATATCCCATTACAGTCACTGTCCATCAGGGTAGTAACATGCTGTACAATCACTACTTGTCTTCTCTGTGCTATACTGCCTTCCCCATGCCCCGACCACACTACATTATGCATGCTTATCATAATGCCCCTTTCCCCCCCTTATCCCTCCCTTCCCACCCATCCTCCCCAGTCCCTTTCCCTTTGGTAACTATTAGCCCATTCTTGGATTCTGTGAGTCTGCTGCTGCTTTGTTCCTTCAGTTTTTTCTTTGTTCTTATACTCCACATATGAGTTACATCACTTGATACTTGTCTTTCTCCACCTGGCTTATTTCACTGACCATAATACCCTCTAGCTCCATCCATGTTGTTGCAAATGGTAGGATTTGTTTTCTTCTTATGGCTGAACAATATTCCATTATGTATATGTACCATATCTTATTTATCCACTCATATACTGATGGACACATAGGTTGCTTCCATTTCTTGGCTATTGTAAATAGTGCTCCATAAACATAGAGGTGCATATGTCTTTTTCAAATTGGACTGCTGCCTTCTTAAGGTAAATTCCTAAAAGTGAAATTCCTGGGTCACATGGTATTTCTATTTTGAGTTTTTTGAGGAACCTCCATACTGCTTTCCACAATGGATGAACTAATTTACATTCCCACCAGCAGTGTAGGAGGGTTCCCCTTTCTCCACATCCTCACCAACATTTGTTGTTGTTTGTGTTTTGTATGTTGGCCATCCTAACTGGTGTGAGGTGATATCTCATTGTGGTTTTAATTTGCATTTCTCTGATGATTAGAGATGTGGAGCATGTTTTCATGTGCCTGTTGGCCATCTGAATTTCTTCTTTGGAGAAGTGTCTGTTCAGCTCCTCTGCTCATTTTTTAATTGGCTTATTTGCTTTTTGTTTGTTAAGGTGCGTGAGCTCTTTATATAATTTGGATGTCAAGCCCTTATCGTATATGTCATTCGTGAATATATTCTCCCATACTGTAGGGTGTTTTTTGTTCTACTGATGGTGTCCTTTGCTGTACAGAAGCTTTTTAGTTTGATATAGTCCCACTTGTTCATTTTTGCTTTTGTTTTTTCCCTTGCCCGGGGAAATAGGTTCATTAAGAAGTTGCTCATGTTTATGTCTAAGAGGGTTTTGCCTATGTTTTTCTCTAAGAGTTTTATGGATTCATGACTTACATTCAGGTCTTTGATCCATTTTGAGTTTACTTTTGTGTATGGGGTTAGACAATAATCCAATTTCATTCTCTTACATGTAGCTGTCCAGTTTTGCCAACATGAGCTGTTGAAGAGGCTGTCATTTCCCCATTGTATATCCATAACTCCTTTATTGTATATTAATTGACCATATATGCTTGGGTTTATATATGGGATCTCTAGTCTGTTCCATTGATCTATGGATCTATTCTTGTACCAGTACCAAATTGACTTGATTACTGTGGCATTGTAGCAGAGCTTGAAGTCAGGGAGCATAATTCCCCCACTTTATTCTTCCTTCTCAGGATTGCTTTGGCTATTCGGGGTCTTTTGTGGTTCCATATAAATTTTAGAACTATTTGCTCTAGTTCATTGGACAATGCTGTTGGTATTTTGATAGGGATTGCATTGAATCTGTAGATTGCTTTAGGCAGAATGGCCATTTTGACAATATTAATTCTTCCTATCCATGAGCACAGGATGTGTTTCCATTTATTGGTATCTTCTTTAATTTCTCTCATGAGTGTCTTGTAGGTTTCAGAGTATAGCTCTTTCACTTCCTTGGTTAGGTTTATTCCTAGATATTTTATTTTTTTGATGCATATGTGAATGGAATTGTATTCCTGATTTCTCTTCCTGCAAGTTCACTGTTAGTGTATAGGAATGCAACAGATTTCTGTGTATTAATTTTGTATCCCCAACTTTGCTGAATTCAGATATTAGTTCTAGTAATTTTGGAGTGGATTCTTTAGGGTTTTTCATGTACAATATCATGTCATCTGCAAACAGAGATGCTTTGACTCCTTCCTTATCAATCTGGATGCCTTTTATTTCTTTGTGTTGTCTAATTGCCATGACTAGGACCTCCTGAACTATGTTGAATAAAAGTGGGGAGAGTGGGCATCCTTGTCTTGTTCCCGATCTTAAAGGAAAAGTTTACAGCTCTTGCTGTTAAGTATAATATTGGCTGTGGGTTTGTCATATATGGCATTTATAATATTGATGTACTTGCCCTCTATACCCATTTTGTTGATGATTTTTATCATGAATGGATGTTGAATTATGCCGAATGCTTTCCTGCATCTATGGTGGTGATCATGTCGCTTTTGTCCTTCTTTTTGTTGATGTGGTGAATGATGTTGATGAATTTTCAAATGTTGTACCATCCTTGCATCCCTGGGATGAATCCCACTTGATTGTATTTTGTTGAGTATTTTTGCATCTATATTCATCAGGGATATTGGTCTGTAATTTTCCTTTTTTTTTGGATGTCTTTGCCTGGTTTTTAGTATTAGAATGATGGGTATTAGTTCTTCACTAAATGTTTGATAAAAATCAGTAGTGAAACCATCTTGTCCAGGCATTTTGTTCTTAGGTAGGTTTTTGATTACCAGTTCAATTTTGTTGCTGGTAATTGGTCTATTCAGATTTTCTGTTTCTTTCTGGGTCAGCCTTGGAAGGTTGTATTTTTCTAGAAATTTGTCCATTTCTTCTAGGTTATCCAGTTTGTTACCATATAATTTTCATAGTATTCTCTCATAATTCTTTGTATTTCTGTGGTGTCCATAGTGATTTTTCCTTTCTCATTTCTGATTCTGTTTATGTGTGTAGACTCTCTTTTTTTTTTGATAAGTCTGGTTAGGGGGTGATCTATTTTGTTTATTTTCTTGAAGAACCAGCTCCTGCTTTCATTGATGCTTTTTTTTTCTGGGTTTTCTTTCATTGATTCTTTCTATTGTTTTATTCTTCTTGATTTTATTTATTCTGCTCTAATCTTTATTATGTCCCTCCTTCTACTGACTTTAGGCCTCATTTGTTCTTCCTTTTCTAGTTTTGTTAATTGTGAGTTTAGACTTCTCATATGGGTTTGTTCTTCTTTCCTGTGGTAGGCCTGAATTGCAATATACTTCCATCTTAGCACAGCCTTCACTGTGTCACACAGATTTTGAGGTGTTGAATTATTGTTGTCATTTGTCTCCATATATTGCTTTATCTCTGTTTTTATTTGGTCATCGATCCATTGATTATTTAGGAGCATGTTATTAAGCCTCCATGTGTTTGTGGACTTTTTCATTTTCTTTGTGTAATTTATTTCTAATTTCAAACATCTGTGGTCTGAGAGGTTGGTTTGTGCAGTTTCAATCTTTTTGAATTACTGAGGCTCCTTTTGTGGCCTCATATGTGATCTATTCTTGAAAATGTTCCATGTGCACTTGAGAAGAATGTGTACCCTGCTACTTTTGGGTGGAGTGTTCTGTAAAATGTCTTTTAGGTCCATCTCTTCTAAGGTGTTATTTAGTGAGTTCTGCCTTCTTACTTATTTCCGTCTGGTTGATCTGTCCTGTGTAGTGAGTGCTGTGTTGAAGTCTCCTAAAATGAATGCATTGCATTCTATTTCCTCCTTTAATTCTGTCAGTATTTTTTTCACATATGTAGATGCTCCTATATTGGGTGCATAGATATTTATAATGGTTATACCCTCTTGTTGGAGGTTATACCTTCTATCAATATGTAATGTCCTTTGTCTCTTGTTATGTTCTTTGTTTTGAAGTCTATTTTGTCTAATACTAGTACTGCAGCTCCTGCTTTTTTCTCCTTATTATTTCATGAAATATCTTTTTCCATCCCTTCACTTTTGGTCTGTGTATGCCTTTGGGTTTGAAGTGAGTCTCTTGTAGGCAACATATAGATGGGGCTTTTTTTTATCCATTCTGTAACCATGTCTTTTTATTAGTGCATTCAGTCCATTTGCACCTAGGGTGATTATCAATAGAAATGTACAGAAATGTTGCAGGCTTTAGATTCATGGTTACTAAAGGTTCAAGGGCAGCTTCTTTACCATCTAACAGTCTACCTTAACTCACTTATTACACTATTTTAAACACAATAGGAAGGTTCTTTTTTTCTCCCTTCTTTTTCTTCCTCCTTCACTCTTTATATACCAGGGTCATATTCTGTACTCTCTGTGCATCCCCTGACTGACTTTGTGGGTAGTTGATTTACTTTTCATTTGCTTCATAATTAATTGGTCTAATTCCTTTACGGTGGTTTTATTTTCTCTAGGGGACAGCTATTTAGGCTTAGGAGCATTTCCATCTATAGCAGTCACTTTAAAATACACTGTAGAGGTGGTTTGTGGGAGTTAAATTCCTTCAACTTTTGCTTATCTCAAAATAGTTTAATTCCTGCTTTAAATTTAAATGATCATCTTGCCAGATAGAGTATTCTTGGTTCGAGGCCCTTCTGTTTCATTACATTAAATACATCTTGCCACTCCCTGCTGGCCTGTAAAATTTCTGCTGAGAAATCTGCTGATAACCTGATGGGCTTTCATTTATATGTGATGTTTTTTCTCACTCTGACTGGTTTTAACACTCTCTCCTTGTCCTTGATCTTCGCCATTTTAATTATTATATGTCTTGGTGTTGTCTTCCTTGGGTCCCTTATGTTTGGAAATCTGCACTTCCATGGCCTGAGAGACTATTTCTTCCCCAGACTGGGGGAGTTTTCAGCAATTATTTCCTCAAAGAAACTTTCAATCCCCTTTTCTCTCTCTTCTTCTTCTGGTATTCCTATAATGCAAATATTGTTCTGTTTGCATTGGTAGTACAGTTCTCTCAATATTCTTTCATTCCTAGAGATCCTTTTTGTCTCTGTGCCTCAGCTTCTTTGTTTTCCTGTTCTCTAAGTTCCATTTCATTTACTGTGTCCTCTACCTCATCTATTCTGCTTTTAAATCCCTTAATTGTATGCTTCATTTCAGATACTGTATTTTTCAAAGTTTCCCTTTCTTGAAGTCCTGAGATCTTGAATATTTCTCTGTAGCTCTGTGAGCATGTTTGTGGTTTTTATTTTGAAATCTTTATCAAGAAGTTTGGTATTTCAGTTTCTCTGAGCCTTCCTTCTGGTGTTTGCTACAAAGTTTTGTTTGTACAAAATTTTTTGGCCATTTCATATTTCTAATGATTTCACTGGTATAATAACTTTGTGTATGCAGTGCCCTCTAGTGCCCAGAAACTCTACTCTCTGGAGCTGCCCAGCACCTGGAGCAATGGCAGGGCTCACAGGAAAGTGATAACCTTTGACTGCTGGGAGGAAAAAGGTCTTTCCTGCTTCCCACCTGCAATGTTTCCACCCACTGCCAGGTGTAGTGGGCCAAGCACACAAGAAGGAGCCTCTGCATTATACCCCTGTAGCTGCTATAGGCGGGGCTGCCCTCCTGCTGGCCTGGCACGATGACTGGGGCAGCAGGTGTGTGGCCCAGTGCCTTCCAGGAAGAAGGAACAGCAGGCTGGGTATCACAGTGGGGGTTCTCAGGGCTGTGTTGCCAGCCAAGGGGGATGGAGCACCTGAAGTTCTTGAAAGTTCCCAACCTGCTGGGCTGAGAATGATTTTGTCCCCCTGTCCTTTCTCCTGAGCAGCAGGCTCCGTGTAATCCTTGCCCCTTTAGCACCCCTTTTGCTGTTGGGAAGTCTTTCAAAGTGTCTGCCTTTCTTTTGTTCCAGAGCACCCTGTTGTGGGTACCTGTTCTCCTCAGGCAGCTGGAATCACAGTCTCTCTGAGTATTCTGCCTGCCTTTGCTTTCCAACCCCTTTAATCTCCAGAGCACCATGTAATATGGGTTCATGCTCCCAGAGCAGATCTCCAGGGCTGGTTGTTTAGCAGTTCTGGGCTTCTACTCCCTCCCTGCTCTATTTCTCTTCCTTCCATCTGTGAGCTGTGGTGGGGGTATGACTTGGGTCCCACCGGATCGTAGCTTTGCTACTTTACCCTTTTCTGTGAGGTCTTCTATAGTAGTTTCAATTTGCTCTTTCAGGATTAGTTGTATTTGCTATATTTTCCTGTTATATGCAGGTTTGGGAGGAGGTTTCTGCCTCACTTCTCATGCTGCCATCTCTTTTCTACCACTTAGTCTTTTACCATGAAGTATGATGTCAGAGACAGGATTTCATAGATGGTCTTTATCAAGTTGAGGATGTTTTTCTCTCTTTCTAATTTTCTAGAATTTCTATCATAAATGGATATTAATATAATAATAACTGATATGATCCTGTGATTTTATTCTTTAGCCTGCTGATGTGGATTATATTGATAGATTTTAAAGTGTTGAACTAGAATAAACCCAAGTTCACAATGCTTTACAGTAGGTTTTGATAAATTACTCAGTTAAAGTTACTATTTTTAAAAATTGTTGCAAAATATACAGCATGAAATTTACCATCTAACCTTTTTTAAGAGTGGAGTTCAGTGGCACAAATTATAGTCACATTGTTGATCAACAGAGCTCCACAACTGTTCATCTTGAGAAATTAAAACTCTTTACCCAGTAAACAACTCCCCATCATCCCCTACCATGGCAACCAACGTTCTGTGTGCCATCTTTATGAATTTGACTACTTTAGGTATCTCATGTAAGTAGAATCAGGCAGTAGAATCAGACAGTATTTATCTTTTGGTTGCTGGCTTATTTCACTTAGCATAGTGTCCTCAAGATTCATACATGATGTAGCACATGTCTGAATTTCCTTCCTTTTAAAGACAGAATAATATTCCATTGTATGGATATACCACATTTTGTTCATCCATCAATGGACATTTGGACACTATTTGACTATTATGAGTAATGCTGCTGTGGACGTGGGTGTATGAATATCTCCACAATATCCCACTGTCAATTTTGGGGGTATATTTCAGAAGTGGAATTGCCGTATCACAAAGCAATTCAATTTTTAATTTTCTGAGGAATTCTGTACTGATTTCTATAGTGTCTGCACCATTTTACATTCTCCCCAATAGTACATAAGTGTTTCAGTTTCTCCACAACCTTGCTATTATTTTTAAATCACTTTTGTATCTCAGTCCTTAAGAATGTTGGTTACATTTTTCTTTTGTTTTTCTTACTCTTTTTGATATATAGGTGGTGTTGGCCTCATAAAATCATCTGGGAATTATACCATCCTTATATATTTTCTGAAACATATTACATAGAGTTGATATTCATATTTGGTAAATTCTCCATTAAAGCCATTAGGGAATGGAGTTTTCTTTTCCAGAGGCTTTGAAAATTATGGGTTTAAGTTCTGTAATAGTTATTCAGTAGTTATCCAACTACTATTCATATTACCTATTTTACATTGGTGGACTTCTGAAAGTTCCTTTCTTGTATATCTGAGTTACTGTCTAGTATCCTTTTATTTCTACTTTTATTATTTTTTGTAGGATAGGTTTGCTGGTGACTTACTTTCTTAGTTTTGGTTTTGGGGGAAATGTCTTAATTTCTCCTCAATTTTTCAAGGATATTGTTGCTTCTTTAGGCATGATTTTCTTCAGCTTTTTGAACATGTTTATAACAGCTGGCTGAAAGTCTTTTTCTAGTGAGATCACTATCTGGACTCCATTGACTTTTGTTTTCCTCTATGTAGATATTACTTTGCTATGTTTTTACATTTCTTATATTTTTTGTAATTTAATGTGGCAAATCTGGATATTAGATTTACCTCCTCCAAGTGCTTCTGCAGCTGTTTATTTGCTTAATGAATTTCCTAGACTAATTCTATAAAGTATGTATGATTTGTCATGTACAGCCCAGGAAGTCTGTGCTCAGTTAACCTAGTTGTCAACTATTCATTGGATGTTGATCTTACCTTGAACCAGTAAATATCCTAGCACTCATTGCAGCTCTTTGAATATGAGTGTGCATGTGTGTTTTGTACATGTATTATGGAATGCGTTCAGTGCTTCAGCAGACAGTTTACAACTCTACCTAGACCTTCACTCCTGCTTTCACAGGGCTTCCTGGTCAGCCAGAGATGAAGCATTAGGATCCTTCCAGGTACGCCTTGCTATGCCCACAGTCCTGCACATGAGCATGTCTTTTAGGTCCCCAGGAAAATATGCCAGAGCTTTTCAAAGCACTATATGAATATCTTATTCCCCACATTTTTATTTTAAAGATTTTTGCCAGCTTCTTGCTTGCTTCAACTGTTATCACCACCTCAGGCCTCTGGAATGTTAAACAGCATTGGCTAATAATTTTGCACACTCTATGTATGTGGTTTTCTTGACTGAGTTTGCCAGTATGGCCAAAGAAATACGAGCCCCGGGAATGGGGGTCATCTATAGAACTGCCAGACATGTTAAATAGGCCAGGAAATTTCCTGGAACTCCTAACCCATTCTGCCCCCTCTATTGGTTGTAAGACACTGTTTTTCACAGTTACCATGGTTCCAAGGCTGCTTGATTTCAAAGCCACCATGGAGATCAGAAGTGTGGGATGAGAACAGGACAAGTTAAAATTCGCATTGTGTTGCCAAGATTCTGTTATTTTTCTTGAATAAACACTGCTTAGATCGTTGCAAGCCTTTGGTTAATTTTCAGAGTTTTATAAGTTTTTATTTTGTTCTTTTTGGCCAATATTTCTATTGTTTTTATGAATGGACAGCTTTTTGGAGTTCTTTACTCAGCCACTGCTTCCTCATCCCTTTATTTTTAACCTATCTGAGTCTTTATACTTAAATTGGATTTCTTTTGAAAACATATAGTTAGGTCTTATGTGTGTTTTTAATCCAATAAGACAATCTGCCTTTTAACTGGTACGTTTAGAATGTTTATATTTAAAATGGTTATTTATATCAGTTGATAAATATCTACCATTTTAAAACAGTGTTTAATGCATTGCATTTGCTATTTCGTTCTTTTTTTAACCTCTTTTTAAGCTTCTATAATTTTAATCATTTTATATGATTCTTTTTTCTTAGCATATCATTTGTACTTGTGTTTTTTCAATTTTTAAGCAGTTGCCATAGCAGTTACAATATGCGTATTAAATGACTTAAGTTCACCTTCAAATAAGTCTATACCTCTTAACATGCAGTGCAGGTACCTTATAATAGAGTATTCACAATTCTTTCCTCTGTTCCTCGTGTCATTGATGTCTAATTATCAAATACCTTCTTACTACTATTGCTTTAAATAGTTTTCTTTCAGATCAATTGAGAATAAGAAAGTAAAAGAATAAAAATAATCAAAGATTTTATTTTACCTTAATCTGTTCTTTTTCCAATGCTTTTTCTTTCTTTATGCAGATTTAATTTCATTTTTCTCCTGCTTGAAGTACATCTTTTAACGTTTGTTCCTGGGCAGGTCTGCAGGAATTATTTTCCTAAATTTTTGTTTGTCTATAAATCCATTTCTCCTTCAATTCTCTGACATAAAGTTTTGACTAAAATTTTTAAATTTGAGATAATTATAGATTCACATGCAGTTGTAAGAAGTAACTCAAAGAGATCCTATGTACTTTTTACCCATTTCCCCCTGTGGTAAACATCTTACAAAAGTATAGTCCGATACCAAATCCAAGATAGTGGCACTGATACAGCCAAGATACAGAACATTTTCTTCTAAAGAAGCATCCTTCATGTTACCCTTTTATGGCAGTATTCCCTTCCCTCCTATGCCTAAACCCTGACAACCCCAATTTATTCTCCGTTTCTGTAATTTTGTTACTTCGAGGTTATATAGATGGTATCACAGTGTACAACCTTTTTAGATTGTCTTTCCTGGTATTTATCCAGGTTGTTGCATAACTGTGTCTTTAATAATAAAGCATGTTTGTACTGCATTATTCTTTCACATCATATAATACAAAGAATTAGTGGGCTCATGAATTTGAGGTGGGTAGGAAAAATGAGAAGCGGAAATCAGGTGTTCTTTGAAACTCTCATACATTTGCACCTGGAAGAGAAAAGAATGGGCTTTTTAGGTCATTTGTTAAACATTCTAAGGCAGAGAGATTCTACAGTGATGTATACTTGTGCCAGCTTTTATCTTTCCTCAAGCACCAACTCATTTAAGGCCTACGACTTTGTGCCATAAATCATTTATTTGAAGGAAAAGGCAAATATTATGACTTCTCTTAAGGAAGTAAAATTAAGGTGTCCTTTTTTTTTATTATTTATTACTCCAAATTTAATCTTGCATGTCCAGTTACAAAGGATATATTTGCTTTTTGAAAAAAAACTCACAGTAGGATAATCACTCTTTGTTTCCTGTTTATTGCAAGTCACTGTGAAAATGAATATAATTACTTGCAAAGTTATTTTTGATGTTTTATCGAAATTTGTTTTGCATTATTCCTTTCAAGTCAAAGCAACCAAAGTGAAAAGGTGCATCAGTCCCTTAAGCACAAAGAAAAATGAGGCAATAAATGGATTATAAATCATAACATCCATTTTAGCAATGTTTAGAAAAAAAGTAATGCAGGTACTAATTTACATCTGCAGGAGATTTGTGTTTACAATTATTCATGTTTAAACTATTGTCAGTTAAGTAATTACAACAAATATGCCATATCGTCATGTTAATCCTACACACCTTAAAGTTGTTACTAATTAAGGCAAAAAATATAGGGGAAGACCTTGACCGAAGTTAATAAAGTCAGCTGAGGGACAGCCAAATTTGTTGCAGTTTAAAAATATTATAGAGGGATTTACACTTAATATGAGGAATGCATACTTTACGGGAAACAAAAATTTTATTTTAAAGAAAAGCTCCTCACACCATTTAGGATGGCCAACATAGAAAAGACTAGGAATAACAAATGCTGGCGAGGATGCAGAGAAAGGGGAACCCTCCTACACTTCTGGTGGGAATGTAAACTAGTTCAACCATTGTGGAAAGCAGTATTGAGTTTCCTCAAAAAACTAAAAATAGAAATAGCATTTGACCCAGGAATTCCACTTCTAGGAATTTACCCTAATAATGCCGGATCCCAGTTTCAAAAAGACATATGCACCCCTATGTTTATCACAGCACTATTTGCAATAGCCAAGTTATGGAAGCAACCTAAGCGTCCATCAGTAGATGAATGGATAAAGACGTGGAAGATGTGGTACATATGCACAATGGAATACTATTCAGTCATAAGAAACAAATCCTACCATTTGCAACAACATTTGTGGAGCTAGAGGGTATTATACTCAGTTGAATAAATCAGGCAGAGAAAGACAAATACCAAATGATTTCCCTCATTTGTGGAGTATAACAAAAAAGCAAAACTGAAGGAACAGAACAGCAGCAGACTCACAGACTCCAAGAAGGGACTAGTGGTTACCAAAGGGGAGGGGTGGCAGAGGGCAGGTGTGGAGGGAGGAAGAAGGGGATTGTGGGTTATCATGACTGGTGCACATGGTGTGTGTGGGGTCATGGGGAAGACAGTGTAGCTCAGAGAAGATATAGGAACTCTGTCGCATCTTACTACACTGATGGACAGTGACTGCAATGGGGTATGGGGAGGGGACTTGATAATAAGGGTGAATATAGTAACCACATTATTTTTCTTGTGAAACCTTCATAAGAGTGTATATCAAGGATACCTCAATAAAAAAATTAAAAAGAAAGAAAAGCGATTAACATGTGTGTGCTAACATTAGAAATTAACTCTCACCTGTGCTTAATGTAGCACAAGGAAATCCCTATCTTCAAATGTGGCTGGGGTTTAAATTACATTTGAATAGATAATTTAAATACTCCCTTTTATATTTAATTGGGCCCTTGTCTTAAAAAAATACATTCAGATCAGTGTGTGTAAGTTGTGATTGAGTTTAAGATGAGAACTATAGTCAAGAATGTGAGTCCCAGCTGCTGAAGCTTGCTGACAGAATAAAATTATTTCTTCATCCAGTGCTATAATTTTGCATTTATGCCTAACTAAAGATGTCCCATTTTCATCTTTCCCACAACTATTTTTTGGGGTGGAAAGAAAGAACAAGATGCCAATTTTTCCATATTCCTATTTTTCTCCCTAGTATTTTCAGTTAATTAATGTTCTTGTTTAAAAGAACTAATTTGAATAAAACCTCCACAAGGTGTCTTTTATGAGTCTGATTTATTCTAGGAAACTAAATACACATAGATAAAATGTGCGATGTGGATTCCTTTAGAAATGTTAATGTTCAGGGTCTTTCTTATCACTAATTATAAAAGAATGGTAGTTATTTCAGCCCTTAGCAGAATTCAGTGACTCAAATACTGTGTAACCTATACTGAATGAAATTTTTATCCTCAAGCAACTTAAAGTTTATGGAATAAGTGTGTGCAATAATTTTAAAAAAGCAAATGAATGAAATGTTTCATTTCTACCTCTTCTTTCCCCTTGGGATAAGTTCATGAGCTTCCCTAAGTCCTCACAAGGTCTCTATTCCTGGATGTTTCTTTGATCACCTAATCCTTTCTCCCATGCTTTGGTGCACTCTCATACACCTCTGTGGAGGGACAACTCACTCTTCATTCTAGTAAGAAATGAGTTTCTGAAGACCTCTCAGGGGGCGTTTCATCTGAAATAACCCCCTCTAGTCTCCCATGTCTAGAAGAGCCAGAGACTCCATTACTGTGACGCTTTGAGAGGCAGGATCCTGCCACTTACTTTAAGCAAAAACATTTAGAGATGGGAAATTCAAAGGAAATCTAGGGACTACAGAAGAATCGTCAGGAAGGAGGTAAAGTATCCATTTCATCCAATTCATTCCTTGAATGCGCTGACTTCTTCATAGCATCTCTTGCCTGGATGGCTGTGACCCCGCATCACAAAAACAACACTCCTGTCCATAGTCACATGCCGCCTCAGAGACTTTGAGCGCCTGCTGTCCACAGGGGTTCCAACATTCCTGAGCTCAGATTCCTTTCCTTTCAAATAATTTTCCTGACTTGTTTCTTAGGTGCATGAGCATCCTCTCCGGCTGAACTCTTCCCTCCCTGCTCTTTGGAAATAGGTATCAGAGTCTAAAATAACAGCAATTCCCTTTCTAAGACTTTATCTAAATAATAAGAGGTATGTATAGTTGAAACTTTTCACTACAGAGACGTTTTAGAAATGACTTCAATATGCTATAAAGATGGTTGTTTAATAAAATAATAGCTCAAGCACGTAGTGGAATTGTCCGCAGCAGCAGCTCTCACCGGAAGGCGATGGTGCTCTCCCAGAGGACGTTTGGAAACGTCGGCAGAAGTTTTTGATTGTCACTACTTGTGGCAGGGGGTTGCTGCTCTCATCTAGTGGGTAGAGGCCAGGGATGCTGCTAAGTATTGTAAAACTGAGATTTGTGGACCCATCAGAGAACTTAGTGGACCTTGTCCTCCTTGAGGAGACACCCAGCCCCTTGAACCAAACTATTTTTGCCATTTAACTTCAATGATCATTAGTGGCCTGATGGTTCCCAAATCTCCTCCTTGTGCCCCTGCCTGTGTTTCTCTCTCCACTTGCACAGCTTGGGCTGGCTGGCATGGGTAGTGTTTCATCTCTGAAAGTCACCTCCTGTGTCATTAGTCAAAACCCAGCCCCTCAGTCCCACAGGCTCACTGAGCCCCCTGGGGCTTCTTCTCCTTTCTTTGCTGTCCCGTAGTCACATTCCATCTCTCATCAATATCCACAGCCTCATTCCCGGGCCATCCTGAAGCAGATGATCAGAAATGGTCAGGAGGCTGATGGTGGCCTGACACTGGGTCACAAAGCGTGCGTCACTCACCTCCCTTCTTCTCAGTATGTAGGTATTTTATCACCTCTCATCATCACAAGAACGGTGAGTACAGTGCAGTCAGATAGTTTGAGAGAGAGAGCCTACATTCATACAACTCTTATCATAGGACCTTGTCATAATTATTTCTATTTTGTAAGTACCTCTATAATTATAGGATATTGTTATAACTGTTATTATCAGTTATTGCTGTTAAGCTCTTACTGTGCCTATAATTCATAATTTATTATATTTATATCATAATAATTCATAAATTATTATGAATTAAAACTTTATAGTAGGCGTGTATGTATAGGAAAACACAAAATATATATAGGGTTTGGTACTACCTATGGTTTCAGGCATCCCAAGGGGTCTTGGAATCTTATCTTCCCCACAAACAAGGGAGGACAGCTGCTATCAGGGTCACCAACTAGAGGCCACATTCTTGAAGGGAAAGGCCTTAAAGAGCTGGGGAGAAAATGAGGTGTGGCGGCACCCACTGTTCGAAATTCCTAGGAAAAGCCTTCTGCACCTCATTGCACTGCTGGCCCCTGCCTTCCCCCAGGTGTGATATGGTCCCTTCCTCTCAGGTGATACATCACCTTAGTGCAGCAGTGACAAAGAGCTGTGACGCTTGGCCCATGTGAGTTCATATCCTGCCTCTAGCCTTTCTTCTTCTTCTCATATGCAAAATGGGATAATAAAGAATGTGCTTTGTGGGAGCGATGGCAGAACTAAGCGTAGTGCCTGGTCCCTGGGCGTCAGCACCCTGAGCCCCGCCTGAAGTCGAAGGGCACAGTGACAATGCCTTCGCAAGACAGACTAGGCCCTTGATGCTGAGAGAGAAGGCTTAGCACATTAAACAACCCCTAAGTAATTTCAGTGGTCTGACCCCGCTGGAGATTATGATTGCGGGAAAAAGTAACTTTCTTTGCTACAGAGCTTTGCACACTCACAGAACAAGTGGGAGAAGCACGACAGTCCCATTTGGGTGTGCCGGGAGAGGCCAGCAGCCAGGGACCCTCCGAGCCCCATGCCAGCTCCCAGGGGAGGCACTGCTAGGCTAGGCGGCAGAGCTGGAAGAATACGATGCTGCTGCCTTGGTCTGCTGAGTTCTAGGCGGGTAAGAATGGAAATGGAAGGAGCAGTCTCCTGGAAAGAGCTTCACACAGAGACAGGCTGCAAAAGGCTGGAGAAAAGGCGCCAGCCTCGGGAAGCAAAGCTGGACCCAGTGCTTTCCCTTGACACCGCGCCAGAACTCGTCCCTCCGGAGCGAGAGAGGGAGGCACCTGGAAGCAAGGAGGCCAGAGAAGGGCTCTACCTGCAAAGACAGGCGCCCAGCCCTGCCCCAGAAACCCAGGGAATACATCCAACTTCCCCAGTCCTACCCGTGTGGCCGAGCTACCCCTGGCCACCAGGCACACTCAGATGGTCCCTGCTAGAAGGCCTTTTCCCTCACACCCGAGCGGACTCAGGGTCCTGGGCCCCACGTAAGCTTTTAGAGGGGTACATTGAGAAATAAGTTAAGTACCATGCAAATTATAATTTTTTAAAAACATGACTTTACCTAAAATAAAACATTTATCCTTTTTCAACTTAGACAGAAAAGCCCAGAACAATTATGGTACAAATTGTAGCAATCTTTAAACTTAAGTTTTATTGCACTATCAATTTATGTTAAAAAAATCAAACCATTTAAGTCAGAGCCGGCAGGCATGGATGTCAGTGCTCAGGAAACTGGTTGCCATGGCAACTCAGGGCTTTTCCTGAAGCTGGGCTCCAGCTCAGACCCAGTGGGCTGTTGCTTGAGACACGAATGTCACACGCACAGTTTAGACTCTGAACGTAGATACTGCGCCCCCCATAACGCACGTGTCTCATTACATCCTCATTCACCAGCACGTCAGCGTGGTGGGTCTTCCTCCTTGGAAGTAAGAGAAAGGCTCGGTCAGTCACACTGAGCTGTCTTCTGCCTAAGTGTGAGGTGCCTGTACCAGCCCTGTGTGCCCTCCTGATGCCCGACTAACCCCCCACCTTCCGGTTCTCACCGCGGCATCCCCGTGCTTTCTGCCGCACACCACCCGGCCTCTGCCTTTCAACCCTTTCACCTTTGCTTCTTCTCATTTTGGTTTTTCTGTCTGAACCTTATTCCCGTCAGGCTTTCTCATTTGTCTAGTTTTCTCCTTTCCTATTAAGCTGATGAACAGTAAGGAATAAATGGTTCAATGTGTTCTCTCCTCCAGCCCTTCGCCCTCCCCTGCCCGGCTCAGAATTATTTGCACTTATAAGGAGGCCTCACAGATCGCTGTCACCAAGGAATGGAATCTCTAGGTGCATCTTTGTGGGCAGGGTAGCAAAACAAGTAGGAGAGTTAGAGTTTCAGTAACTTCTCTGTAGCAGATTATGAATAGTATGTAGACAGCCTTGTCTGGTCCACTTATACATGAGGCTGGTTGCATTATTATTATTTGCGCGAAAGGAAAAATACAGCTTTAAAGTGAGAAGCAACAGTTGGCAGGTAGTCAGCAAGATTTCATACCACACTACACCTGTGTGGCGGAAGCGGGGCTTTGATCACAGGTGTTTAGAATTGCAACATATCAAATTGTTTTTCTGACAAATAGGCTGGAAACTTGCTGACAAAAATTTGTAGGATTCACTTGAAGAATGAAGTTTCCTTGATGTATTTACAACACCCCAAGAGTCATACATTTTAAGTGATTGATTTTTTAAAAAAATTCTTGAAGATAATGTTTTTTCCAGTTGACTTAAACATTAGGATGTTGCCACCCTAAATATAATAGCTGAGGCTGTCAAGAATATCAGGTGCAGTTTTCTGTCCTTGAAAACTTTCATTTACAGGAAAGAAATAATACTACCACTTCAGTGCAGTACTTCTATAGATGGTGGACTCTTCCCTGTAAATCCCTTTTTGTTAGAGTATTCCTCCGCTCAAATTCTCAGTCTTCATCTGATAGCCTTTCCACTAGATTACTCAGTTGAAGTGAAAAGATAGGATTTTTTAAATTAAAAAGGAAGATAAATATCACTTTTAAAAAATGGAAAAAGAATAAAATGTGCTGTTAAAAGTAGTGTCAAATAAAGACATAAAGGAAAAAATCATTATGTGCAATAATTGAATGTGCTGAGGGTCTTGTTGATGTTGGATCCCCTTATGCTCTCTGCCCATTCAGACAAGTTAGGAGACCCTTTTTGTTCCACTTTAATTAAAAAAATATTACTTAATGTGGAGCAGCAAAGAGAAGTCTGTGTCCCATCTCTCCTGAGCCCCTGAGGAAGGGCACACTCTGCCTGTGATGGCCGCCCAGTGGACAAGTGGAGGGACACTGCTCACCGCTCATCACTACAGAGCTGACCGTCAACACCAAGCACAATGACTCAATTCTCAGAGTGCATGGGAAAGAAGACCCACACACTAAGTTAGCTCTGAGGACCTAGGAATAAATCCCAGACAGGAAAAAAGGAATAGTCACTATTTCTAACCATTTGAAAATCTCTACCCTATTCAAAAACATTCTGGAAAAAAAGTATTTTTCATATGTGTACCTTTGTGATAGGCATCTTTCACTTAGCATGATTTTTCAAGATTCATCCATGTGGGAGCGTGTATAAGTATTTCATTTTTATTCCAAATAATATCCCATTGTGTGGACTTAGCACATGTATAGACATTAGGGTTCTTCTTTTTGGCTACTATAAACATGCTGCTATTAACTGAATGTACAAGTTTTCGTGTGGACACATGTTTTCATCTCCCTCTTGTATATACCTAGGAGTGGAGGTCGTAATCATGTAGTTACTGTATGTTTGAGGAACTGCCAGGCTGTTTTCCAAAGCAGCGGCATCGTCTTACGTTCTCATCAACAGTGGATGAGGATCCAATTCCTCCGCATCCTCTCCAGCACTTGTCATTATCTGTCTTTTTTATAAGAGCTGCTCTGCTGGGTGTGAACTGGTATCTCCTTATAGATTTGATGTGCACTTTTCTGGTGGCCAAGGATGTTGAGCATTTTTTCATGCGCTTATTGGTTCTTTGAAGAAAGGTCTATTCAGCTCTATTGCCCCTTTTTAAATTGGGTTATTTGTCTTTTTATTTCTGAGGTATAAGATATGGAAGAGAAAATTCATCCAAAGTTTTAGCCCCAACATCATATCCAGAAGAGTCAGGCATCATGCACGTCAGCCAAATATCCACAATATTGAGCATTCTGAGGACACTGAAATCCTTGTCTTGTCCACAGCAGTCACTCAGTGGCCTTTCTTGGCTGTATCTTCTCTCTTTTGAGGCAAAAAATGCCAATAATGAAATCAATAATGTAACAGGAATCAGTGAGTTTTAAAGGGAAAAACATGTGTATGTTCTGTCCTGTTTTGGGCATCTCTCAAAATCATCCTCAGGCTGTCTCACTGGAGGGACACATGCAGTGGGAAACAGGTGACACACGTGGCTGCGGGTCACTATGGGAAAGGATACAGATTAAAAGCAAGAGGAAAACTGTTATGCCTTGGTGGGACCCAAAGGGGTCACTGAGTCCTCTATCCTGGGCCATAGGAGGGAGGACTTTCTCTGTAGCAGCAAATTTCAGGGGTGTGGTTGAAATGTCTCTTCTCAGGGAAACCCATTTGAATCGAGGGGTTCAGAGTTTCTACAAAGGGCAGGCCGTGTGGACACATCCTGCTATGTGGCCGGCCATGGTGATTGAAACCCCAGGACCCAGTAATGAAATGTGGTGTACATCACCAATTCTGATGTTTGCCCCAAACAATCCCAACAAACTGCTATGGCATAGCTCATTGCTCCAAAAAATCATCCGTCATTATCATAAAAAGCCTCCAAAGAACTACATTTTCAGGGCTTGCAAAGAATACTCAGTTTCCTTGGAGAATCACAACAGGCTTCCTTGGAGATGCATAAATACTGCCAATCAGGCCTGCTATGTGAGCTCTGTCCTTATGCTGCTGTTATCATGGGATGACTGGTTTTGAAAACAGTTAACAAGGAGCTCCTGCATGCAGGAGAAAGAACATTGTGTGGTCTCTGATGTCAGACCTGGACACTAAATTTTATTAGCTGAGACTTTGAGTAAGTTCTTTAGTGTATTTACACCTCAGTTTTCTTATCTGTGCAGTGGGTTAATAATAGTAGCTAGAATGTGGAGTTGTTAAATGTTAAGTGAAATACTAATTAATGTCAATGCATGTGAAATATTCACAAATGTGGCACATGATTTGCACCAAATAAATGTTAAGAGGGCTAAACCAGCTATGCTAACGTATTCTCCTGCAGTAGAGGAGCCACCTTGCTCTAAGCAGAGTCTCACCTTTGCTCCCAGCTCCTGCAAGGTAATCTCCAAACCCTCAAAATGTCCTGCTTGATAAGAATGTCTTTGTTTACCTGGGGGCCTTAGGCCAAGCCACATAGTCTATGCTAACCATATGACTTACGGTGGGACTTCTGGGTCACACCGGATGGTCTATGCTAACAATGTGATTTACAATTGGGGTCTTGGTCAAAAGACTTGGTAAATTACATTTACACTCAACCATGTCTCTGTGACAAAACTCTAGTAAAATCTCTGCACATTCAGGCTCAGTTGAGCTCCCTGAGCTGGCGATACTCCACGCGCATTGCCGCACATCCCTGCTGAGAGGAGTAAGCACTCCCTGCGCAAGTCCACTGTGGGAGGACACCAGGAAACTCCCTGCTTGTCAGCTCTGGGCCCTGCCCTCTATGCAGCTCACCTTGGCGTGTTTTAGTCTGTTTCTTTTTGCTGTAATAAACTGTAACCACAGGTAGAATGTCTTGGCTGAGTTCAGGGAGTCTTATCAAACTGTGAACCCGAGGATGTTTCTGGGACTCTCAACCTTGTAGCTGCAGTGAGTGGATGCCCCCCATACCTTGTTTCATAAAGCCTAAAAACGGTTTATTACTGTCTCAGCAACTTAAATTTATTCCTAAGGCAGTACAAAGTAAGATTTGAAATGATCTTATTCTCTCCCCTTGCAGAATGTAATTTTGGTTGTATGATTGGTATGAAAGTTTAGGCCTGAAATGACTATTTTTAGTAATTTAAATATAACTCTGCTCCCAATTTTCTTCTTTTATTCAATGTTTGAAACTGATTTGCTGAGCAAATAAGGACATGGCTCACTTCTTCAGACGAGCTTGGCTGAACAGTGGAGAAGCTAACAGGTCTGTGATCAGTAACTCTCATTCTGGCAGCAGCAGTGGGGAGGGATGTTATAAAATAATCACCCTTTACCACAGGCTGAGTTTGTGGCTATTTGAATACTGAATTAAAAACTCTGATTAGACTCCTCTTCTAGAGTAAGAACTTTAGAATTTCTGCAAAATACTAGGGACAATAAGCTATGATCCAAAATGGAGAATCCATCACCGACTTCATCCTTCCCACCAAAAAAGAGTATCTGTCATTGAAAATGAGAGTTGGAAGCAAAGACGAGCCGTCTCTTTTGACCCTGTGTACCTGTAAGTGTAACTGGCTTCATTTGCCCATACAAATAGGCAGGGGGAGAAGGAAAAAGAAATATCTGAGCACTTATAAGAAGTAGCCTTTCAGGAGCCTGTGTCTGAATCAAGGACTTATGCTGGCAGAGTCCTAGGGAAACTGAGTCATATCCTCTTGCCCAAGATCATGAGGAGCAAGACACAAAGTGAACTGTATCTTGATCTTGAAAAGAGAGGCTTCCCTGAGGACCCCCTGCTGTGCTCTGGGGCTTACACTACTCATGCTTTCAGTCCTGCAAGGGATTTTCCAGGGCCATCTGGAATCAGGCTTGTCATATTAGCACTGGAAGCATGATGTTCTCTGAGAAACTCTGAATGACAACCAGATGTCTGATGTTTGGACTCCACCAGCAGAAAAAACAAAATTCTATTATTTCAACACTCTCTCTTTTGGGGAATGATCCAAGTATGTGATACTAAATATTGTTTTTCTATATAAAATTTATGATGGTGTTATACAACAATATCATTTTGTAATTGTGCTTCATAGCCATTGAGTTTTAATCTCTTACTATGTAAAGTACCATAATTTTAAATGCCTGATCTTAATCCATCCAAATTTAAGTGCTCTCTCCCTCTCTAGGCAATCTTACCTGATCTCCACATAATAATGTGAGGCATGTATTTTCCAACCCATGTTGCAGAAAAGGACTTAAAGTATAATGAGATTAACAATAGGCAGGAGAGTATGGTGGCCAAGAGTTTGCTCTCAGCCTGTGTTCAAGCCCTACCTTCCCTGTGCAGCTCAGATATGTCACTTTTATAAGCCTGTTTCCTCATTTATAAATTGAGGGTAACTACACTACTTTTCATAGGGCTCTGATGTTGTTTAAACAAAACAGAACATATAACCAGCTTCACATAGGCCTGACACAGAGGAAGTGCATAATAATGTTTATACTGTTTTCATTGTTATTATTACTAGGTACAGGATAAGTGGCTGGGCCCAGATCTATATCTAACAAATGCATTTACAAGATCGGGATTCAAACCCTCACTTCATGTTCACTTCTCATTTCATAATTTGTTTGAAAAAGAAAACAAGTCTTTTCATGAACAAATTGGGACCAAGTGCAGTGACCCAGTAGTTGATTAAAGGTATTTATTTTCTTTGAATAGGTGGAAGAGAAATTTGATTGTACTCATTTGCTTTTGATCCCTTCCTTTCCTAATCTTTATATACAAATATATGCCTGAATATTTCATAAATCAAGGTATATCCACCCATCTCTTGGAGTGGCTGGTTACATTTAACTTCTCTGAAATTTAAAAGTCTTGTGCAAATAAACCCTTAAAATGTGAGTTCTAGGTTGTAGAGTAGGGCTTCAATTTGAAAACTAGCACCATGGAAATGTGACATAGAATGTATGCTCACACTAAGTATGAAAATATACCTAAGGTGTATGAATAAGTATACTGCTATGTAATTCATACCTGGGATATGTAGCCAAGGGTTATTTTTACCCTAGAAGTATTATTTCCTTGTCTTGGACTATTTGACAAAATGTAAACCGAGGCTTAGCTTCTATCTATTTTCACAGGAATACAATTCAGGGAGGAAAACTGAATGTGAATTTGTGAAGCTAAGCTTTTGGCAAAGTTCAGAAAAAATTTTCTTGGACACACACAAAAAACAGTCCATTGTACAATTATTCTCAAACTTAGAAATTCAATCTAGAATGACAGATCTTGACTCTCCTGATGTGTTTACTTTGATTATAGAAATTGAAATCTAAAAGTGAGCAGGATGTGGAGCTAAATCATTCATATCATCGTATTATTGAGAAATGGAAGGGATAAGGGTCACCCTGTCTAACCTTTTCATTTTCTAGATGAAGATGATGTATCCATGTTTGACTCTGGGTTGCTAACACGGCAATGAATCCTACAAGTTAGCGGTCGGGTGTGGATTTGGGCTCAGGTCTCCTATATCCGAATGGCTGACTTAAAAATAACAACCTTAATGAGATAGAATTCATATAGCATAAGTTTTCCTCTTTTAAAGTATATAATCACATGAGGTTTTAAGTGTATTTACAGAATTGTGCAACTGTTACCACTACCTACTTTTAGAATATTTCACCACCCTAAAAACAAACCCTGCACATATTAACAGTCATTTCCCATTTTCTCTTCCCCTCAGTGCCTGGCAACCACTTTCTGTACTTGGATTTCCCTATTCTGGATATTTTATATAAATGGATGATATAATATGTGGCCTTTTGTGACTGGCTTATTTCACTTAGCATGATGTTTCCAAAGCTTTGTCTGTATTGAAGTATATGTATTAGTACTGCATTCCTTTTGGATGCCAACTAATATTCCATTATGTTGATTTACCAAGATTTTATGATCCGTTCTTTGGTTGACAAACATTTGCGCTGCTTCCACATTTTGGTTATTATGAATAATTCTGCTGTAAACATTCATGTACACATTTTGACTTTTGTTTTCAATATTTGTGAGCATATACTTAGGAGTGGAATTGCTGGTTCATATGGTAATGCTATGTTCACATTTTGAGTACCTACCAGTTTTCCACAGTGACTTCACCATTTTACAATCACACCAGCAATGAAGAAGTGTTCCAATTTCTCCACATTCTCACCAACACTTTATGCATCTTTTCTGTTTTTGGTACCATTAATCTACAATTACATGTGCAACATTATGGTTACTAGACTCCCCATGTCATCAAGTCCCCCCTGTATACTCCATTACAGTCACTGTCCATGAGCGTATGGAGATGCTATAGAATCACTACTTGTCTTCTCTGAGTTGTACAGCCCTCCCCGTGCCACCCCTACATTATGTCTGCTAATCATAATGCCCCTTTTTCCCCCTTGTCCCTTCCCACCCATCCTCGCCATTTCCTTTCCCTTTGGTATCTGTTAGTCAATTCTTGGGTTCTGTGAGTCTGCTGCTGTTTTGTTCCTTCAGGTTTTTTTCTTTGTTCTTATACTCCACATATGAGTGATATCATTTCATACTTGTCTTTTTACGCTTGGCTTATTTCACTGAGCATAATACCCTCTAGCTCTATCCATGTTGTTGCAAATGTCTGGATTTGTTTTCTTCTTGTGGCTGAATAATATTCCATTGTGTATATGTACCACCTCTTCTTTATCCATTCATATACTGATGGACACTTAGGTTGCTTCCATATCTTGGCTATTGTAAATAGTGCTGCGATAAACATAGGGGTGCATATGTCTTTTTGAAACTAGGCTGCTGCATTCACAGGGTAAATTCCTAGGAGTGGGATTCCTGGGTCAAATGGTATTTCTATTTTGAGTTTTTTGAGGAACCTCCATACTGCTTTCCACAATGGTTGAACTAATTTGCATTCCCACCAGCAGTGTAGGAGGGTTCCCATTTTCCACATCCTCACCAACATTTGTTGTTGTTTGTGTTTTGGATGTTGGCCACCTTACTGGTGTGAGGTGATATCACATTGTGGTTTTAATTTGCATTTCTCTGATGATTAGCGATGTGGAGCATGTTTTCATGTGCCTGTGGGCCATCTGAATTTCTTCTTTGGAGAAGTGTCTATTCAGATCCTCTGTCCATTTTTTAATTGGATTGTTGGCTTTTTGTTTGTTAAGGCATGTAAGTTCTTTATATATTTTAGATGTTAACCCCTTATCGGATATGATCACTTATGAATATATTCTCCCATACTGTAGGATGTCTTTTTGTTCTACTGATGGTGTCCTTTGCTGTACAGAAGCTTTTCAGCTTGATATAGTCCCACTTGTTCATTTTTGCTATTGTTTCCCTTGCCCGGGGAGATATGTTGATGAAGAAGTCACTCATGTTTATGTCCAAGACATTTTTGCCTATCTTTACTTCTCAGAGTTTTATGGTATGACTTACATTCAGGTCTTCGATCCATTTTGAATTTACTTTTGTGTATGGGGTTAGACAGTAATCAAGTTTCTTTCTCTTACATGTACCTGTCCAGTTTTGCTAACACCAGCTATTGAAGAGGCTGTCATTTCCCCATTGTATATCCCTGGCTCCTTTATCATATATTAATTGACCATGTATGTTTGGGTTAACGTCTGGACTCTCTATTTTGTTCCAGTAGTCTCTGGGTCTGTTCTTGTGCCAGTACCAAACTGTCTTGATTACTGTGGCTTTGTAGTAGAGCTTGAAGTCTGGGAGCATAATTCCCCCTATTTTATTCTTCCTTCTCAGGATTACGTTGGCTATTCGGGGGTTTTGTGATTCCATATGAATTTTAGAATTATTTGTTCTAGTTCATTGAAGAATGCTGTTGGTATTTTGATAGGGATTGCATTGAGTCTGTAGATTGCTTAAGATAGTGTAGCTGTTTTGACAATATTTATTCTTCCTAGCCAAGAGCATGGGATGCATTTCCATTTGCTAGTGTCCTCTTTAATTTCTCTTAGGAGTGTCTTGTAGTTTTCAGGTTATAGGTCTTTCACTTCCTTCGTTAGGTTTATTCCAAGTATTTTATTCTTTTTGATGCAGTTGTGAATGGAATTGTTTTCCTGATTTCTCTTTCTGTTAGTTCATCATTAGTGTATAGGAAAGCAACAGATTTCTGTGTGTTAATTTTGTATCCTGCAACTTTGCTGAATTCAGATATTAGTTCTAGTAGTTTTGGAGTGGAGTCTTTAGGGTTTTTTATGTACAGTATCATGTCATCTGCAAATAGTGACAATTTGACTTCTTCTTTACCAATCTGGATGCCTTGTATTTCTTTGTTTTGTCTGATTGCTGTGGCTAGGACCTCCAGTACTATGTTGAATAATAGTGGGGAGGGTGGACATCCCTGTCTTTTCCCGATCTTAGATGAAAAGTTTTCAGCTTCTTGCTGTTAAATATGATGTTGGCTGTGGGTTTGTCACATATGGCCTTTATTACGTTGAGGTACTTGCCCTCTATACCCATTTTATTGAGAGTTTTAATCATGAATGGATGTTGAATTTTGTCCAATGCTTTTTCAGTATCTATGGAGATGATCATGTGGGTTTTGTTCTTCTTTTTGTTGATGTGGTGGATGATGCTGATGGATTTTTGAATGTTGTACCATCCTTGCATTGTTGAGATGAATCCCACTTGATCATGGTGTATGATCCTCTTGATGTATTTTTAAATTCAGTTTGCTGATATTTTGTTGAGTATTTTTGCATCTATGTTCATCAGGGATATTGGTCTGTAATTTTCTTTTTTGGTGGAGTCTTTGCCTGGTTTTGGTATTAGAGTGATGCTGGCTTCATAGAATGAGTTTGGAAGTGTTCCCTCCTCTTCTGTTTTTTGGAAAAATTTAAGGAGAATGGGTATTATTTCTTCTTTATATATCTGATAAAATTCAGCAGTGAATCCATCTGGCCCAGGGAGTTTGTTCTTGGGTAGTTTGCTGATTACCGATTCAATTTCCTTGCTGGTGATTGGTCTGTTTAGATTTTCTGTTTCTTCCTTGGTCAGTCTTGGATGGTTGTATTTTTGTAAGAAGTTGTACATTTCTTCTAGGTTTGCCAGCTTTTTAGCATATAAATTTTCATAGTATTCTCTAATAATTCTTTGTATTTCTGTGGGGTCCGTCATGATTTTTCCTTTCTCATTTCTGATTCTGTTTATGTGTGTAGATTCTCTTCTTATCTTAATAAGTCTGGATAGGGGTTTATATATTTTATTTATTTTTTCAAAGAATCAGCTCTTGGATTCATTGATTTTTTCTATTGTTTTATTTTTCTCAATTTTATTTATTTAATCTTTATTATGTCCCTCCTTCTGGTGACTTTGGGCCTCATTTGTTCTTCCTTTTCCAGTTTCAATAATTGTGTCTTTAGACTATTCATTTGGGATTTTCTTCCTTCTTTAAATAGGCCTGGATTGCAATATACTTTCTTCTTAGAACTGCCTTTGCTGAGTCCCACAGAAGTTGGGGCTTTGTGTTATTGTCATTTGTCTCCATGTATTGTTTGATCTCTGTTCTAATTTGGTCATTGATCCATTGATTATTTAGGAGCATATTGTTAAGCCTCCATGTATTTGTGAGCCTTTTTGTTTTCTTTGTACAATTTATTTCTAGTTTTATACCTTTGTGATCTGAGAAGTTGGTTGGTAGAATTTCAGTATTTTTTAATTTACTAAGGTTCTTTTTGTGGCCTAGTATGTGGCCTATTCTGAAAATGTTCCATGTGCACTTGAGAAGAATGTGTATCCTACTGCTTTTGGGTGTAGAGTTCTGTAGATGTCTGTTAGGTTCATCTGTTGTAGTGTGTTGTTCAGTGCCTCTGTGTCTTCATTTATTCTCTGTCTGGTTGATCTGTCCTTTGGAGTGAGTGGTGAGTTGAAGTCTACTAAAATGAATGTATTGCTTTCTATTTCCTCTTTTAAATCTGTTAGTATTTGTTTCACATATGTTGGTGCTCCTGTGTTGGGTGCATATATATTTATAATGGTTATATCCTCTTGTTGGACTGACCCCTTTATCATTATGTAATGTCCTTCTTTATCTCTTGCTCCTTTCTTTGTTTTGAAGTCTATTTTTGTCTGCTATAAGCACTGCAACATCCGGTTTTTTCTCCCTGTTGTCTGCATGAAATATCTTTTCCATCCCTTCACTTTTAGTCTGTGTATATCTTTGAGTTTGAAATGAGTCTCTTGTAAGCAGCATATAGATGGGTCTTGCTTTTTTATCCATTCTATAACTCTGTGTCTTTTGATTGGTCCATTCAGTCCATTTACATTTAGGGTGATTATCGATAGATATGTAATTATTGCCATTGCCGGCTTTTAGATTCATGGTTACCAAAGGTTCCAGGGTAGCTTCTTTACTATCTAACAGTCTAACTTAACTGTCTTGTTAAGCTATTATTATAAACACAATCAGATGATTCTTTATTTCTCTCCCTTCTCATTCTTCCTCCTCCATTCTTTATATATTACGTGTTTTATTCTGTACTCTTTTGCATTCCTTTGACTGTTTTTGTGGATAGTTCATTTTATTTTTTGCCTTTAGTTAGTATTTGGATGGTTTGCTTTCTTTGCTATGAATTTATTTTCTCTGGTGACATCTTTTTAGCCTTAGGAGTGTTTCCCTCTAGAGCATTCCCTTTAAGATATCCTGTAGAGGTGGTTTGTGGGAGGCAAATTCCAACTTTCACTTGTCTGGGAATTGTTTAATCCCTCCTTCAAATTTAAATGATAATCGGGCTGGATACAGTATTCTTGGTTCAAGGCCCTTCTGTTTCATTGCATTAAGTATATCATGCCATTCTCTTCTGGTCTGTAAGGTTTCTGTTGAGAAGTCTGATGATAGTCTGATGGGTTTTCCTTTGTAGGTGATCTTTTTTCTCTCTCTGGCTGCCTTTAATACTCTGTCCTTGTCTTTGATCTTTGCCATTTTAATTATTATATGTCTTAGTATTGTTCTCCTTGGGTCCCTTGTGTTGGGAGGTCTGTGGGCTTCCATGGTCTGAGAAACTATTTCCTTTCCCAGCTTGGGGAAGTTCTCCTCAATTATGTACTCAAAGACACTTTCTATCCATTTTTCTCTCTTCTTCTTCTAGTACTCCTATAATGCGAATATTGTTTCATTTGGATTGGTCACACAGCTCTCTTAATATTCTTTCATTCCTAGAGATCCTTTTATCTGTCTGTGCCTCAGCTTCTCTGTATTCCTGTTCTCTGATTTCTATTCCATTAACAGTCTCTTGCACCTCGTCCAGTCTGCTCTTCAGTCCGTCAATCGATTGTTTCGTTTCTGTATTATCTCTCCTGACTTCCTTCCTTAGCTCTTGCATATTTCTCTGTAGGTCCATCAGCATGGTTATGACTTTTATTCTGAATTCTTTTTCAGGAAGATTGTTTAAATCTATCCCACCTGGCCCTCTGTCTGGGGTTGTCTGGGTGAGTCTTGACTGGATCATATTCTTCCGTCTTTTCATGGCAATAGAAGTGGTCGCAGGCAGGTGCCACGTGTGTCAGCTGGGAGAACAAATTCCTACCTGTTTGTTGTTCTCCTTGCCCTTCTTCGCAGCGTGTGCCGGTTACTTGCACACTGGGAGGCAGTCTCTGGGATAATCCCCTAAACTGCCATGGACAGGGCTGCCCCCAGGCTAGCCTAGAGCACTGTGGGGGTTTGCAGCCATGCCGGGTGCCTTCTGCACACGTAGGTGCCTTTCTGCCCTTGCTCTAGCTTCTGCGGCCCTTTTCAGTTAGCTGCGCATGCGCCGGGAGGATATTCTGTACTGCCCTTCCTGGTTATCTGCGCGCCCGCCGGGAAGAGAGTCTGTGTGGTTGTCATGCGCTGTTCCGCAGCTGTTGCAGATCTGCCACAGCACCGGCTGGGAGGAATGAATGGCAGGCTGCTTATCTCTGTGAGTGGCTTTGGGGCTGCTTTACCTGGCAGCAGGTTAGGGGACCCGAAGTTCCTCAAGATTCCCAGCCTGCTGGGTTGAGTGCACTGGGACAATTTTGCTCCGCTGTTGGGCCCTTTAAGACTTTTGAGAAACCGCCCACTTTTTTTTTGTCCCAGGGGAGCCAGCTGTGGGGACCCTCTTGCAGTCTCCATCTCAGGTCCTGCCCTTCCGTTTCTCTAATCTGCAGTACACCATGCGATGCGTGTCTGCGCTCCCAGCGCAGATCACCAGGGCTGGTTATTGAGCAGTCCTGTGCTTCCACTCCCTCCCACTCTGATTCTTTCCCTACCGCCAGTGAGCTGGGGTGGGGGAGTGCTCAGGTCCCGCCGGGTCGTGGCTTTGTTTCTTACCCTCTTCCTGAGGCGCTGAGTTCTCGCAGATGTAGCTGTAGCCTGGCTGTTCTGTATCTTCTGGTCTCTGTTTTAGGAATAGTTGTATTTGTTGTATTTTCACAAATATATATGGTTTTGCCAGGAGATTTCTGCTGCCCTGCTCATGTCACCATCTTCCTGGAAGCCTCACTTTGTGCATCTTTTTTAATTTTAGCTATCCTGATGTGTGTGAAAGTGATATTTCATGGAGATTTGATTTCTATTTTCTATAACAAGTAATGATGTTGAGCACCTTTTTTCAAGTCTTACTGGCCATTCTTACATCTTATTTACAAATATGTCTTATTCAACTCTTCTGCCTTATTTTCAATTGGCTTATCTCTTTATTGTTGAATTACAAGATTTCTTTAAATCATATATGCTGTGCATATATTTTCTTGCATTCTGTGGGTTGTCTTTTCACTTATTTTATATCCCTTGAAACACAAAAATTGTAAATTTTGATTAAATGTAGTTACTCTTTTTTGTTCTTTTGTTGCTTGTGTGTTTGGTATAATATCTAAGAAAACACTCATTGCCTAATGAAGGTCATGATGTTTTATTTCATGAGTTTTCTTCTAAGAGTTTTATATTAGCTCTGACATCTATGGTGAGAAGAAGGAATCTAACTTTATTCTTTGCATGTTGACCAATTTCTAGTTGCCCAATATGAATTGTCTTGGCATCCTTATCGAAATTAACTGCATATATATAATGGTTTATTTCTGGACTCTCAGTTCTATTTCATCGGTCCACATGTCTTTCCTTATGAGAGTGCCACACTATGTTTGTATAAATTTTGAAACAGGGATTGTGAGTCCTCCAACTCTGTTCCTTTTCAAGATTGTTTTGGCTATTCTGAGTCCTTTGAGTTTTCATATGAATTTTTGGATCAAGTTGTCAATTTCTGGAAAATGCCATCTTGGAGATTTGAAAATGGAATTGTTTTATAATTTTCCTTTCAGATTTTTCATTTCTAGTAGAGAGAAAAAATTTATTTTTGTATATTTTTCCTGAAAACTGCAACTTTACTGAACTTCTTACTTACATCTAATAGTTTTTCTGTGAATTCTTTATGGTTCTGTATATTTTATATCATGTTATCTATAAATGGAGATAGTTTTACTTCTTCCTTTTAGTATGAATGCCTTTTAATATGAATATGCATTTTCTTGCATAATTTCTTATGTAGAATCTGTTTAATTTTGAATAGAAGGGGTGAAATCAAACATCTTTGTCTTATTCCTAAGGTGAAAGTATTCAGTTCTTTGTCATTTAACATCCTTATGGATTGTTTTTTGATACCCTTTATCAGATTGAGGAAGGTACTTTCTATTCCTTGTTTGTTGACTGCTTTTATCATGAAAGGATATTTATTTTGCCATTTTTTTCTAAATCTTTTGAGACTATGTTATTTTTGTCCTTTATTCTATTAATAATGTGTATTATACTGATTGATTTTCATATACTAAACTAACCTTGCATTCTTGCCCTCATCTAAAATATTTTCTTATTCCCTTGTGATTTTTTTTTGACCTTTTCTTTCCTTAGGAGTGTGTTTAATTTCCAAGTATTTGTGAATTTTCCAAACTTGTTCTTGTTACTGATTTCTAATTTCATTCCATTATGGCTGGAGAACATACTTTGGATGGTGTCAATAATTTTTAATTTAATGAAGTTTTTTTTTCCTAGTGTATGGCTCATCCTGGAAACATTCCAGGTGTACTTAAGGAGAACATGTAATCTGTTATGGTTTGGTGAAGATTTCCACAGATGTCTATTAGTTAAATTATCATTAACTTAGAATAGTTCAGATTAATACTGACCTAACTTCAATAGTGTATAAATGCTTTATAACAATATAGCTCCTTTTCTTCACTCCACCTTTGTGCTATTAATTATATACAAATTATTATCTATACATTATTAACCCATCAACAAGTGTATCTAATTACTGATTTATGTAGTTGTCTTTTACATTAGATAGAAGTGGGTAACAAATTGTGCTTATATTATCTTTTATATTTACAAATTGGTTAATTTCTTTGGACTTCTTTATTCTTTGTGTGGATTCAAGTTATTGCGTAATGTTCTTTCATTTGCTGGGATAGGCTGAGTGAATCCAAGAATCACATGCCTAATCTCTTCAAAGAGCCTTCTATGTGACTAATTATTCTACCTTTTGATCCTTAGAAGAAACAAAGTTAAGCTAGTCATAGTGTAACACCGGGGAGTAAAATCCTAGGGCAAAATACCTTTGAAACCAAAATCAATCAAAGGGAGAAATAAGTGGGAAAACCCGTTTATTTCTTACAAGCAGTCCACTTCTACTCTCCTGCGTCTCTCACAACCCAGCTGCAGAAGAGGCCTCACCCAACCTCTCTTGTTCAGATATGCCCTGGCTCAGCCTTGTAATTACCTATCGATATGGAGATGCACTAAGGCCAGGCAAGAGATTCTGGAAATATTTTGCAATTTTACCCACAACCAGTTACAGCATCACAAGCTCTCTGTTCTTACTGAGCTCCCAGCATTTGTCCAAGTCAGTTCTCACTGGATCATCGCAAGGCTTTGGTTAATTTCCTGAGCTCTCAAAAGGTTGATTTTGATTTATGGTCTCTTCCAACTACTCAATTTCTGCCAGTGTTCTTGCTTTTATGGAGGAGTGGCTTTGCAAAGGTCCTTGCTCTGTCAATCTGGAAGTGTTTTCTTTCCGGTTGCTGTTTTTGAATCAAATTAATCAATTAGCTTTCAAAATGATCTCATTAATTATTTTAGCAGTCCCAATTCAACAGATGCTGTGAAGCCCTCCTTGGCTTTGAGGGTATGACCGCATGTGTTTTGGTATAGTTCATATGGCAAAAATGTACTCTATCACTATTAGAAGTGGCTGCTGAATAAAAAAAGGCAGGGAATACTGAAATCCTCAAGTGTGCTCTTGAGCTGATTCAGATGCTGATTCAGAACTTTCTGGGGAATAATGCTCATAAATCAATGACCAAATTTTTAAATGCCATGAGAAAGGTAAATTTCAAGTTGACCTTGTGCCTTCAATATAAGCAATAATAAGCTAAGATAAATAATTTTCTACAAAATGTGTATTTTGTCCCAAATGTTTAGGCAACACAATTCTTATAGGACTTTACCTGAGTGTTTTTATTCATCAGCTATTCATGTCAGTTCAACTACATGCAGCGTTCAATCTGACCCAGGAAATATATTTGTTTAGCAAATTACAGGCAGTTGATTTTTGGCTTGACTAAAGCTTTTTGATAAACATGAAAATTGCTAGTGTGACACTATAGTTCAAACACATTATAAGCAGTCCAGAATAATGCATGGTATATTTATATGGATGTTAATAGTGAATTCATTTAGAATGCTTTAAATTTGTGTTTGTGGCTATGAAAAAGATGGATACAGCATTATGGATAATAATTTTGTCAAATAAAATGATAAGAAATAACTTTTCTTTTCAGTAATAGTAGAATTTAAGCACAGAACAAAAGAAACATTTAAATAACACAGAATGATTTGTAGTATAGCATAAAGACAGATAGATATAGATAGATGATAGAGACAGAAAGATAGATGGAGGTAGATGAGATGATAGGTAGATAGAGATAGAATAGATAGTACAGTATAAGTAGTATCTGTGATGTGGGTCACATATTGTCAGCCTTTGTCACCTTTATAATATGTAGTGAACAATGATGGGTTTGAAAAAATATCCATCTTTTACATGAAATACTTCATGAGAAATAGATACTTGTATTATATATATATATAACTGGAAAATTCAGAATAGAGAAATAACCTTATTCATATTGAATACCTCTTAAAATCAAAACAAATTATAGCACATACTATAGTTTAACCCAACTAAAGTGTAACTCTATAGAAATAGCAACAATTCCCTCATTTGCCACCAGAGGCAGTGTTGTTTGTCATCGAGGACAGTGGACCCCAGGCAGAGCAATGGGACAGGCTGCAAGGGAGCCCAAGAGGGGATAGTCACTCCACTCCAGGAGCTTTGGTTTGGAAGGCCTCTCTTTGAGGTCTAATAGGTGGACCGAAATCTACTTGCCTCCTGCCTTACAGATTCCTCTTTAGGAAATATCTGGAGTCCACATCAGGGTTTGCTGTGTGCATGTATTTGAGTTTTTTTCCTGTCCTCATCCCTTTTTATGCCTCCCTGGTTACCCAGACCCAGGAACCCTGATATCCTTGCTCTAATATGCCAAGCTTTTAACTCTAATTGTGTTCTGGTTAATAAGTGGAATATAATTAAAATTTCATATTGGATTTTTGGTGCAAACAAATTTTATTTATTACCTGAAGAGTAGATTAGAATTCTACCTGATTTAGAACAGAATAAAATGGCTACTTTGCAAATATTTTCCTATTTTCACCTCACCTCTACTCCCCACCCAACTTACCAGTGAGTGGTGCCATTTTCTTCCACCCATCCCCTCGTTCTGCAAATATTTGTAGAGTATCCACTATGTCCAGGCCTTCAACAACATCTTGAGAAGAAGTGGAGAAAGGCAGACCTGGCTGCCTCCCAGTGGAGCCAGCATTCTGGAGGAAACATGGAAATGAATATAGTATCCACACCCCACAGAGCGGGTGCATCCACTGCAAACAAGGGGAGGCTCTGCCACGGGAGCTGCCTGGGGAGGCCGGTGGAAAGGCCTTTAGCTGAGAGCCAAGCAGGACAGAGATGTGGGGCTGATGCATCCACAGCAAGCCTTCACATTTTGACAAGGGAGCAAGGAAAGTGGAAGAACTCTGTGATCCAGGGTGGGCTGCCGAAGAAGTGGCTCCCATGCACTCGTAGGATGTTATCCAATTCAGTACATTTAAGTCAAAAGTAACCCAGACTCTATTACCTGAAAATAATGGTGTGATTATTTAACTGACATTTGAATTCTTTACTTCTAATAAATGTATCACTCTCCAGAGACCTCTTCAGTGCTTCCTCAATAGCTTAGCTTTCTAATAGTTTGGTTTGTATTTCACATTTTTATGAAGTCTTTAAAAATAATTTTTTAAATAATACTTTCAATTCCTGGACTTACTTTCTTAAGATGCTACCTAAGGCCAGCCTTGCCAGCTTAGTTAGAGTACCCTGAGGAATCCATGAAGGGTGCCTGGCTTTGGAACAGCCCTCTATGTCTCTGATGGAAAGCAAAGAGGGCATCACTGACTGCCCAGGGCCCACATTTGGGAAAACACATCTCTCCACATGGAGAGTCACCCTCTGAGCAGGATGACTCAAGGATCCCACCTCCTGCTTACTCCAGAAAGCCCTGTGACTCGGAAATAACTTTTACTGCCTGGTTATAACTTCCAAATGATGAATCATGATAGGAAGCAACATCTTACATTTTATCTTCAAGATATTCACTATGGAACCTTAGAAATGATCATTGACATGTTATAGTTTTCTCTAACTAGTGGACCATGACATTCAGGATTCTGGCTTAGAGTCACTCAGCAGCTTTCCGATGTCCACTTTCTCCCTGGTGGCCACCCCCTGGACTCACCTGCTGAGAGCCAGAGTTAACGGTTTAGGGCTGAAGGCATGCCTGGCAAGTCATGTGGAGGAAAGATGAGAGACCTAAACGCACTGGGGGCAAAGCAAAGAGGAAACTGTGTTTACACTTCCTACCTCTCCGTCTTCCCAGCACCACCTAATAGAAGCGCCCTCCTCCATGACCAGAACCAGCCCTCTCCATCTCCATTTTCTTTCAGTCCATCTTGGTGCTAAAAGAGATACATCCAAATAGGGGGTGAAACACAGCCCTTTCCATGTCAGGGGCCCCAGGTATGAAATGGCTGGAGGAATGGCCCATGACAGTCTGAGAAGAAAATTTCATTTCATGGTTAACAAATAAACTGGCAAAAGGAGATTTGAGGGCTGATGGATGGTGATAAAGAAAAATGTCATGAAAAACACTTGATTCTAATACTAAATTTGGCTAAAGTATGAACTGCCATTTCCCAGTAGGTGGTATACTATTTGAAATAAGAAATTAAAATGCAGGTCATCTAACCACAAATTGATGTTGATAACCTCTCCCACTGAACCCAAACACTAGCCTAACAGCTTTTCAGACAAGCACTTCCAATCTGTTAGCGCATATGTGCCAGAATAATGTGTGCTCGTGAATTCACATTGAAAATGGTGATTTCCACTGGACTTGGTGCTCATACTCGTGGTTTATGATCGTCTCACAGGCTGGGCAGTGCTGGGGGCATAAAGGCAGCGTCTTGCCCTGGGACTCAGTCCCCCCACTGCCAGTAATGTTTCAGCCTGGTCTTCGTCAGGACAGTTTACACAACACACAACACCTTCTCAGCCTCCATAGCTGCCCCTGCATTCCATTCTTGCCTCTCTGGGATCGCCTCATCAACTGGGTTCCTCCAATTATTTCCAGACCCGTCAGTGGGTTATTCCTTCAGGCAAGAAATATCATTTTAGTGTACATGGCAGTATTTTAGTTCCCAGGGCATAATCTCATTTCCCAGTTCTTAACGTTTATGGTTGACAACAGAGACATTATTACATTTCCCAGGTTTCCACATTTCCCACAGCATGTGGTGATAGCATATGTATGAGATCTTGGCTGTATATGAATTTTGCATGTCTGTGACCTGTGGTCACATGACTCAGTTGTGATCATTGTGACCAAAGTGTCTTCCCCTACTTCTCTCAGGATCCCACCTCATCCCAGGCACCCATACACTGTGGTGTGTTGAGGTGGGATCTTTCCAGACACCTACTGTGCCCACCGTTTCCCCCACTCCCAACAGCATCTCAAGAATTTCCCTGGCAGGACAATGCCCTTGTCTTATCTGAAAAACTAACCATGGAAGAACTTTCAACATTACAAACAATAAAAACAAATAAATAGTGGAAGATAATTCTGAGCTATTTATATCCTTTATTTTTAAGAATTTATGTTTATTATACCAACATTTTTATGGCCTCTGAGATTCATATGCGTGTGCTTGAGATTTTCATTAGTGCATTTTTTCTCCACAGAACTAGAAATATGGGTGAACTATTCTAGCCTTCTGACTCCAGAATGATTCCTTTTCAGTATGCTCATTCACTAGAATGCCATCTGCACTGCAATGTACTTCATTTCAACAGAAGTATCAAAATCCATCTGTTGGTTTCACGTCTATTTGCTGGATATTAACAGACCCATGTTAATCTGTGTTAATATGACAATTAACGGTGATCAGGGCTTTTCCTATGCCAGGCATTGTAAAGCACACTTAATATATCTGAACTATAAAGTAGGCATTTTTAATACTTAGTCCCCATTTTAGTTAAAGAAGCAGAGATGAGAGATGTATTAGTTTGTCCAAGGCTAGGGGTGGATCCAAATGCTGCTCCTTAAAGGAAATATAAATGTAACATGAGTAAAAATCGAATATATAATCTGATTTATCTAACTATTTAATTATTTGAAGCCATTATAAAAGAGAAGATGAGGATCAAGAGGAAAAGATGGTGGCATGAGAAGCGAGGCAGAAACCTCCTCCTAAAATGACATATAACTCAAAAATACAGCAAATACAACTAATCTTGAAAGAGTGAACCAAAGACTGCAGAACAGACTGCCTACATCTGGGGAAAAGAGAAGACCTCATAGAAAAGGGTAAAGTAACAAAGCTTCAATCTGGTGGGAACCAAGCCCTCCCCCAACCCCAGATCACAGGTGGGACAAGAGAAATGGAGTGGGGAGGGAGTAGAAGCCCAGGACTGCTAAACAACCAGCCCTGGAGATCTGCTCTGGGAGCATGAACCCACATTACATGGTGCTCTGGAGATAAGAGGGGTTGGAAAGCGAAGACAGGCAGAATACTCAGAGAAACTGAGATTCCACCCACTTGTGGAGAACAGGTACTCACAACCTGCTTCTCCAGGACCAAAGGAAGGCAGGCACTTTGAACAACTTCCCAACAGTGAGAGGGGTGTTAAAGGGGCAAGTATTACACAGAGATTGCTGGACAAAGTCATCCCGGCACACTCAGCCCAGCAGGTTGGGAACTTTCAAGAGCTTCAGGCACTCCATCCCCCTGGCTGGCAACACAGCGCAAAGCACCCACCGGGATACACAGCCTGCTACTCCTTCATCCTGGACAGCAGCCGTTCTCAAAACTGCTGCCCCTGTCCTCACACAGGGCAGCAAGAGGACAGCCCTGTCTATGGCAGCTACAGGGGCATAACTCAGAGGTTCTTTCCTGCATGCTGAGCCCACTGGACCTGGCAAGGAGGCAGACACTGCAGCCAGGAAGCAGGAAAGAGCTCTTTCCTTCCAGCAAGTGCCAGTGCAATGCATCTGCAAACCCCACCAGTACTCCAGGTGCTGGGCAGCTCCAGAGAGTAGAGCTTCTGGACACTAGGGGGAGCAACCTACACCGCAGCCCTTGAACCTTTGGTAACCAAGAATGTAAAGCCTGCAATGACAATAAGTACATACCTATCAATAACCACCCTAAATGTAAATGGATGAAATGCACCAATCAAAAGACATAGAGTTACAGAATGGATGGAAAAAAAAAAGACCCATCTATATGCTGCCTACAAGAGACTCACTTCAAACCCAAAGACATACACAGACTAAAAGTGAAGGGATGGAGAAAGATATTTCATGCAAACAACAAATAGGGAGAAAAAAGCAGGAGTTGCAGTACCTGTATCAGACAAAATAGACTTCAAAACAAAGAACGTAACAAGAGACAGAGAAGGACATTACATAATGATAAAGGGGTAAGTCCAACAAGAGGATATAAGTGCCCCGGCCCGCGGGGCTGGTTATTAGTGGGTCTCGAGGAGGATCCCTGTACCTAAAGGATGGGTGGGAGAGAGAGAGATGGAGGCCAAGCAAATTGTCAAGGCTTTGTTTATTTTTAGAAAAGGCAGGGGATATATAGCATTTGAAGGGGCGTGGTAAGGAGTGGCTTCTTCTGGTTGGTTGCCCATTATGATAATGAGGTAGCTTACAAAGCCCAATAACACACCGAGTTGTGCACATGCGCAGTAGTCTTTGACGTAAGCAACGGACCTGGTTGAGAACTCTTAGCGGGAAGCTGTGGCGGGAAACTGACCAAGAAGAAGTAAACAACAAGATGGAGTCTTTAAAACAAAATGGAGTCCCATTGTTCTAGTGTAAATCTATTCTATATGCTGACTATAAAGGTTAGGTTAGTTTCTTAAGCAATGAAGCATAGAATACAGAATGAAACTGGGTTGGGCTAAGATCTTTAAGCTCTCTGTGCCAGTGCAAAGTCCAAGGTGGTCACCAACATATTCCTCCTCTTTTATTTTTTATGAGAAATGTCACCCTGTACTTGAGGATGTGCCTGTCTTAGGTTGTCTCCATCTTTCAGGAGATCTTACCCGTCATTGACTACCACCCTAGCTCTTCCAGTGATGACATTCTCAGGGGATGGCTCTTCCCCACAAATTGCTCCAGCCTGGCTTTGGCCTAAGTTTATTGAAATCGAGGCCTGTTCTGGGCGAGCAAAAGTCTTCTGGGGATGGTTGGTTGCCTGGGGTGACAGATGATGTTGGGAGCATACCTTCTCCGTCTGATTCTCGGTCAGCTAGGTCTAGCCTGTGATAATGGACTTGTACAGGCTTATTAAGAGCTTCGTCAAGTTGTCTTTTGATGAAGGTCGTGAGCTTACAAAATGCCCAAGGCCCAAAGGAAATTAAAAGGAAAAGTCCTATCACAGGTCCTAAAATAGAGGGGAGTAGGGTTGTTAGTAACGGTGAGGTTGAAAACCAATTTTTATACCAGGCTTCATCTTTTTCCCTATCCTTCTTCCTTTTTTCCAAAGTATCTCGCACTTTCCTCATGCTATCTCGAACGACTCCTGAGTGGTCAGCATAGAAACAACACTCTTCTTTCAATGCTGCGCAGAGCCCACCTTGTTGTAGGAAAAGGAGGTCTAACCCTCTGCAGTTTAGGAGCACTACTTCTGCTAGAGAGGAGAGAGAATCAGAAAGAGCTGAAATGCTTTTTTGCAGTTCTGCGATATCTTGGTCTATGGCTACACTAAGTTTGTGGAGGTTCTGGTCTCCTATGACTAGGGCGGAAATTCCTGTCCCAGTTCTTGCACCCCCCAGCCCACGCAAGACGGTGATGGTGGCTGCGGTGATTGGCTCTCTCTTGCTTCGGGTTGGGGCGTTGCGCTGGTCCCAGAAGCGAAGGAAATCTTCCTCCTGATAAATGGTTAGTCGGGGGAGTAGTTGGACAATGACACAAGGAAACTTGGACACTTTTGCAATACAAAATATTCAGTAACAAAGTTTGGCATCATTCTTTTAGACAGTGCTTTCCAGGCAATTATATATCAGATAAATAAGCCAAACTAGCCAAACACCTTCTCCAATGAAGAGAAAATTCCTCTGATATTTTTCAGGGGCCCTCTGGAAAATATCAAGAGTTAATTAGGGGTAAAAAGCACCTTTTTGAAAAAAAGCACCTCACTCCAAAAGACAGATCAATCAGATAGAAAATAAGTAAGGAGACAGAGGCACTGAACAACGCATTAGAACAGATGGACCTAACAGACATCTACAGAACTCTCCACCCAAAAGCTGCAGGATACACATTCTCCTCAAGTGCACATGGAACATTTTCCAAAATAGACCACAAAAGGAGCCTCAGTAAATTCAGAAAGATTATAATTGCACAAACCAGCTTATCAGGCCACAGGTGCTTGAAACTAGAAATAAATTATGCAAAGAAAACAAAAAAGCCCACAAGCATATGGAGATCTAACATAATGCTCCTAAATAATCAATGGATCATTAACCAAATAAAAACAGAGATCAAGCAATATATGGAAGCAAATGAAAACAGCAACTCAACACTCCAAAACCTGTGGGATGCACTGGAGGCAATTCTAAGAGGAAAGTACACTGCAATAAAGGCTTAATTCAAGAAAGAAGATAGTCCCAAATGAATAGTCTAAGCTCACAATTAATGAAACTATAAAAATAAGAACAAATGAGGCCCAAAAGTCAGTAGAAGGAGGGAGATAATAAAGATCAGAGCAGAAATAAATAAAATCAAGAAGAATAAAACAATAGAAAGAATCAATGAAAGCAGCAGCTGGCACTTTGAGAAAATTAACAGAATAGATAAACCTCTACCCATATTTATTAAGAAAATAAAAGAGTGTACACACATAAACAATCAGAAATGAGCATGGAAAAATCACTAAGGACACCACAGAAATACAATGAATTATTAGAGAATACTATGAAAATTTTATATTAAAAAATTGGATAACTTAGAAGAAATGGACAACTTTCTAGAAAAATGCAACCTTCCAAGACTGACCCAGGAAGAAACAGAAAATCTCAACAAACCCATTACCATCAATGAAATTTAATTAGTAATCAAAAAACTACCTAAGAACAAAACCCCTGGACCAGATGGATTCAGCACTGAATATTACCAAACATTTATAAAAGACCCAATACCCATCTGACTTACAGTTTTCCCAAAAATAGATGAGGGAATTCTTCCAAATGCATTCTATGAGGGCAGCATAACTCTAATACTAAAATCAGACAGACACCACAAAAATGAAAATTATAGACCAATATCCCTGATGAACATAGATGCAAAAATACTCAACAAAATATTAGCAAACCGAATTCAAAACTAAAACAAGAAGATCATCATCATGATCAAGTGGGATTTATTTAAGAGATACAAGGATCCTAAAATATTAGAAAATCCATCAAGATCATCCACCATATCAACAAAAAGGACAAAACCACATTCACATGATCATCTCCATAGATGCCGAAAAAGCATTTGACAAAATTCAACAGCCATTCATGATAAAAACTGTCAAAAAAATGGGTATAGAGGGCAAGTACCTCAACATAATAAAGGCCATATATGACAAACCCACAGCCAGCATCATACTTAACAGTGAGAAGCTAAAAGCTTTTCCTCTAAGTTTGGGAACAAGACAAGGATGCTCACTCTTCCTGCTTTAATTCAACATAGTACTGGAGATCCTAGCCACAGCAATTGTACAACACAAAGAAATAAAAGGCATCCAGACTGATAAGGAAGAAGTTATACTCTCACTGCAGATGACATGATGTTGTACATACAAAACCCTGAAGAATCCACTCCAAAACTACTAGAATAACTGAACTCAGCAAAGTTGCAAGATACAAAATTAATACACAGAAATCTGTTGCATTCTTATATACTAACAATGAACGAGCAGAAAGAGAAACAGGAAAACAATTCCATTCACAACTGCATCAAAAAGAATAAAATACCTAGGAATAAACCTAACCAAGGACGTGAAAGACCTATTACCTGAAAACTACAAGACACTCATAAGAGAAATTAAAGAGGACACTAACAAATGGAAATTCATCCCATGCTCTTGGCTAGGAAGAATAAATATTGTCAAAATGGCTATACTACCTAAAACAATCTACAGATTCAATGCAATCCCTATCAAAATACCAACAGCAAATGTTCCTACGGTTTAATAGCTGTCGCCAGAGGTAATAAAAGCATAGTAAAGAATGTAGAACAGCTAATTACTAAGAAAATGCAAAATTAAATTAACTATCCCCAAAGTCAATCAGGGGATAGACAAACAGTACAAAATATGATACCTAATATATAAAGAATAGAGAAGGAAGAAAAACGAGGAGGAAAACAAAATAAAACAAAACAAAAAAAGAACCTTTAGCTTGTGTTTGTAATAGCACATTAACTGAGTTAAGTTAGACTCTTAGATAGTAAGGAAGTTAACCTTGAACCTTTGGTAACCACGCATCTGAAGCCTGCAATACCAATAAGTACATACCTTTCCATATTCACCCTAAATGTAAATGGCCTGACTGCACCAATCAAAAGACATAGAGTCACTGAATGGATAAGAAAACAAAACGCATCTATATGCTGCCTTCAAGAGACTCACTCTAAACCCAAAGACATACACAGACTGAAAATGAAGAGATGGAGAAAGACATTTCATGCAACTAATACGGAGAAAAAAGCAGGAGTTGCAGTACTTATATCAGACAAAATAGACTTCAAAACAAAGAAAGTCACAAGAGACAAAGAAGGACATTACATAATGATAAAAGGGTCAATCCAACAAGAAAATATGACCATTATAAATATCTATGCACCCAAAACAGGGCTCCTGCATATGTGAAACAAATACTAACAGAATTAAAAGGGGAAATAGAATGCAATGCATTCATTCTAGGAGACTTCAACACACCACTCACTCTGAAGGACAGATCAACCAGACAGAAAATAAGTAAGGAGACAGAGGCACTGAACAACACATTAGAACAGGTGGACCTAACAGACATCTACAGAACTCTACACCCAAAAGCAGCAGAATACACATTCTTCTCAAGTGCACATGGAACATTTTCAAAATAGATCATATACAAGGCCATAAAAAGAGCCTCAGTAAATTCAAAAAGATTGAAATGGTACCAAACAGCTTCTCAGACCACAAAGCAATGAAACTAGAAAGGAATTATGCAAAGAAAATGAAAAATCCCACAAACACATGGAGGCATAATAACATGCTCCTAAATAATCAATGGATCAATGACCAAATAAAAACAGAGATCAAGCAATATATGGAGACAAATGACAATAATAATTCAACACCACAAAATCTGTGGGATGCAGCGAAGTCTGTGCTAAGAGGAAAGTATATTGCACTACAGGCCTACCTCAGGAAAGAAGAACATTCCCATATGAGCAGTCTAAACTCACAATTAATGAAACTAGAAAAATAAGAACAAATGAGACCCAAAGTCAGTAGAAGGAGGGACATGATAAAGATTAAAGCAGAAATAAATAAAATTGAGAAGACTAAAACAATAGAAAGGATCAATGAAAGCAATAGCTGGTTCTTCAAGAAAATAAATAAAATAGATAACCCACTAGCCAGACTTATCAAGAAAAAAAAAGAGAATCTACTCCCATAAACAGAATCAGAAATGAGAAAGGAAAAATCACTATGGACAGCACAGAAATACAAAGAACTATTAGAGAATACTATGAAAAACTACATGCTAACAAACTGGATAACCTATAAGAAGTGGAGAACTTTCTAGAAAAATATAACCTTCCAAGGCTGACCCAGAAAGAAACAGAAAATGTCAACAGACCAATTACCAGCAATGAAATTGAACTAGTAATCAAAAACCTACCTAAGAACAAAACGCCTGAACCAGATGGCTTCACCCCTGAATTTTATCAAACATTTAGTGAAGACCTAATACCCATCCTCCTTAAAGTTTTCCAAGGAGTAGAAGAAAAGGGAATACTTCCAAACTCATTCTATGAGGCCAGCATCACTCTAATACCAAAAACCGGGCAAAGACACCTCAAAAAAAGAAAACTACAGACCAATATCCCTGATAAACATAGACTCAAAAATACTCAACAAAATATTAGCAAACCAAATTCAAAAAGATCATCCATCATGATCAAGTAGGATTTATTCCAGGGAGGCAAAGATGATTCAAAATTCGAAAATCCATCAACATCATCGACCACATCAACAAAAAGAAGGACAAAAACCACATGATTATCTCCATAGATGCTGAAAAAGCATTTGACAAAATTCAACATCCGTTCATGTTAAAAACTCTCAACAAAATGGGTATAGAGGGCAAGTGCTTCAACATAATAAAGGCCATATATGACAAACCCACATCCAATATTATATTTAACAGCGAGAAGCTGAAAGCTTTTCCTTTAATATCGGGAACAAGACAAGGATGCCCACTCTCCCCACTTCTACTCAAGATAGTACTGGAGGTCCTAGCCACGGAAGTCAGACAACACAAAGAAATTAAAGGCATCCAGATTGGCAGGGAGGAAGTTAAACTGTCCCTGTTTGCAGATGGCATGATATTGTACATAAAAAAAAACCTAAAGAATCCACTCCAAAACTATTAGATCTAATATCTGAATTCAGCAAAGTTGCAGGATACAAAATTAATATGCAGAAATCTGTGGCATTCCTATACACTAGCAATGACCTAGCAGAGAGAGAAATTAGGAAAACAATTCCATTCAAAGTTGCATCAAAAAGAATAAAACACCTAGGAATAAACCTAATGAAGGAAATGAAAGACATATACTCTGAAAACTACAAGACACTCATGAGAGAAATTAAAGAGGATACCAATAAATGGAAACACATCCTGTGCTCATGGAGAGGAAGAACTATTATTGTCAAAATGGCCATCCTGCCTAAAGCAATCTACAGATTTAATGCAATTCCTATCAAAACACCAACAGCATTTTTCAACAAAATAGAGAAAATCATTCTAAAATTCATATGGAACCACAAAAGACCCCAAATAGCCAAAACAATCCTGAGAAGGAAGAATAAAGCTGGGGGGATTATGCTCCCCAACTTCAAGCTTTACTACAAAGCCACAGTAATCAAGACAATTTGGTACTGGCACAAGAACAAACCCATAGACCAGTGGAACAGACTAGAGAGCCCTGATATAAACCCAAGCATATATGGTCAATTAATATATGATAAAGGAGCCATGGACATACAATGGGGAAATGACAGCCTCTTCAACAGCTGGTGTTGGCAAAACTGGACAGCTACATGCAAGAGAATGAAACTGGATTACTGTTTTACCCCATACATGAAAGTAAACTGGATATGGATCAAGGACCTGAATGTAAGTCATGAAATCATAAAACTCTTAGAAGACAACATAGGGAAAAATCTCCTGAATATAAGCATGAGCAACTGAATGCATCTCCTTGATCAAGGGAAACAAAAGCAAAAATGAACTCTTGGGACTACATCAAACTAAAAAGTTTCTGTATGGCAAAGGACACCATCAACAGAACAAAAAGGCACCCTACAGTATGGGAGAATATATTTGTAAATGATATATCCGACAAGGGATTAACATCCAAAATATATAAAGAACTTACACGCCTCTACACCCAAAAAGCAAATAACCTGATTAAAAAATGGGTACAGAATATGAAGAGACAGTTCTCCAAAGAAGAAATTCAGATGGCCAGCAGGCACAAGAAAAGATGCTCCACATCACTAATCATCAGGGAAATGCAAATTAAAACCACAATGAGATATCACCCCACACCAGTAAGGATGGCCACCATCCAAAAGACTAAGGACAACAAATGTTGGCAAGGATGTGGAGAAAGGGGAACCCTCCTACACTGCTGGTGGGAATGTAAGCTAGTTCAGCCATTATGGAAAGCAATATGGAGGTTCCTCAAAAAACTAAAAATACAAATACCATTTGACCAGGGAATTCCACTCCTTGAAATTTACACAAAGAATACAACTCTTCAGATTCAAAAAGACATATGCACCCCATGTTTATTGCAGCACTTTTTACAATAGCCAAGATATAAAAGCAACCTAAGTGTCCATCAGTATATGAATGGATAAAGAAGAGGTGATACACATACACAATGGAATATTATTCAGCCTTAAGAAGAAAACAAATCCTACCATTTGCAACAACATGGATAGAGCTGGAGGACATTATGCTCAGTGAAATAAGCCAGGTGGAGGAAGGCAAGTGCCAAATAATTTCCCTCATTTGTGGAGTATAACAATGAAGCAAAACTGAAGGAACAAAATAGTAGCAGACTCAGAGACTCCAAGAAGGATTAAGAAGATGTGGTACATATACACAATGGAATATTATTCAGCCATAAGAAGAAAACAAATCCTACCATTTGCAACAACATGGATGGAGCTAGAGGGTATCATGCTCAGTGAAATAAGCCAAGCCAAAAAAGACAAGTATGAAATGATCTCACTCATATGTGGAGTATAAGAACAAAGAAAAAAACTGAAGGAACAAAACAGCAGCAGACTTACAGAACCCAAGAACCAACTAATAGTTACCAAAGGGAAAGGGACTGGGGAAGATGGGTGGGAAGGGAGGAATAAGAGGGTAAAAGGGGCATTACGATTAGCAGACGTAAGGTGGGGGGGGCACGGGGAGGGCTGTACAACTCAGAGAAGACAAGTAGTGATTCTATAGCACCTCACTCTGCTGATGGACAGTGACTGTAATGGGGTTGGTGGGGGGGACCTGATGAAGAGGGTAGTTTAACCACCATAATATTGCACATGTAATTGTAGGTTAATGATACGAAAATAAATTGTAAATAAATAAATTAATTAAATTATTAAATTAAAAAAAATATTAACAGCTAGAAAACAAAAAAGAGGAACTAGTGGTTACCAAAGGGGAGGGGTGTGGGAAGGAGGATGGGGAGGGTGGGAGAAGGGGATTGTTGGGTATTATGTTTAGTACACATGGTGTGGGTAATCACAGGGAAAATAGTGTAGGACAGAAAAGGCAAACAGTGAATCTGTGTCATCTTACTACACTGATGGACAGTGACTGAATTGGGATATGGGTGAGGACTGGATAGTATGGGTAAATGTAGTAACCACATCGTTTTTTCATGTGAAACCTTCATAAGAGTGTATATCAATAATACCTTAATAAAAAATTTAAAAAACCAAGAGTTAAGTGGTTAAAACACTACCATATTACAGAATTGGAGTAATCTGACTATATACTTAATCTTACCAATGTAAGTGTTGTTTCATATGAGCTTGCAAAACTCCTTTCAGCATTTCTTTTCAGGCAGCTCTAGTTGGATTGAAACTTTGGCCTTACCGATTAGCTTTTTGAACTTGGATATACAAATCATTCCCTAGGTTTGGGAATTTCTTGGACATTATTTCCTTAAATAAGTTTCTACTTCATTTCCCCTCTCTTCTTCTGGGACTTCAATGATTCATGATTTCTTTTAGTGTATCCCATAATTACTTCATTCCTTTTGTTCACTTTTTTTCTCAAATGACTAGATAATTTCAAGTGATCTGTCTTCAAGTTCTTTGATTCTTTCTCCTTCTTGGTCCAGTCTGTTGTTAAAGATTTCTAATGAATTCTTCAGTGTAGCATTTGTATTCTTCAGCTTAAAAATTCCTGTTTTGTTATTTTTTAAATTTTACATTTCTTTGCTGAACTTTTTATTTTGTTCTTGTATTGTTTTCATGATTGCCTAAAATTGTTTATCTGTGTTCTCTTGTAGCTCTCTGAGCATCTTTAGAAACATAATTTCCTTTTTTGAAATATGTTTTACATATAACATTGGGTAACTACTATTTTTCATTCTTTGTCAGGCAACTCAGGTATCTCCATTTGTGGGAGTCAGTTGCTGCAAATCTACTGTCATCCTTTGGTTATGTCATGTGTCCCTGATTCTTCATGGTCCCTGTAGCCTTGTGTAGGTATCTGTACATTTGAAAAAGTAGTCACCTCATTCAGACTTTATGGATTGACTTCAGTAAAGAAAGACCTTCACTTGCAGGTAAAGGCATGCTGGAGCATTCTGTAACCCTGGATATAGTGGTGCAGTATGTCACGAGTGGGGGAATATGGCAGGTCTGGGTCCAGAAGGGCTTGATGTCTCAATGGTTCAGGCCACAGGGTTCCACAGCATCAACAACTATGTGATATTTAGCAAATGTGAGTCTCTGCAGAGATTGCAGGGCTACTGGGATCCTCATTGGCACCTTCAGGTCCAGTGTTTAGGGACCAGGGCAGGCAGTGTTGGAAGCCAGAGTTGGTTTTATTCATACATTCAGCTAGGGGAGCCAGAAGCATTACCTGTGTAGTGGCAGGGACCAGCTATAGACACGTGTGAAGTGGTGAGGACCAGGGTCAGCAGCAAGGACTGGAGCCAACTGCAGTGCACCAGCAACTGTGGGGAGCCTGGCTATTGACCTACATTCCTGTGGCTGCAAGGCCTCCCCACATGTGCATACACAGCAATAGAGACCGATGATGGTGGTTGGGCCAGAAGGATACAGGTGCACAACTGGAGGGGTCGGCCTCAAGTGTGCATGTGGTGCTTGGGTCAGCCATGGGGGTCTAAGTTGTCATTTTGCCCTCCTGCAGCTGCAGAATCCAAGACTAGCTGCAGTGAAGATCCTGGGCTCAAGCAAGGGAGAGGAAGGTGAGAAGGAGCAGGAGGAACTCTGGCAGCTGGCATATACAAACATGAAAACCTGTGGGCCAAAATCTGGTAAAATAACACAGCATTGAGGTTGTGGAAACTATAGGTTTCTTCAGTGGCAAAAAAGGCTGGGATTACAGGAAACTTTTCAGGTTGCTACTTGTCAACAGAAGCTGCATTTACATTCCCTGTTTCAATTCAAAGCACAGATACCCCTTGTAAGCCTAAGTGAAAAAAAAGATGAGGGTTGTTGATTTGTTTTGTTTCTTTCAAAAAAATCATGAATATGAAGAAAAAGCAAAAATATGGTAGATACTTATAATTTGTTTCTATCATTTATTTCAACAATCCATATGACATGACTTATGAAATATTGCTACAATTTTCTTTTTCAAAGGAATAGACTACTTTGGACCATTTATACAATGCAAATTTCCTGTACTAACAGTAGACTTAAATCTTTTATAAGGGAATATATTTTATCATCCTAAATTTATCATGGTAAGTTATGGATCCTTGTAAGCCATATGGCAGGTATCTCTTTGTTCTGCTCTAGATTTAGCAGGTAAAGCACAGAGTAGCCTATGAGGTTTAATTTCTTCATGCTTGGCATAGAGAGCAGTCCTAGAAAGATGCCACCTAACCTGTGTCCCTGAACTTCCAATTACAGATCAGTTAAATTCCCAGCACCTGCTGCCAAGATAAGTACAGTGATAAATCAATTCTCTTCTCTTCTCCTGATATCACAGAACTATTTCCTAAATAACTGCCTTCATCTTCATTTGTTCTGCTAGTACCAAAACCTGACCTAGAAAATCTTGGATGTTCCCACAGTACCCTGAGCACAGGTTGGATCAGGGAAGACCCAAGCCAACAGGGGCTGCACGGGCCTCTTTCCCTTGTGTCTCATTCTCTGTGCCTGTGACCTCCTGTGAAGAAACAGCCAAACCCGCACATTCTAATGTGGTGCTTCCTGTAGGATGTTCAGAGAGTTGTTATCTTTTTTAAAAAGTTTGTGATCACGTTTGAAAATCGCTGAATTAAACATATTTTAACAAGTCTACCACTTTGGAATTACTCATACCAATCGAGAATTTCAAAGTGAGAGCATGGTATACATCATTCCCCCAAACTATTTTGCCACATACCAATATTTTAAAGTGGATGGGATTACACTAGGGGAAATCTGGAGCCAAAGGGTGAGGTCAGTACAGTTAACCAGGCCCAGAGAAACCCATTGCCTGTTGATTGTTGCCTCCATAGTGCTTCCAGGAGGGAGGGGTGTCTCCTCTTCCAGTCTTGAAGGAAGTCACAGCTGATGTAATAGGCAATACTCTCAATCTTGGCCACTTCCTCCAGTACTTCACTCCACAAAGCACAGGTTCAGCTGAGTCCATGCTTCCTTTTTTTCCCCCCATTACTGAGGGGTTCTTTTTTATTATTATTAAAGTATACTTGGTATGCAATTGTGTATTGGTTTCAAGTATACAACACAGTGGTTCAACAATTACCCATAATATTAAATCCTCATCCCCACTAGTGGTGTTACTATCTGTCAACACAGAAGATGTTATAGAATCATAGGCTCTTTTCCCATGCTGTGCTACCATACCTGTGACCAACTTACATTATTGACAATTTTTGTGCCACTTTTCCTTCTCACCCTCACCACTCACCCACCCCTCCCCCATGGTAGCCATCAGTCACTTCTCAGTGTCTATGAGTATAAAGCTATTTTGCTCATTTTCTTTTTTTTAATTCACTAATAAGTGAAATTATATGGTATTTGTATCTTTCTACCTGGCTTCTTTCACTTAGCTTTACACCCTCTCGATCCATCCATGTTGTTGCAAATGACAGGATTTCTTTCTTTTTTATGGCCAAGTAATATTCCATTGTATATATGTACCACCTCTTCTTTATCTATTCATCTATTGATGGACACTTTGGTTGCTTGCATATCTTGGCTATTGTAAATAATGCAGCATTAAACACAAGGATGCATATATTTTTTGAATCAGGAATTTTGCTTTCTTCCGGTAAATTCCTAGAAGTGGGATTACTGAGTGTAATGGCATTTCTGTTTTCAGTTTTAGAGGAATCTCCATATTGCTTTCCACGGTGGCTGCACTAATTTACATTCCCACCAACAGTGTAGGAGGGTTCCCTTTTCACCACATCCTCGCCAACACTTGTTATTTTTTGTCTTTTGAATAGTGGCCATTTTGACTGCTGTGACGTGATATGTCATTGTGGTTTTGATTGGCAATTCCCTGATGATTAGTGATCTGGGGCATCTTTTCATGTGCCTGTTGGCCATCTGTATTTCTTCTTTGGAGAAATGTCTGTTCAGGTCCTCCACCAATTTTTTAACCTATTTGTTTTTTGTTTTTGTTTTTTATATTGAGGCATTTGAGGTTTTTTATATGTTTTGGATCTTAATCCCTTATTCAATTAATCATTTATGAGTACACTCTCCCATACAGTATATTGTCTTTTTGTTCTGTTAATGGTCTCCTTTTCAGTACAAAAGCTTTTTGGTTTGATACAGTCCCACTTATTCATTGTTGATTTTATTTTCCTGGTACAGGGATGTGTGTTCAAAAGTAATGCTCCTGCTTATGTTCAAGAGATTTTTGTCTATCTTTCCTTCTACGAGTTTTATGGTTTCATGTCCTACATTTAGGTCTTTCATCTATTTTGAGTTTACTTTTGTGTATGGATTAGAAAGTAATCGAGTTTCATTCTCTTGCAGGTAGCTGTTCAGTTTTCCCAACACCATTTATTGAAGAGATTGTTTTTCCCCTATTGTATATTCATGGCTCCTTTATCATATATGAATTGGCCATATGTGTGTGGATTTTTCCCAGGCTCTCTATACTGTTCCATTGATCTATGGATCTGTTCTTGTGCTAATACCATACTGTTTCGATTACTGCAGATTTGTTGGAAAGCTGAAGTAAGGGAGAATAATAAACCCAGTCTTGTTCTTCTTTTTCAGGATAACTTTTGCTAGTCAGGGTCTTTTATGGTTCCATAGGATTACTTGCAGTAGTTCATTGAACAATGCTGTTGGTATTTTCATGGGATTGCATTGAATCTGTAAATTGCTTTGGGCAGAATGGCCATTTTGACAATATTAATTCTTGCTATCCATGAGCATGGGGTAGATTTCCATTTATCTGTGTCTTTTAAAAATTCTCTCATCACTGTCTTATAGTTGTCAAAGTAAACGACTTTCTCTGCCTAGTTATATTTATTTCTTAGTATTTTATTCTCTTTCATGAAATTGTAAATGGAAATGTTTTCCTGATTTCTGTTTCTGCTAGTTCATTGTCAGTATATAAGAATGCAGCAGATTTGTGTGTATTAATTTTGTATCCTACTACTTTGCTGAATCCAGTTATTAGTTCTAATTGTTTTTTTGTGAAGTCTTCAGAGTTTTCTTTAGCATCCTTTCATCTGCAAAATACTGACAGTTTTACTTCTCCCTTACCAATTTGGATGATTTTTATCTCTTTATCTTGTCTGATTGCCATGACTAGCACTTCCAGTACCACGTTGAATATAAATGGTGAGAGTAGACATCTTCGTCTTGTTCCTGATTTTTGAGGAAAAGCTTTTAGGTTTTTTTTTAATGTCATTATGATATTAGTTATAATTTTGTCACATTATTTCCTTAATTATGTTGAGGTACGTTCATTCTATAACCATTTTGTTGAGAGGTTTTATCATGAAGGATGTTGAGTTTTGTCAGTTGCTTTTTCAGCATCTATTGCGGTGATCATATGATTTTTATCCCTTTGTTATTGTTGTTAATGTGGTGGTATCAGGTTGATTTACAAATATTGCACCATACTTGCATCCCTGGAATAAATCCCACTTGGTCATGATGGATGATCCTTTTGATGCATTTTTGAATTTGGTTTCCTAATATTTTGTTGAGGATTTTAACATCTATGTTCATCACGGGTATTGGTCTATAATTTTCTTTTTTGTGTTGTCTTTGTCTGGTTTTGGATTTAGAGTGATGTCGACCTCATAGAATTAGTTTGGAAGTATTCTCTACTCTTCTGCTTTTTGAAGTACTTTAAGAAGGATGGGTCTTAGCTCTTCCTTAAATGTTTGGTAGAATTCAGCTGTGAAGCCATCTGGTTCTGACATTTTGATTGTTGGAAGTTTTTTGATAACCAACTCAATTTTGTTACTTGTAATTTGCCTGTTCAGATTTTCTGCTTCTTCCTTGGTCAGTCTTGGAAGGTTGTATTTTTCTAGTAATGTGTTCATTTCCTCTAGATTGTCCAATTTATTGACATATAATTTTTCATAGAATTCTCTAATAATTCATTATATTTTTGTGGTGTTCTAACTATTCCTCTTTAGTTTCTGATTTTGTTAATTTATGTCTTCTCTCTTTTTTTCTGGCTAGGGGTTTGTCTATTTTGTTTATCTTCTTAAGGAACCAGTTCTTGGTTTCATTGATTTTTTTCCTATTATTTCATTATTCTCTATGTTATTTATTGCTGCTCTGATCTTTATTATGTCCCTCCTTCTACTAACTTTGGGTTTCGTTTGTTCTTCTCTTTCTAGTGTCTTTTCTTGTGAGTTTAGACTATTTGGGATTTTTCATGTTCCTTGAGGTAGTCTTGTATTGCCATGTACTTCCCTCTTAGTACCACTTTTCTGGCATCCCACAAATTTTGAACTGTTGTACTTTTGTTTTCATTTGTGTCCATGTATTGCTTGATTTCTACTTTGATTTGTTCATTGATCCATTGATTATTTAGAAACATGTTGTTTAGCCTCCATGTGCTTGTGGAGTTTTTTTGTTTTCTTCATATAATTTATTCCCTAGTTTCATGTCATTGTTATCTGAAGAGTTGCTTGAAACACTTTCAGTATGTTTTAATTTACTGAGGCTCTTCTTGTGTGTTCGTATGTGTTCTATTCTGGAGAACATTCCATGTGTACTTGAAAAAAATGTGTATCCTGCAGCTTTCGGGTGGAATGTTCTGTAGATATCTGATAACCCATCTGATCTAATGTGTTTTTCAGTACCTCTTTTTCCTTATTTATTTTCTGTCTGGGTGACCTAACCATTGGTGTAAGTGGTGTCTTAATGTCCCCTAATATGATTGAGTTGCAGTCTATTTCTCCCTTTAGTTCTGCTGGTATTTGTTTTACATATTCAGGAGCTCCTATGTTGGGTAGATATTTATAAAGATTATATCCTTTTGCTGAACTGACCCCTTTATCATTATGTAATGTCCTTCTTTGCCTCTTGTTATGTTCTTTGTTTTGGAGTCTGTTTTGTCTGATACAAGTACTGCTATTCCTTTTATTTTCTCCCTATTATTGTAATGAGAAAACTTTTTCTACCCCTTGCATTTCAGTCTATGTATATCTTTGGGTCTGAAATATGTCTCTTGCAGGCAACATGTAGATGGGTCTTGTTTCTTTATCTATCTACCACCTGCTCTTCAGATTGGTGCATTCAGTCCATTTACATTTAAGATAGTTAGTGATAGGTATGTACTTATTGCCATTTTATCAATTTTTTTTCTGTTTTTTTTCCTGTAGTTCCTCTCTGACCCTTTCTTCCACTCTTATACTCTTCTCTTGTTAGTTGATAGTTTTCTTTAATGTTGTGATTGACTTTCTCTTTATTAATATTTTTGTGCATCTATTATAGACTTTGGCTACCTTGTTACCATAAGGTTTATAGATAGTTTCCTAAATACAAAATAGCCCATATTTGGTCACTCTATTTTGAACACAGTCTAAAAGTACTTAATTTTTTTCTTCTTCCTCCTCCATACTTTATGTACTAAATGTCATAATCTGCATTTTTTGTGTATACCTTGACTGAATTTGTGTATAGTTTATTTTACTACTTTTATTTCTTTGTTTTTTTTAATTTCATACTTGCTTAGTAAGTAATTGATCTACTACCATTAGTGTGGGTTTGCTTTCTTTTTTTTTTTTTCCTATGGGTCAAGGCCAAATCTCGCCCACCACCTCTTTGTGTGTGTGTGTGTGTGTGTGTGTGTGTGTGTGTTAGGCACTATTCTCTTTATTTTTATGTATTTATTTATTTTTATGATTTATTTTGGTATCATTAATCTACAATTACATGTGCAATATTATGGTTATTAAACTACCCGCTTTATCAGATCCCCCCCACCAATCCCATTACAGTCACTATCCATCAATGTAGTGAGATGCTATAGAATCACTACTTGTCTTCTCTGAGTTATACAGCCCTCCCTGTGCCGCCCCAACATTACATCTGCTAATCGTAAATTCCCCCTATCCCTCCCTTCCCACCCGTCTTCCCCAGTCCCCTTTCCCTTTGGTAACTATTAGTCCGTTCTTGAGTTCTGTGAGCCTGCTGCTGTTTTATCCCTTCAGTTTTTTTCCTTCTTCTTATACTCCACATATGAGTGAAATCATTTTATAATTGTCTTTTTTGGCTTGGCTTATTTCACTGGGCATAATACCATCTAACTCCATCCATGTTGTTGCAAATGGTAGGATTTGTTTTCTTCTTATGGCTGAATAATATTCCATTGTGTATATGTACCACCTCTTCTTTATCCATTCATCTACTGATGGACACTTAGGTTGCTTCCATTTCTTGGCTATTGTAAATCGTGCTGCGATAAACATAGGGGTGCATATGGCTTTTTCAAACCCGGCTGCTGCACTGTTAGGGTAAATTCCTAGGAGTGGAATTCCTGGGTCAAATGATATTTCTATTTTGAGCTTTTTGAGGAACCTCCATACTGCTTTCCACAATGGTTGAACTCATTTGCATTCCCACCAGCAGTGTAGGAGGGTTCCCTTTTCTCCACATCCTCGCCAACATTTGTTGTTGTTTGTGTTTTGGATTTTGGCCATCCTCACTGGTGTGAGGTGATATCTCATTGTAGTTTTAATCTGCATTTCTCTGATGATTAGCGATGTGGAGCATCTTTTCATGTGCCTGTTGGCCATCTGAGTTTCTTCTTTGGAAAAGTGTCTATTCATGTCATCTGCCCATTTCTTAATTGGATTATTTGCTTTTTGTTTGCTAAGATGCGTGAGTTCTTTATGTATTTTGGATGTTAACCCCTTATCGGATACGTCATTTATGAATATATTCTCCCATACCGTAGGATGTCTTTTTGTTCTACTGATGGTGTCCTTTGTTGTACAGAAGCTTTTCAACTTGATATAGTCCCACTTGTTCATTTTTGCTTTTGTTTCCCTTGCCCGAGGAGATATGTTCATGAAGAAGTCGCTCATGTTTATGTCTAAGAGATTTTTGCCTATGTTTTTTTCTAAGAGTTTTATGGTTTCATAACTTACATTCAAGTCTTTGATCAACCTTGAGTTTACCTTTGTGTATGGGGTTAGACAGTAGTTCAGTTTCATTCTCTTATATATAACTGTCCAGTTTTTCCAACACCACCTGCTGAAGAGACTGTCATCTCCCCATTGTATATCCAAGGCTCCTTTATCAAATATTAATTGACTGTATATGTTTGGGTTAATGTTTGGATTTTCTATTCTGTTCCACTGGTCTGTGGGTCTGTTTTTGTGCCAATACCAAATTGTCTTGATTACTGTGGCTTTATAGTAGAGCTTGAAGTCAGAGAGCGTAATCCCCCCTGTTTTATTCCTCCTTCTCAGGATTGCTTTGGCTATTCGGGGTCTTTTGTGGTTCCATATGAATTTTAGAATTATTTGTTCCAGTTCATTGAAGAAAGCTGTTGGTAGTTTGATAGGGATTGTGCTGAATCTGTAGATTGCTTTATGTAGTATAGCCATTTTGACAAAATTTATTCTTCCTATCCAAGAGCATGGGATGAATTTCCATTTGTTAGTGTCCTCTTTAATTTCTCTTAGGAATGTCTTGTCGTTTTCACAGTACAGGTCTTTCACTTCCTTCATTAGGGTTACTCCTAGGTATTTTATTCTTTTTGATGCAATTATAAATGGAATTCTTTTTCTGATTTCTCTTTCTGTTAGTTCATTGTTAGTGTATAGGAAAGTAACAGATTTCTGTGTGTTAATTTTGTATCCTGCAACTCTGCTGAATTCAGATATTAGTTCTAGTAGTTTGGGAGTGGAGTCTTTAGGGTTTTTTATGTACAATATCATGTCATCTGCAAATAGTGACATTTTGACTTCTTCTTTACCAACCTGGATGCCTTGTATGTCTTTGTTTTGTCTGATTGCCGTGGCTACGACCTCCAGTACTATGTTGAATAACAGTGGAGAGAGTGGGCATCTGTGTCTTGCTCCCGATCTTAGACGAAAAGCTTTCAGCTTCTCACTGTTAAGTATGATGTTAGCTTTGGGTTTGTTTTATATGACCTTTATTTTGTTCAGGTACTTGCCCTCTATGCCCATTTTGTTGAGAGTTTTAATCATGAATGGATCCTGAATTTTGTCAAATGGTTTTTCAGCATCCATGGAGATGATCATGTGGTTTTTGCTCTTCTTTTTGTTGATGTGGTGGATGATGTTGATGGATTTTCGAATGTTGTACCATCCTTGCATCCCTGGGATGAATCCCACTTGATCATGGTGTATGATCCTGTTGATGTGTTTTTAAATTCGGTTTTCTAATATTTTGTTGAGTATTTTTGCATCTATGTTCATCCGGGATATTGGTCAGTTATTTTCTTTTTTTGTGAGGTCTTTGCCTGGTTTTGGTATTAGGGTAAAGCTGGCTTCATAGAATGAATTTGGAAGTATTCCCTCCTCTTCAGATTTTTGGAAAACTTTAAGGAGAATGGATGTTATTTCCTCTCTATATGTCTGGTAGAATTCAGAGGTGAATCCATCTGGCCCAGGCGTTTTGTTCTTGGGTGGTTTTTTGATTACTGATTCAATTTCGTTGCTGGTGATTGGTCTGTTTAGTTTTTCTGTTTCTTGTTTGGTCAGTCTTGGAAGGTTGTATTTTTCTAAGAAGTTGTCCATTTCTTCTAGGTTTTCCAGCTTGTTAGCACATAGATTCTCATATTTTCTTACAGTTCTTTGGATTTCTGTGGTGTCCGTCGTTATTTTTCCTTTTTCATTACAAATTCTGTTTATGTGTGTAAATTCTCTTTTTCTTTTAATGAGTCTGGCTAAGGGTTTATCTATTTTGTTTACTTTTTCAAAGAAACAGCTCTTGGTTTCATTGATTTTTTTCTATTGTTTTATTCTTCTCAATTTTATTTATTTCTTCTCTGATCTTTATTATGTCCCTCCTTCTGGTGACTTTGGGCCTCTTTTGTTGTTCTTTTTCCAATTTTAGTAATTGTGTCTTTAGACTATTCATTTGGGAATATTCTTCCTTCTTTAAACAAGCCTGGATTACAATATACTTTCCTCTTAGACCTGCCTTTGCTGCGTCCCACAGAAGTTGTGGCTTTGTGTTGTTGTTGTCATTAGTCTCAATATATTCTTTGATTTCTGTTTTGATTTGGTCGTTAACCCATTGATTAATTAGGAGAATGTTGTTAAGTCTCCATGTATTTGTGAGCCTTTTTGTTTTCTTTCTAAAATTTATTTCTAGTTTTATACCTTTGTGATCTGATCAGTTAGTTGGTAAAATTTCAATATTTTTGCATTTATTGAGGTTCTTTTTGTGGCCTAGTATGTGGTCTATTCTGGAAAATGTTCAATGTGCACTTGAGAAGAATGTGTATCCTGTTGCTTTTGTGTGTAGAGTTCTGTAGATGTCTGTTAGGTCCTTCTGTTCTAGTGTGTTGTTCAGTGCCTCTGTGTCTTTACTTATTCTCTATCTGGTTGAACTGTCCTTTGGAGTGAGTGGTGTGTTGAAGTCTCCTAAAATGAATGCGTTGCTGTCTATTTCCTCCTTTAATTCTGTTAGTATTTGTTTCACATATGCTGGCACTCCTGTTTTGGGTGCATATATATTTATAATGGTTATATCCTCTTGTTGTACTGACCCCTTTATCATTATGTAATGTCCTTTATCTCTTGCTGCACTCTTTGTTTTGAAGTCTATTTTGTCTGATACAAGCACTGCAACACCTTCTTTTTTCTCTTTGTTGTTTGCATGAAATATCTTTTTCCATCCCTTCACTTTTAGTCTGTGTATATCTTTGGGTTTGAGGTGAGTCTCTTGTAAGCAGCAAATAGATGGGTCTTGCTTTTTTATCCATTCTATTACTCTGTTTGATTGGTGCATTCAGTCCATTTACATTTAGGGTGATTATCGATAGATATGTACTTATTGCCATTGCTGGCTTTAGATTCATGGTTACCAAAGGTTCACGGTTGCTTCTTTACTATTTAAGAATCTAACTTAACTTTCTTGTTAAGTTAGTGTAAACACAGTCTGATGTTTCTTTATTTCTCTCCCTTCTTATTCTTCCTCCTCCATTCTTTATATACTAGGTGTTTTATTCTTTGCCTTTAGTTAGTATTTGGATGGTCTGCTTTCTTTGTTATGATTTTATTTTCTCTGGTGACATCTTTTTAGCCTTAGACGTGCTTCCCTCTAGAGCAGTCTGTTTAAGATATCCTGTAGAGGTGGTTTATGAGAGGTAAACTGTCTCAACTTTCATTTGTCTGGAAATTGTTTAATCCCTCCATCATATTTAAATGATAATTGTGCTGGATACAATATTCTTGTTTTGAGGCCCTTCTGTTTCATTACATTAAATATATCATGCCATTCTCTTCTGGCCTGTAAGGTTTCTGTTTAGAATTCTGATGATAGTCTGATGGGTTTTCCTTTGTAGGTGATCTTTTTTCTCTCTCTAGTTCCCTTTAATACTCTGTCTTTATCTTTGATCTCTGCCATTATAATTATTATGTGTCTTCGTGTTGTCTTCCTTGGGTCCCTTGTGTTAGGAGATCTGTGGGCTTCCGTGGACTGCAAGACTATTTCCTTCTCCATTCATGGGGACGTTTTCAGCAATTATTTCTTCAGAGACACTTTCTATCCCTTTTTCTCTCCCTTCTTCCTTTGTTACTCTTATAATGCGAATATTGTTGTTTGTCATTGGTCACACAGTTCTCTTAATAGTCTTTCATTCCTAGAAATCCTTTTATCTCTATCTGCCTCAGCTTTTCTGTGTTTCTGTTCTCTGATTTTTATTCCATTAACAGTTTCTTGCATCTTGTCCAGTCTTCTGCTAAGCCTGTCGATCGCTTGTCTCACTTCTGCATTGTCTTTCCTGACTTCCCTCACTTCCTCCCTCAGCTCTTGCATATTTCTCTGTAGATCCATCAGTATCATTATGACTTTTGTTCTGAATTATTTTTCTGGAAGGTTGTGCATTTCCATCCCTTCAGGTTCCCTCTCAGGGGTTGTCTCGGTCTGGGTAAGTGTTGTTTGTACCATATTCCTCTGTCTTTTCATGGCGATAGAAGTGGTCACTGGTAGGTGCCACATATGTCTGCTGGGCCCTTTAAGACTTTTAAAAAGAAAAAAAGAAATAAAAGGAATAAGGAAAAGAAAGAAAATAAATGAAAAAAGAAAGAAAGAAAAAAATATTCCCACCAAGAGTAGGTTCTGTGGGGATGCTGTAGGTGGCACTGTTGCTCCACTATTCCACAGCTGTGGCCACACCACTCCGCAGGGCCCTTTGTAGCTCTCCGGGGCGGGAAGCAATGGGAGGCTGTTTATATCTGTGGGAAGTCTGAGTGCAGCTACTTTTTCCCAGTCACCAGCCAAGGGGTCTGAAATTCCCCAAGACTCCCAGTCTGCTGGGCTGAGTGTGCTGGGATGGTCCTGGGCCCTTGTTCCTTTAAGACCGCTAAAAAAAGCACGTGCTTTTCTTTTGTCCTGGGGAGCCTGCTGCAAGGCCCGGTGTGTTCCCAAGCTGAGATCCTGCAACCTCTGTCTCTCCAATCTCTGATACACCACGTGATGTGTGTCAGCTTCCCGGTGCAGATCACCAGGGCTGATTATTTCGCAGGCCTGTACTTCCACTCCCTCCCTGCACTGAATCCTCTACTCCTACCAGTGAGCTGGGGTGGGGGAGTGCTCGGGTCCTGCCGGGTCGCGGCTCCATATCTTACCCACCTTGTGGGGTGCCGAGTCCTCTCAGGTGTAGATGCAGGCTGTGTGCTGTCCTGTATCTTGTGGCCTCTTTTTTAGGAATAGTTGTATTTGTTGTATTTTCGTAAATATATATGGTTTTGGGAGGAGATTTCCGCCACCCTGCTCACACTGCCATCTTCCCAAACTCTATCAGGTTTGCTTTCACTGATGAAAAATATTTAGACTTAAGAATATTTCCATCTACATAAGTCCCTTTAACATATCCTGTAAGGCCATTTCAGTGGTAGTGAATTCTTTTAGCTTTCATTTACCTGGGAACTTTTCAATCTCTCCTTCAATTCTGAATGATAACTTTGCTGGGTAGAGGATTTTGGTTGAATGGCCTTTTGTTTCAATACATTAAATGTTTCAAGCTACTCCCTCTGGCTTATAACGTTTCTGCTGAGATGTTTGATGATAGTCTGATATTTTTTCTCTTATGAGTAATTTTTGCCTCTCCCTAGCTGTTTTCAATACCCTCTCTTTAGCCTTAAGCTTTGTCATTTTAATTATTATATGCCTTAGTGTTGTCTTCCTGCGGTTCCTTTTGTTAGGGGCTCTCTGTACTTCTAGGACCTGGGTGTCTATTGTCTTCTCCATATTCGGAAAGTTTTCAGCAATTATTTCTTTAAAAAGACTTTCTACTCATTTGGCTCTCCTCTCCCTCTGGAACCCCTATCTTGTGAATAATGTTTTGTTCAGAGTTGTCACACAGCTCTTTTAGCATCTTCTCATTCCTAGAGGTTCTTTTTTCTCTGTGTTCCTCAGCTTTATTGTTTTTCTGTCATCTAATTCCCATTTCATTAATTATCTTCCTTTACTTGCAGCAATCTATTATTCATTCTCTCCATTGTATATTTCATTTTAGGTACTGTATTTTTCAGCTCTGAGTGGCCCTTCATCAATTCTTCTATCTCTTTTTTGAAGTTCTCCCTGAGATCATCAATACTTTTCTGCAGATCAGTAAACATATTTATGACTGTTACTTTGAAATCTTTGTCAAGAAGATTGATGATCTCCATTTCATTTAGTACTCTTTCAGATGTCTTATTCTGTACTTCTGTTTAGAACATATTTCTTTGCCTACTAATTTTTTCTGGATTTTTGTGTTTCTTCCTTTGTATTAGATAAATCTACTATGCCTGTCATCTAGAGTGTAATGGATTTATGAAGAAGGAATCATGTGTTGCCCAGAAACTCAAGACTCTTTACTCTCCAGTGCCTGGTTCTCCTTTATGGTGGAACCACAGTTGCTGTAGGTTGGCTGTGGGTGGGCCATTCTGCCTGCCATGGCTGATTTCAGTCTGCTGCTTGTCTCAGATGGCCTTTTGTGAGCAGAGTAGTGGTGCTTCTGATGGATTATTGTGGGTGGGGACACCCTCTGACTGCCCTGCAGCAATGGTGGCACTGCTGGGCTGATGGAGTGGGTAAGGCAGGTGCACAGGGGAGTGTGGCCCAGGGCTGGGCCACCAGCAAGGAGGAAAGAGTGCTTGGAGCTGGCTCCCTCAAGCACCTCCCCTGTTGGGCTGAGAGAAGGCTGGGAAAGCTGGGAAAGCCTCCGTTTGCCTGCCTGGCAGAAAAGTCTGACCTGCTGGGGCTGAGCAGGCTGGGTGGGTGGGCAGGTTTGCAGTGAAGTGCCTCAGGGTTGAGCTGCCTGCAAGGAGCATGGAGCATTTCAGGTTCCCACAAACAATCAATCAGTTGGGCTGAGGGAGGGCTGGGGAAGTGTCCACCTGCCTTTTCTTCTTCAGAGAGAGCTCCATCCAATCCTTGTCCCTCTGGCTCCATTCTCACTGCTGATAAATCTTTCAAACTTCCACCCCTGTGTTGGGTCTCAGTGGGACCTATGGAGCATGCCTGTCATCCACAAGTAGCAGGAGCCTCAGCCTCCCAGAGTACTCCAGCTCTCTCTGGTGTCCAGCCCTGCTAATCACCAAAGCCTGATGCAATGTGGACTCATGTCCCCAAAGCAGATCTCTAGGCCCAAGTGTGCAGAGTTTCCAAATGCTTATCCTCTCCCTGCTTCATTTCTCTGCCTCATGCTTGTGTGTTCAGATGGGGAAAGGACTTGGGTCCTGCTTGATCATGGCTCTGCCACTTTACCCTTCTCTATGTGGTCTTTCTTCTTCACCATCGACACCATTAGGTGTAGATGGTCTGTTTTTCAGTCTCAAGGTAATTTTCAGGGTTAGTTTTATTTTATGTAGTTGCTTCCTTCATGTGGGTGTTTGTGGTATGAGGTTTCTGCCTTGTCTTCCTACTCTGCCATCATTTTCCCCCTCAACTCCCCTTATTCTCATAGTGGTTTATAATCATCATTATCCTGCTAATGCACCAGAACAGATATTCTCTATGACCATAGCCTCAGAATAGTGGACAATGCATGGGGAATCCTGAGTAGATAATGGCTGAAATATGGACCAAATCAGCACTGGAGCACATGCCCACTTTATAGCATGCACAAATGAATATGCCATAGCTAAGGTTTTCCACATAGCAAAACCACTGGAAAGAAGAATCCATTAGGGGAAGCCAACACACATGTATCCTAATTGAGGTGTCTGGTCAATCCACCTGGGCACACTTACCACCTCAGAAGCTAGACTAAAAAGGTAATTCCCTTACACAAAATGCACTTTGGAAGCCAATTGAGTTAGTTCTTCCACATACTCAGCATTGGATTCTAGTTTTCATTTTCCTATGAGGAGTTCCAGTATCATTTTTCAACCTGTTTTTCCACAACATGGCCCCTTTATATGGGAAAGTTGAACTGATAAGGCTATAAATCCTGACAGCATTTTTATGTCTCAAAGAAACAGAAGAAAATATTCCATAAATGCAATCATTTTTCTCCAAGTGGTAGACTTAGCATGAAGTCAGAGGGGTCAGCTTATCAAGGCAAATAGGAGCTGTCAAACATCAGTGGCATGAACACATTTCTCTCCAGTAAAACTGCTGTGTATGCTACCAGAGTGGACAGCAGTCTGTGAGCTGGCCAAAGCCTGGCCCTCCCTGAATAGTCTGTTATGGGCTGAATTTTTTCCAACCAAAATTCGTATGATGGAGTCCTAACCAGCAGTACCTCACAATGCGATTGCATTTAAAGATGTGGCCTTTAAAGAGGTAATTAAGGTAAAATGAGGTCATTAGGTGAACCCTAATACAATATGACTGGTGTCCTTATAATAAGAGGAGATTAGGACACAGATACTGACAGAGGGATGACCATGTGAGGACACAGGGAGAAAATGGCCATCTGCAAGCTGAGGTGCAAGGCATGAGAGGAAACAACCCTATTTCCACTTTGATTTCAGGCTTCCAGCCTCCAGAAATTGAGATGATATATTAATTTCTGTTGTTTGAGCCTCCCAGTCTGTTGTACTTTGTTCCGGCACAAAGTGTAGCCAAGCAATCTCATGTAGCGGAGCATCTGCTAGAGTGAGTCCATCACACAACACACCGGGTCATCTCAGCTTTACTTTTCATTCTTTGCCACTGTTGGTGACCTTTCATATGTTAGGCAAGATTGCTCATGCTTTTGTTTCACTTTCAAATGACATGTCCCCAGAAAATTTAGAATAAAAACAAAGCATTCTGCAATAATGTATTTCACTTATTTGTTTCTCAAAGTGCTATGAAATTGGAACAAGGAAAGCTTTAGTAATAACCATAAAATTCTTAGTTATGAAATCAGAGAACTTTTTCAACTAAGCTGGCTTGTGCAAAAAATTTAAGGTTGGGTTTTTCCTATTTCTTACTCATTTTTAAAAAGCCAGGTATTTGCTGGAAGAGAGTGGGTGAGTGCCCAGTTGTTCTTCCTAATCACCTAATCCAGATGACATATTGGGCTGTGGTGAGTAATGCTTGTACCACATATTTCATCACATATGTTGTTCAATTATCCCTAAGGATCTCATATTTTAATGCAATTTAAGTGTTATTATACTTTAAATTTAATTTTAATTGTTTATTGTTAACATAGAAGTGCAACTTATTTTTGTTTATTGACCTTGTACTTGTGACTTAGCTAAATTGATATTTAATTTCAAATAGGTTTTTACTTTTGTAGATTTGTTGATATTTTCTACCTGCAAGATCATGTTTTCGATCTTATTTTCCACTTTGAATACTTTTTATTTCTTCTACTTCTCTGACTGCTCCTATTAGAATGTCCAGTACCACACTGCGTAGACAGTGAAGTCTTTCTCTTGTTTCAGATTTATAAACAAAGTTGTCCACTTCCACTGTTACATATAATGTTAGCTTTCGTTTTTTTTTTCTTTACAATTTATTTTGGTATCATTAACCTACAATTACATGTGCAATATTATGGTTATTAAACTACCCCCTTCATCAGGTCCCCCCCATCAACCCCATTACAGTCACTGTCCATCAGCGTAGTGAGATGCTATAGAGTCACTACTTGTCTTCTCTGAGTTGTACAGCCCTCCCCGTGCCTCCGCTACCTTAGGTCTGCTAATCGTAATGCCCCTTTTACCCTCTTATCCCTCCCTTCCCGCCCTTCTTCCCCAGTCCCTTTCCCTTTGGTAACTATTAGTCCGTTCTTGGGTTCTTCATCAAGTTGAAGGAATCCCTTCTAGTCAAATTTCCTGGGAGGTTTTATCACAAATTCAATTATGATAAATATGTTCATTTATCATGAATTGGTGTTGAATTTTATCAAATGTCATCTTGAAATTATCATAGTTTTATTATATTACTATGCTTGATTGATCTTCAAATGTGACAGTAATTTTGTATTTCTAGAATGAACTTGGTCATGATATATTATCCTTTTTATAATTACTAGATTCAGATAGCTAACATTTTGTTGAAGTGTTCATGTCAAATTTCTTTTCTGAAAATATCTTTAGTTTTGGTATCAAGGCTATGAAGGTAAAGCTGGCCTCATAAAATGAGTTAGGAATAATTGATTTTTCATATTATCTTGTGAAAGAGTTTACTGTTCCTTCTCTAAATTCTTAAGAAATTAGATCAATTTTGTCAGTCATGTTGTTCAGATCTTACTACTCTGTGAAATTTTGTCTACTTATAAGCTTATTAGTTCACTTATTAGTCATGATTCTCTAGAGAAGAAGAACCAATAAACCACCACAAGATATGCTGACATCTTCCAAAATGATTGAGAATTTCTCCATTTCTACATCTGTTTTTGTCCATTGAGGTTTTGAACATTGTAAGACTATATTAGATTTTTGCCAATTTTGAATGGTTGTACTTCTCTAAAATTGAAATTTTACCACTATTAAATGTTTCACATGTTATCTTAAAGTCTACAAATTCTAATGCTAATATGGCTATACATGTTTTATTTTGGTTAATAGTTTCATATGCTTTTTCTAGTATTACTTGATTTCCAACTTTCTGTATTTTTATGCTTTAGATATGTTTGTTGAAAATAGTATATAGTTGATTTTCAGACTTTCTTAAAGTTTAGTCTTATTGTATTTTTAGTGTGACTACCAAGTGTGATATGACATCACATTGTGGTTATTGTTGATTATCTTTTTATATTTCTATTGACCATTTGTATGTCTTCTTGGGAAAGATTTTTATTCAAATCTGTTGTCCGTATTAGGTTAGCTAGTATATTGTTGATGACACTTTCATCTTATTTCCTAAGGGATATTGGGATGGAGTTTCTTGTCTCATAATACTCTGTATGGGTCTAGTGTCTGCGTCATACTGCCTCATAATGAGTTAGGAAGCATTTCCTCTCTTCCGTTTGTGGAATAGTTCCTATAGGATTGATATTCAGTCATTTTTAATGTTTGGTAGAATTTGTCAGTAAATCTATCTGGACATGTCATTTTCTTCAAGGAAAGGTTTAAAATGCTAACAACTTAATGTTGAAATATTTTTAAAAATACTAGTTGAATTCAGAGTTCTATCTTTCCAGTAATTTCTCTAAGTAATCTAATTTACTGACATACAGTTATTCCCTAATACTCCCTTTTATTTCTGTGTAAGTTCAGCAGCAGTGTTCCTTTTTTCATACCCAGTTTTAGTAATTTGCATCTTCTCTGTTTTTTTTTTTTTCTTGGAAAGTCTATATGAAGGTTTGTCAACGTTGTTGGCTTTTATAAGGAACCAATTTTTAATTATTTTATTTTCTTTATTTTTTCTGTTTTTTATTTCAGTAATTTATGCTGTAATCTTTAATTACCTTACTTTTGCTTTTTTAGGTGTAATTCATTCTTATTTTTCCAGTATCTTAGGTGGGATGTTATTCATTTTGTATTTCTTCTTTTTTTCTAGTATGGGTGTTTACTGCTATAAATTTCCCTCTAAGCATTGCTTTAGTTGCATCCTGTAAGTTTTGCTGTGTTGTTTTTTATTTTTCATTCATCTTTAATTTAATTCCAATGTGATATAGAAATATTATTATTATTTTACATAGTGATAAAATCATAACATAATACATAATATGAGAATAAAAATAATAAAATATTATATCTATATGTCTCTGTTTCCTCTCCTCCCTTTTAGTGCAATTATCATTGTACATAATATCTGATATTTTTAATTAAGTTTTGGATATTGTATGTAAAATACATTAAGCTAATAATAGTTCACAGATACAGTCCATTCTTCAGAGCCAGTTAAATTTGCTTCTGGCAGGTATGTGGGGTCATGAGATGCTTTGCAGGTGGTCTTCAGTTCCCATGAGGGCTTCGATCTTGTAACCACACTTACTCACTCAGGGTTGAATTAGAGTCCCTATCTATGGGATTTTGCCTGATATTTCCTACCTAATCCCCTTTTCCTACTCCTTACTGGGTTTTCCAGAGTACACTTCTCCTGGGTGGCTTGTTTCCTTGTGTCTTTCATACTTTCTGATTGTGAATGAACATCTGCTTAATCACAGGGAAACTGTGCCATTTTGAGAGCCCAAAGACTTTAGGGACTTTTTGTTTTTTAATTCTGGCATTCATTGGGCAAAACAAAGTTGGGAATACTTTAGCTCACTTCAGTTTTTCTAACCTAATATAGATTCACATCTGCTGCTTTGTGACAGGCTGAATAAATGACTTAATGCAGGTAAACCACTTACTGAGGCACTTTGTATATTTAAGGAGTCCATGAATGGTATTGTCATTATAAACATTATCATGAACATTACCAGTTATCAAGTAATGTTGAGAACACCACCCAGAAAGAATAATGACTCATAGAAAAGACTCTTCTGAGACTTATATTATTTTTCTCTCAGTGCATAATAAATCATCACACACTTAGTGGATAGTTACACTTATTTATTACCAGGGCTCTGTAGGTCAGACATCTGGCATGGTGTGGTTGGGTTATGTGCTCAGGCTGAAGTCAAGGAGTCAGCCGAGTACATGCTTATCTAGAGATTGTGGTCCTCTTCCAAGCTGATTCCTGTTGACCATTTTGGGGTTGTAGGACTGAAGTCTTATTTTCTTGCTGTATATGCTGCTCTTAAGTTCACAGTCCCCCTCAATATCAAAGCCAAGAACAGAGAACCTCCTTTGGGTCAAAACCCCTCACATTTGTAATGCTTTTTTATCTGTGATCAGTCAAAAAAAAGTCTGCACTCATATGATTAGGTTAAGACCACACTATAATCTCCCTATTTTAAGGTCACCTGATAAGTAATCTTAATCCATTTTCCATGTAAAAAATCCTCATGATGGGAGTTAACACTTGACCCTAAGATCACGGGGTCCATCTTAGAATTCTATGACACCTGTCTTGGCAGGCTAAAAGAAACAGTACCCATAGAACATCTTTAAAAATCACATCCAATAATAAAACTAAGGAAATAAACCCATCTTGTCCCACAGAATGGTTATTTTTAGCTTTCTCTGCACATTTCCTAACTGAGCCCCAGTATAGGTCCATTGACTCCCTGGGATTCATTGGGTTTTCCTCTTCCCAAGAGGTATTAGCAGTGCCTGAGCTCACCTATCCAAGGGGATTAGCAAGCATACACAAATCTTTACCTTGTAGCTCTCTTAAAGCACAGAGACACTATACAAACAGGATTACAAAGGCCCTTAGTAGGACTGAACTCATTCCATGTGAGGTTCCTGGGCAGGTAAGCAGGTAACTAATTTATAAATAATGTAAAATCATCTAAGATCCACTGAGGTTGACACTTTTACTTATTTATTTACTTACTTAATCTGTTTATTCCTTCACAACTGCCATGAAAATGGAAAGGCTTTAAAGCTTTCACACCTTTGTCAAACCAAAAATACATTTTCTAAGGGCTTAAATCCAAGCTTATTTAATCTCTCTTTCCCCTCCACAGTGCCAAGGGACTGGTCTGGCACTGAGTTAGCCTGTACTTATCTCTTAGTCCAGTGAGCAGGTGAGTTTGATGTTCCTGGACTGTGCACCAGCCACACCACTGTTCTCCCTGTGGTTGGCCTTCATACAGAACATCTCAGGCACCTGTTCCTTCTCCCCTAAGGCTGCAGTGCACTTATTCTACTACTAAGACACAACAAAAAGGCCACTGGGAAAATCTCTTTTACTGAGAAGTGGGGACACTTATCTACCTCTGACCAAGTTAACAGCTAAGTGCATCAATTTGAGGAGGAATCTCATTCTTCAGTGAGATTTGCCCTCCAAGAGAGAAATCCATAGCATGGTCAGGGCATGAGGTGGTTTTTCTCAAGGTCCAACAGCTGGTGCTTCACAGGTGTTAGTCAGTAGTACTGGAGTGTATCTCCAGCCCCTACTAAGCCAGGGGCAGGATTCATTATACTGAATCATCATGAAGTTCACAGAATCCCTATGAGGGGACTAAAACATCTAATCTGATGGAATGGCACAGGGACTTGGTGGGTTAGTTATTCCAGGAATAATAGGCTGACTGATAATGGGAGGATTTCAACAGTTTAGAAGCTCGTTGGACCATACCAGTTCATACTTGTGGAATATCAGTCTTAGAAAGAAGAAAGGAGAATGTTAATAGCAACTATTCTTCCCGTATGCTTGTTGCCTTTTGTTTATTTCACTTCCCTTCTCACCTTCCCCTAGCTTCCATGCCTGGCTGGGCATCTCTTTCTTTGTTTTATCTTGAAGAATGGTAATTTTTCAGGACAATCACACTTTTCTATAGTAAGCACTTAAGAAGTATTAATTGGTACTCAGCTATAAGCTGTCCAGAAAAAATACAATGATTTCCAGGCAAAATAAAGTGCTCTAGACAAGAGAGAACACTGGGGATAAAGTCTGGAGGCCACATAAGAGACCGTCAGCCTTCATCACGTGGCAAAAGGCACTGATGATCCCTGTGAGTAATGGGCTGCCTCATGCTCATGCACGCATTTCATGGAGCCCCATCTCCTTCTGTACCCGGCTACCACTTCCCCATGGTCTCATGTGATCTGAACAACAGGTGTCCCTAGAGTCGAAGCCTGTTCTCTTACAGCCTACTGTTCCTACTAGATTGGTTTTCCTAGTAACTTCCTAAACACCCTTTGAATGCTCCTCTTGCTGGTCATTGGTCTGCTGGACTGAACATAAGTGTTTTGAGCAGATGAAAGATGGGTAAAATGTGAACGCAGGGCATGGCCCTTAAACACATCATGAATGCAATACTGTCATGTAAGCCACATGTGACTTTAAGTTCACATAACTGTTCCATCTTGATGTTGTAGAGACGAATGTGGTAAAATGGCACCAACAAAACAAACAAATCATGATCCTAGTGGGCACTGCCCATTCCCCTTGTTCTCGTCACGTCTTCTTTGGCAGCTCATGGTGAGGGTTCTGAGTATTTAACTAGAATATGTACTGCTTTGAGACTTGGGCATGTGGGTTGTGTGTGAATGTGTGTGTGTGTTAAGTCTTACTCCACTCCTGAGTGTCTTAATTTTCAACAGAGTAGCAGTGCATTTCATGTGTATCTCACAGCACTTGGCTGATTTTTTTTTCAGTTAGTACAGCTGAGACCTGGGCATATTCAAACTTCACAGAATATCCCCCACTGCTAAAACATGGTGTGTATTTAGTCCAGTATTTGAAGTGTAGCATGAAAACCAGTATTCCATTAATGGGCTCCCTGGTGTAGTCAGAAAGGTGGCCTCCTCCTGTGCTGATTCTCCCAGGATGTGAGAGTCAGTGCCATCTCCAAGGGGTGGTGACACAATGAAAGGGGTTAGAGCCCTCTCCTCCAGTGCAGTCAGAAATGCCCTGACCCAGTGAAATGTTTCTGGCATTGATTGGTATCTTTGTGCAAGTTGCTTTAAAAAATGTCATAGTCTAGATAGATTAAACAACGAATTTTTTTTCTCTCACAATTCTGGAATCTAAGAGTTCCAAAATCAGTACTGGCTAATTCAGCTTCTGGTGAGCGCTATCTCCCTGGCTTACAGATGGTTGCCTTCTGACTGTCCTCACATAGCAGAGAAGGAATGCAAGCTGTCTGGTGTCTCTTCTCATAGGGGGATTAATCCCATCTTGAGGACCTCACCCTCATGACCTCATTTAAACCTAATTATCTCCCAAAGAGCCCATATCCAAATATAACCACAGTTGGGGTTAGAGCTTCAGCATATGAGTTTGAGGACACCATCGAGTCCACAGCGGCTAGTGTGGGGCCATGATCTGCAGTCCCACTCTATTACTGTAAAATGCCCATTGTATTTGCTAAAATTGTGCTATGGTCTAAATATTTGTGTTCCCCCAAAGGTGATGGTATTAGGGGTGAAGTCTTTGGGAAGTGGTCGAGTCACGAGAATGGAGCCCTCCTAGAGGGAATCAGTGCATCCTGGGAGAGGCTCCGGAAGTACCCGTCCATGTGAGGACCCGGGGATGAGGTGCTGGCTCTGAGCCAAGAAGGGGGCTCGGTCCAGAAAACCAGCCATGCTATCATCCTGATCTTGGACTTTCCAACTTCCAGAGCGGAGAGTGATAAATTTCTGTCTCTTAATAAGCCACAGAATCTGTGGTGTTTGCTACAGCAGCACAGACTAAGACAGCTACCACAGCAAGCACCACAAATTGAGTAGCTCAAAGCGCAAAAATATGTTGCCTCACAGTTCCAGAGGCTGGAAGTCCCAGATGAAGGCCCTGGCAGGCCGTCCTTTGTCAGGGCCTCTCTCCTTGGCTCTCAGATGGCCGTCTTCTCCCTGTGTCTCTTCGTTTTGGCTTCCTTCTATCTATGCTTTATGTTCAAATTTCCCCTCTTTATAAGGATACCGGCCATATTACTGGGTTGGGACCCACCCTAATGGCATCGTTCTAACTTGATTACCTCTGTAAAGTTCCTGCTTCCAAATGAGGTCACATTCACAGATGCTGGGGACTGGGCCTGCGACATAGGAATTTGGATAAAACGATTCAATCCATAACACCCATGATACCCACACCTCATTTTTACAGCAAATACCCTTACTTTCCTAAAATAAAATCTGTACATAATATAACCTGCTTACACACAAATATACCCCCCCCCAAAAAAAACTAGCATATTGCTTTGTCCTGTCAAGGAAAAAGGAAACAAAAATAATTTAAAGTAAAATAATAGGTTTTTCGTTTTGTATACATTTGGCAAGGCTTCATGAGAAGAGACATTTCTGTATACCCGGGACTGAAAAACTAGGCCCAAACACAGTGACTGCCCTGGTGAGTCAGACACCAAAAGCGACTTTTACTTAGTAATATGACTTGTCAAAATGATGAGTAATTCTTGGTTAATTTCAAAACAGGCTGAAATAAAGTCTTCCCTCTGTTTATACATCACCTGGATGTGAGAATCAGTGCTGTATTTCTAAAAAGGTCAGTGTATATTACCACTATGCAAACAAAAAAGTTTAATGTATTGATTAAACAGTCTTAGACAAGTAGATTTGTTTTTTTCTCCAAAACCTGCCTGTGTCCTGTGAGCATGTAAAGTTGTACAGGAGGTAGACAGTTGTACTCAGCACTGAAGAATGTCCAACAAGACTTCTCCTACCTAATAAATAAAAGGGATGCCCGCAGTACCGTGACAACAGTACATTTCCAAACATCTTGAGGTGCCCCGCCCCGCGGGGACCGCTGTGTGTGGCCTGGAATGAAGTCCAGAACATTGAGCCTACTGGGTCCTATTTGAAATTTTGCTGGAGCACCCTGGGTTAGTTTATTTTTCCTAGTGTTAAAGTCATTGTATTTTAAGAGAGAAGTGATTGCCAGCCTCTTGTCACTGTTACTGTTATGGCTTCAGAGGGGAGTAATACTTAAAATAGTAAATAAACTCAGTCTGTTCATCAGGGTGCAACTGTGAGTCCTTATTCCAGTTGTTGCAGGAAGCGGGATCCGTACCTTTATTTGGAGCTGGCTTTCATCTTGTGGTTTTGTTGTTCCTAGGAATCACCAAATTGTCTTGGAGTTTCTAGCATGACATATGTGTGTGAGTATGTGTGTGTGTGTGTGTGAGCAGGTGAATGTGTGTATATGTGTCTGTGTGGTGTGTGTTTATGAGTGTATGTGTATGCATGTGAGTGTGGACTATATATAAGTGTATGTGTATGTGACAGTGTTTATGTGTTTGTGTGTATGTGTGTATGAATGTAGCATGTATACACATGTGTGTATCTGTGAATGTGGTGTCTGTGCATGCATATGAATATGTGTGAGTGTGGAGTGTGTGTATGTGTGCACAAGTGGGCCTCAGGGGTGTGTCATGCCCTGTCTTCTGGGACTGTTACAGTCGTGCTTCTCTCAGTCTGCAGGTCCCTGTCACACTCCCAGAGGTGTCAAGGAAGTGCATTGTTAAAAGGACCCCCACACCTAGAGCCCAGTACCAATGGGAGTGGGCACTGTGCTTCCAGACACTAGCCACAGCTGTTAGGAACTCTGGGGCCAGCGAGCTCCCTGTGCCTCCGACAGGCAGAGGAGATCCCTTCTTCAAACTTAACAAACACAGATGACATTCCCCCTCTGCCTCAGGGTGACCCTGTGCATCAGGGTGATAGAGATGAAGCAGACACACATAAAATGTCAAAGCCTATGAGGGAAGACACTAAAATATTAAAGTGTGGGTGGGGGAGACTGCCCTAGGCTGGGGTGGTCCCACTTACCAGGAACCTTTTTGCTATGGGAAATGAGTTGCTGAAGGTTTTAATGAGAGAAATGATGTAATTAGATTTTTAGGGGAAAAAAATCATTCTGAAACTGCATGGTTGAAGGATTCAAGCAAGGAGGAGTTGCATGACTATAGAGAAAAATTGGGAGGCTTCTGCAGTGCAGAGGAGTCCTGGGGAGAGTCTGAACACAGACAAGAATGACGGGGTTGGACAGATGGGGACAGACTCAACACAGACTGCTCTTCCTGGTGATTCAATAAAGGGCAGAGGGAGATGACGGATAGCTTTGCCTGAATGTCTGGGGAAATTTTAACATTTTACCCAAGGGAAGAGATAATGAGAAGAAATGGGAACGTACTATAAAAAAGAATGAATTTGGTTTCAGACACATTAAATAGGAATGGAGATATACAGTGCAGATCTGACCTGGAATCCCGGAGAATAGGACTGGAGTACACACTGGAAGGTATCGGTTCATGGGAAGCGGAAGACAGTAGCAGGGAATGTGGAAGACCATCTAGGGTCTTAATTGTACATGAATCTCATTTTCATTTGAATACCAGTCATGACATAATTATTCACATAATTATGGCTGAAAATATAGCTTGAGTACACTTCAATGTCACTAGGACTTGATGATACTATCTTATATGCTTCAAAACAAGCTGATTGAAATCAGTTTGTCCAGCCTTGGAGTGAACACTATAAAATCCCTGTCAGGGAAAGAAACACTAAGGGGAGATGTCTCTGCGAAGTCCATTGATGTGTCCCGTATGTGTAGATTCCATATGGCAGATATTCAGGAAACATTCATTGGTTGAAATTATTGTCCTCAAAGAGCCTGCAAAATTTCAGAAAATGCAAGACTGTACACAGGTATGCTGTGCCTACACACACACGTACACAAGCATACATGCATGAACACACACATAATTGTAAAATTATTAGACAACAAATACAAATTCTCTAAAAGCAGCTGCTCTCAGGTATGGTTTAAACCAGGGGTTTTCCAAGCTATGTTTCCTTTGGGGTTCTTTCAGACAGACTTAGGAAATCCTTGAATAATAAACTTCAGTACATTTGTTTAATACTAATCCTTTAAGAGCCTCTAATATGTTCATCATCTCCAAGAAGAGAGAAGAGTCTGTGCAATGCCCAAAATGATCTGTGCCAGGCACGCTGCCTTCCTTCTTTTTTGTGCCAATCCCTCATCCTCACCTGGCTCGTCCTGCAGCAGGTGTCACCAGTAAGTACAGGAAGGGAATGCTCTGGGAGCTGTAGTCTTTCAAACAAAGCTCTGCCTCTGCACGCCGTCCTGGAATACTAAGCCCCCTGGGTGCCCTGAGCCCAGGCAGGGCCACCCTCCTCCACTTGTGGGCGCCTCTCCAGCAGTACTGTTATGTCTGAGACTCAGGAAGGCTACAGGGGCTCACAGAACTCAATCACTGACGATCCAGCTCTGCAGAAGATTTCCTTCTCACCTTACCCCCTCTGGGACAAGCCATCCTAAATGGCTTTAATAATGAAAACTAATCTTTAAAAAAATCAATTTTGTTAAGTTGAATGGTAAATCCCATGAAAATAAGAAAATGTTAACTGTTTACCCTTACTGTTAGATGACGAAGGACATAGTTTTGAGATGCCTACTTTCGCACAGGGGATTCAGATAATCTGGCTTAAAATAGTGAAAAACAAAATAGGAACTAGGTAATGGCTGTGTGGGCCCCACTCTAGGAGAATGAGTCTGTGTGAGTCGTGCACTGTGGTGCGGTGTCACATGGGTCATGACAATGAAGGCTGACTCCGAGTGTCCAAACACCAGCACAGGGAGTCTGCTGCTGCGTGGTGTTCAGTGTGAAAGAATTTAATGTCTTAAGTGATTGCCAGACTCAGTAGAAAGTGAGGTGCTCTCCAGAAGGTGCTGGTGACTCTGGTTGTGTACTTTGTCTATAGCTGCACATATGTCAGTCTTAAAATACCCAAAACATTTGAAACATGATTTTTCAAATTCACCCTACTATTGGGCCTTTTGCGCTGGAGATAGCCTGAATGGATGTCTGGTTCATAAATGGAGGTTCTGGAAAAATTCTGCCTGCTTCATGAGAACATAGCTATTTTCTGGCAGACATACACATTTGGGGGTGGATTTTCATAGGCTTGATAAAGACGTATCTTTTCTAACTTCCTCTCCTGCTGTCATTCCTTTCATTTTTAATCCATGCATATGCTGCCTAAAAATATGAAAATACATAAGTTATTCATGTACCCAAGAGTAGATAGAACATTGCCATGTAATCATATCAGTAACTTTTGAAATCTAACAAAATCCCTCAAATCATTTTAAATGCACAATGACAATAATCTTATCTCTTTTTTTCCCTGAAATGCTGTACCCTTTGACCAACATGTCCTCATTTCTTTCATTCTGCCAACCCTAGTAACTATCAGTGTACTGTTTCTATGAGTTCAATTTTTCTTTTAAGATTCCACCTGTGGGTGATATCATACAGTATTTGTCTGTCTCTGTCAGGTTTATTTCACTTAGCACAGTGTCCTCCAATTCATGCATATTGTCACAAATGGCAGGATTTCCTCCTTTCTCATAGTTGAATAATATTCAGTGTGTGTGTGTGTGTATGGTGTCAAGCTTTGATGAGTGCACAGTATACAGTCACTGTCAGGGAAAGAAGTACTAAGAGAAGGAGAAATCTCTGGTAGGTTTACTGACGTGTCCCATATGTGTAGATTCCAGGTATGTGTGTGTGTATGTGTGTGTGTGTATGTATGTATGTATGTATGTATATAATCCATATTATATATATATATATTTCCATATGTGGGAATCTCACCTTTATATTTCACATCTTCTTTATCCACTCGTTGACGGATACTGAAGTTTTTTCCATGTCTTGGCTATTGTAAATAATTCTGCAGTGAACTTGGGGATCCAGATATTTCCTCAAGATCCTGATTTCACTTCCTTTGACAATGTCCAAAAGTGGGGTTGCTGCATCATATAGTCCATATTATTTTCCACAGCGGCTACACCAATCTACACTCTCAACAACAGTGTACAAAGGAGGGTTCCCATTTCTCCACATCCTTGCCAACACTTGTTATTTCTTGTTTTCTTGATGGTAGACATTCTGTCGGGTGTGAGGTGACCTCTCATTGTGGTTTCACTTTGCATCTCCTTGGTGATAAATTATGTTGAACATCTTTTCATGTACCTATTGGCCATGTGGATGTCTTATTCTTAAGCTTTCCTGTGCTTCCTTTGTCTTGCATCTCCACTTGCTTCTATTTTTTCCTCCTTCTAGACTATGCTCTCTGTTTCTTGGGTATGACTGTGTACTTCCTTCCATGGTCCTTTCTTAAGGCTCAGGAGTTCTGCCATCTATTCAAAGTTTATATTGGATGTCACAGGTCCGCAGACAGAGCTGCCATGCTAACAGGCCAACTCAGAAGGTAGAGGAAAATGCTGCAAAGGGTCAGTTGGGGATGTATTTTTGTTTATACAGCTTTAAAATAAGAGTTAAATATAACCTTACTCTGTTTACAAGAATAACACAAACCTACCTGGAGCATCTTGGAAAAATTAAATACATGGCATGACATGGACATAAACATGTGATCTATGATCTGCCCTGGCCCTGTACATATGTGGTAAAAAATGAGGTTGCCTCATAAATAGTAGCATGCCTTACCTAGATATCTGCAAGGCTTTCCTGGGAATTTTTATAGTAGGTAACAAAATATGGACAAGCTGAGTAATATATTTTTAATAACTTTGATTCTAAATTGAAGGACCTGGTGGAAGATGATTGATCACACTAGCGATATTTGTGTTAATATTTCTCAAGCAGAGGGATTATCATGTCCAAAATCCCAGGCTCCTTGTGGATCGGTAATGCTGCCACCATACATACTCTTAGTGCTGCAGACATAATCATGTCTCTTTCACACTGGGACAATGCAGGGGGATGTAACCCACAGGTCAGACTGTTGTTGGCTACAGGGAACATTCAGCCACAGTGGCAAAGTAGCTGTTGTATTACAGTCTATACTACATCCTTTCATCCATGTGTTTCAGTCCTTAGCAATTCATCTTTGTCCACAGTTGGAAAAGTGCTCACTTTTGACTTTTGCAAAACAGCTTTCATATCAACATATATATCTGTTGACAAAGTGGAAATTGCAATCAGTAACCTCTGTAGGAAGCAATAATGAGTTCATCCAATTCTGTATGAAATCTTGTATAAACCACAGTACCTGGATGTTAGATGGTCGTTATTAATCTTCTTTCTCCCTTCAGGTGGTTAGCTGCAAGTGCATTCTCACTGACTCCAGTAAACGTAGGCACCATTCCCGTGCACTGCAGCATTTTAGCTCAGCTCTGCACACATTGTCTATCATCATTTTAATAATCCTCTGCCTGAGGCCTGAAACTGTCTAAAGAGAAAAAGGCTTTTCAGTGAAGCCTGTCTCCCTTACCAGAATCTTTAATTTTATGGTTTAATGAGGTGATATATCGCTAATATACGTGGTTATCGCCATTATCTGGGCTGGCAGGTAGAGCTGAACAATAGCCCAAGGAAGAAAACCAGTGTGAGCAGCTAAGGACGTTCTTTAGTCCTCACACCTCTTGTCCTTCTGTCTTCTACTAGCTGTACATGTGTGTATGAGTGTATGTGTGTGTGCATGTGGTGTTATGTCTGTGAGAGGTGCATAGGTAGGATATGTGCAAGTGCATGCACGTGGTATGTGAGTGTGTGTGTGCACGAGAGAAAGAGCCTAGTCTGAAGGTGCTACATCTCCCGATTCCAGACCATCGTGAAACAAAGCTTCCAGGCTCCTGGGATATGGGGCATTCTCACGGGAATTCATTGGGCACAGCCTGGTAGAGGAAGCACAAGTAGGGCCAATGAGAAGGTATTTTTCCCCTTATAATGAACTTCCAGGGAAGTCCCCCAAACCCTAGTCTATAACCCTTGCCTCTCATTACCCCACTGCATCTCAGTTTCTGTCTGTATTAGTCAAGGCTCTCCAGGGAAACTGAACCAACACACAGAAGACAAGTCGTCCCCCAGTCTGCCACCTGCAAGCCAGAGACCCCGGGGCGCCCGGCGGTGTGCTTCTGTTTGCGTCCAAACGCCTGAGAACCAGGGAGCCAACGGTGTGAATCCCAGTCTAAGGGCAGGAGATGAGCGGAGCTGTCCCAGCACAACAGTGAGGCAGGAAAGAGGGGTGAATTACTCCTTCCTCTGCCTTTTTTCCTGTTCAGGCATTCAGTGGTTAGGATCATGCCCACCCATGTGGAGGAGGGCCGTCTACTTTACTAAGTCCCCTAATTCAAATGATAATCCAATCTGAAAACACCCTCACAGATGCACCCAGACACAATGTTTAATCAGCCGTCTGGGCTTCCCCTAACCCAGTCATGTTGACACATACAATTAGCCATCACAGGCCACTCCTTGTCAACATGGCACCCCTCTACGTCTCTATAAACCATAACTAATTTTCAAAAAAGATAATAACAGAACATAATGCCACCTAACATGATACAAGTGTTCTACATACAACCAAAACATACTAGAAGAGGAAGTGAGTCTTTGGGTGATGTTTACTCTTCTCCTTAGTAGTCTAACTTTATTGTGTAACTTGTTAATGTCAAGTTAACAATACTTAAATCCTAAGATATAAAGGTAATACAGCTCCTGTTACATAAGGGGATAAGAGAGAAAAAAGATTTTATATACACCTACAAACATTTATAACAACATTGAGAAGAGTAGTCATCACAATTACAGTCCTCATTTCTATAACTGGCCATGTGTTCATAGCTGAAGAACTACCTTCTTCTGCTATGGATTCCCTTTGCCTTCAGCAAGAACCTCACTGGTCATTGTTCTTCACCTGATAGGGTGACCCAATCTTCATTCCTGGAGAGTCTAGGCTGTAGGTTGTAGTTGTCCACTGACCTTAACCACAGGCCATGATAATACCAAGAGCTATCCTAAGGGATCTCCTGTATTGCAGACATACTCTTCCTTCCCTCCATTGTGGAATAGTACTACCCAATTTCCCTTGGCACTCAGGATCAGTCACCCCAGCCAATACATTAACTCCTTCGTGGCCTGTTGATTCAGACATGAGGAGCCCAAAGTGGCCAGGCAGATGTCTTAACTTCCATTTCGATGGATCATTGTGTGCCTTCCCGTAGAAGCATTCCTCCTTTTGAAACTAAGACCTTTAGACATGAGAACAGGAGACAAATACTTTGCTAGTGGGTCACTGGAAGTAATAATGAATGGTGCCACTCCCATTTCCATCTCTTGATTCCTGAAGCTTATAAATTCTGGCTGTCAGAGAAACAGCACCATATATTGGACAGAGATGCAGACCATATACAGCCTTCTAAGGAACTCTGCCTCTGCCCTGCAAAATATTGCCACCCATCGGGCACTACATCTGAGTCTTCAAAAGGCCATTCTGCCATTCGATCAAGCCAGCTGCTCCAGGGTGGTGGGGAACATCATAAGGCCCGCGGATTCCATGAGCGTGGGGTGCATGTCACGCTTCTCTTGCTGGCACTGACCAAGGAGCCCACCTTGAGGCGCCCGAAGTGTTCACATGACCCAGGACAAGCACACACAGATCAAGACAAGCCTGCTGGAAGGTAGCAGTTAAAGGAATGTCTCTCCTATCCTTCAAATGTAACTAAATGACTCATACTACGACAGTGCCCCGTCCTAGTGAATCACACTGACATTTGTGTTATCTTCATTACACTTGGGGGGAAAACACCACACAACCACTTAGTAATAGTACTTTTTGACTGGTGACATGTATCCGTGTAGCCACTTCTCACCCTGATTGAAAACAGTTGAAATTGTTTATTTTAATATAGCCTTAGTTACTGGAAACACAATCCTCTTTCCTTGAAATTGTACCCATTCATATGTTCGTTGCGTCTTGCGAGGTGTTCCACAGCTGTCTCTGCAAGCTCATTCTCATCATCTGGCTGAGGAGCGCTCAGGACTTTGGGGTCCCTTTACGTCAGAGATTGGGTGGCAACAAAGTGCGCCTCTCTGGGAGTCTCCGTGAACTGAGCAGAGCTCTCTCCTCCTTATGCTTCTGACGAAAACTAACCAAAAGGAATATGACTCAGGTTTACTTTCTAAAGGTTATTTTTTATGTAAGCTAAAAATAATTAGCCAAATTGCTGCTTCTAACCTACAACAGAGGGTGCAGTGATGGAGTCTAGGCTTTCCCGAGTTTTCCGAGGAGAGCTTGGTCCCCATGGCGCTCAGGTGTGGAAGAGTAGCTCCCAGAAGATGCAGCCAGGTGACATTCCCAAGGCCTTGTTCTCTTTGTCCTGGGTCACGCTGGTCCCACTGTCCCGTACTCATCCAATTCGACCACTGTCCTTTCCTGTAAGACTTGTCTTCCTTCTCCACCGCTTCCCAAACGTACATAGCCTTCCCAGCACACATTCATGAATAACCGAAGCCGGTTTTTCTTTGCTCTGTCTTCACAATTTTTGGATGTAATATGTGATGGCTATTGAAAACGTTTCAGTGTGACAATGAGAGAAGATTATTCTCTTTCTGTGAGCAAGCAGTGCGCGAGGAGCTGATTCTCCCTCTACCCCAGATCCATCCTCCTGGTGGCTGCTAGTTCCTGGAATACCAGTATGACAGCATGTGACCTGTGGGCCGCAGACAGCCAGTACGCCTCATGGGACATGGGGCTTGAACTGCAAGTTTTCCAAAAGGAAAGGAAAAACCTTTTCACAGGTGTTGTCACTCAAAATATGTCATTCTTCATGAAAGGAAACTGGAAAACAAATTACAATTGGCATAATGAAAATAGAACAATCAAAGGGAGGATTTGAACATGGAACTCTGGACACTTGCACTTTTATGGACACCAGCTTCCTTGAAACTATAATTAAATTCCTCACATTGATATATATTGTTTTGTTCCAATTTTCAGTTTTTCTCTCTCATAGCTTGCTTTTGAGTGTAATTTTTCATTATTACGGAAGAGGAAAACTTGCCTTGTTTCTACATTTTATACTTATTGGTTGTTTCCGGTTTGAGGGAGGAAGGAATGGAGACCAGGGTTGGCTGAATCATGAGGGGCCTAAAAATTTATGAATGAGGATTCGTCCTTTGGAATTAGATCATGTTGCTATTATTGTAATTACTCGGAGACCATACCTCTGAAGTCAGCTGCATCCAAGAAGAACTGCATTTACTAACTGAACACTGGCCTTTGAATACATTTAGGTATTATAACGGTACTATGACCAGAAAAATCTTCAGAATGTTACTGTTGCCCACCATTTCTTCAAATAGAACATTTTTTTTTTTAGTTTTAGCTTCTAGACAGCGCTTAGACAGACAAAAAAAATAAAAAAATAAAAACATTCCAAGGCAGGCTACAGACTTTTTTTGTGATAAGCTGCATGCTGTGACAGCTCAAACGTCTAAAGTAAAAGTCATTCCACGCCTCCTTGGGGCCTCATATCCCTGTGCTTCATACGTTTTGTCTCTCATCAGAGAGAATTTGCAAGTTGCTCTTGAAAATGTACAAACAAGCATATCTACGTGAACACACATTCTTTTGTTTTTTTATATAAGACAAACTCATACTCAACACACCATCTGGATCTTACATTTTATAAAGTTCTGTGGGCACGCTTCCAATCCAGTGCATATTGTGCTCACTGTTTTTAATGGCTGCATTGTAATCAGGAACAGAGATGGAGCATAATTTCTTCCACCATTCAAGTTTAAAAATAACACGGCAATAAACATTTGTGTGTGTCTATTTTGTTATTTTATTACTATTTTCTTCCTGGCACAGTATTTCCGTCAAATAAATTTGCAAGTCAAATTTATGAATATTCACTGCTTTAACAAATAGTGCCACATCTCATTCCATGATGTTGTATTAATTAATAGTGCATAAGTAGCATCTTTTTCACCACTTTTTTTCATTACTGGATGTTATGGTATCTATTTTAATGAGTTGCTTTCTTAAAAAAAACCATATTGCCTATTTCTTGAGAAAAGCAAATCTCAAAAGTTAGTCCATTTCATCTTTATTTCCCTAATTCTCGGTGAGCTGGATCATCTCCTGCCATGTTTATTGGCCAGTTGCTGCTCCCCCAGCCATTTCCCCTAATTTTTTCTCCTCGATTATCTGTCCTTTCTGTGGCTGCCTTTCTTTTTCTTTCTGAAGCACAGCAAGCCCTTGCTCGCAGCCTTGATGCGGGTGCCCTTCTCCAGCACCTTCCCCACCTCCTTTAGGTGTCTTCTCAGAGAGAGTTTTCTGGTTATCTTATGTCCCAAGCCTGCGTGTCACACCCAATCCCCTCGCGCTCCTTTTCTCTCTCTGAACTTGCTTCCATCTGCTCGTTGTCTCCCTGCCCAGAGAAGAGAAGCCCAGGAAGCAGGGGCGTGAGCACATCTGCCGGTGTCTCTGCAGCACTTAGGGTGGCGCCAGGTGCCTAATGACACGACGACAGAGAGCAGAAACAACCAGTAAGCCAAAGCTCTGAGTTTGGAAGAAAACTAAATGAAAGAGACAAACTGCAACAGCTTTGATACAGAAAGACGAAACAAAGAGATCTAAAATTATGAAAATACAGAAATTATAGTTATTTTAAAGCCATGAACGAAATAGGAGAAATTTAGAACAGTATGTTGAAAACTGGAGGAATTATGTGTGAGTTGCGAGCAAAGAATAAGTGTCCTAAATTGATCCAAGAATTAGAAAACAGTAGGACCAATAACTGAAGAAAAATTAATCAAATGGCTCCTAAGGAGCTACTATTTTTAAAGTATGAAAAAGAAGCCAGACACAAAGGTGAACATACGAAGTATAATTGCCCCTTGAACAACAAGGGATTGAACTGCATGGATCCGCTTATATGTGGGGTTTTTTTTCAATAAATATATTTGAAAACTTTTTGTAGATATGCAACAATTTGAGAAAACATTTTCTTTTCTCTAGCTTACTTTCTTGTAAGAAGAGAGTATATAATACATACAACTTACAAATATATGTTAATCCACTTCTGTTATCAGTAAGGCTGCAGATCAACAGCCGGCCAGTAGACATTAAGTATTCAAGGAGTCAAAAGTTATAGCTGATTTTCAACTATGAGAGGGCTCAGTGCCCCTAACCCCCATGTTGTTCAAAGGCCAACTGCACTTCTTTTCACCTAAAGGACAAAGCCAAGGGAAGCTAAGCAGCGGTGTCAGAAGTCAGGATGTTGATTACAATTCCAACAAGGGAACAATTAATACAGGAGACTGAGGGATCCCTGGGATTCTGTTCCACAAAAGCATCTCAGTGGGGATGGAGACTGGGATGTGGTTACTGTTGGGATATGGCTATGATTAGGTAGCTATGTGGTGGGAGTAAGATTTTAGTTTAGTTTGCCTTGAGATAAGGTAGTCTTTGGGGGGTTACCAGAAACTCTGGGATCTGCAGTACTCCGCTTCCTGGGTATAATATGGGTATATTAAGTTTTGTAAATCAATGAAGCTGAGTACTTTTGACATTTGTTCTTTTCTATATATTTTACTTCAATAACAAATTATTTTTAAACCCTCATTATATAAAATGTCAGAGGTGAATTCTATCAAACTGTCAAAAAATGTATGTTTATTGTTCTAATTAAAATTGCAACATTGGGATAATATGTTTTATTCCAATGCTACTTCTGCTGTAACCCAATAGAGAGGGTTTTCAAGTAAACTTTGTGTTAAAATGTGAAAGCCATGATGTACCATGATTGAACATTTTACTAAAAATTAGAATCATCAAAGATTCTAATTAATATACTGGCAAACCTAATTCAGCAATTTATTTTTTAAATGGGGCTTAATGCAAAATAAATATGTAAGATTTACTGCTTTTATTCTTATTACCAGTGTCTATATAAGCATATAAATGATAAATGCCTATTTATGTTAGACCAAAAAGTAATGAAAACATAAACAAACTCTACATTCTAGAAACATTAAAGACATGATATATATATGAAGAAAACGATTAAAATTCTAATAAAGTTAAAACAAATCCTTCTGGAAAGGCATATGTTCCTGGAAGGAAAAATTTACTATTGCAAAGATGTCAGTCCTTCCTTAATTAATTTGATAACAGATATTTCAATCAGAATTTTTATGGTGTGGGTTTTTCTGTATACTTGTGTTAATTGATGCTATAACTGGAGAAGGGACCTTAGTATAACAATGACCCAGTTGCAGATTATTGCTGCAGCCGACTGCCCCTCATTTGCACAGGCTCCTTCCAACCGTAGAGAAGGACCTGGGAAAATGTGCAAAAGTAAGATGAAACAAAGATCAGAAACAACCAATAAGCCTTGCTTTGTGACCATGCATGCCCTGTCCAAAGTGCCTGAGCGCTTTGGAGGGGGCAACGAGCATGGTGGTGGCTGCAGCAGGGGAAGCTGACATGGGTCAGAGGTGTCCACTTCACACTTGTGTGCACGTGTCTTGAGACATGTTGCTGGGACCATGCACCACTCCTGAATTCTTTGGGGTTGCCAAGGGTAGCTTTGCACTTGAAAAGCTCTGTTCAGAGAAATGAGGTGAAAAGTTTGGGTAGTAGCCGAAAGACAGCTCCTCTGCTGCTTATGGAAAGCTGGGTGTTCACTACATTGCTCAAACGTCCCTCTCCTAGCCCTTCTCCCAGACAGGGGGCTCGGTTCTGACAAGATCACCCAATACACAGGTTCCCCCTCACAACTCCAACTTGAGGTTTGTCGCCTCTTGTTCACGTCACTCATGGAGAGCCTGCTATTTTTAAGTGAAAGCGGGGGCCAGTTTTACCTGTGCATTGTTGCCCCCAAGCAGCTATTGAGGGGATCAACACTCTTTATGGTACATCAGGATATTTTAAATAACCACTTTCTGGAGGTATATTTCACATGCCATTCTTAAATTCACCAATTTAAAGTGTACATTTCAGCAGTGTTAATATATGTACAGAATTGCACAACTATCATCAGCACCTAACTTTATAACATTTTCATCACCCCAAAATGAAACCCTGTACCTATCAAGCAGTCACTCCCCATTCCCCGGGCCCCAGTCCTAGGCAACTGCCAATCTATTTTCTGACTGTCTGGATTTGCACATCTGGACATTTCATAGAAATGGAATCATACAAGGTAGGGTTTTGTTCTCCATTCAGCAGTTGGTGCATATTGAGTTGTTTCCATTTTGGCTACTATGACTATGGCTGCTATGAACGTTAGTGTTCAAGCTTTGGTGTGAATATGTATCTCCCTTTCTATTGGGCATATACCTAGCAGTGGTGTATATGTTTAACATTTTACTTAGGAACTGCAAGCTGATTTCTACAGCAGTTGCACCATTCTACATTCCCACCAGCAGTGTATGAGGGTTGCCAATTTTCTACATCCTCTCAAACGCTTGTGACTTTCCCATTTTTTATTGTACCCATCCTGGTGCATGTAAAGCAATATTTCATTTTGTTGATTTGCATTGCTTTAATGGCTAATTATGTCAGACATCTTTTCATGTGCTTATTGGCCATAAATACATCTTCCTTGAAAAAATTATTTGCCCATTTCTTAATTAGATCATTTGTCTTTTTACTGTTGAGATATAAAAGTTCTCATATAATCTGTATACAAGTCCTTCATCAGATACATTATGTGCAAATACTTTCTCTCATTCTGTGCCAGTACTTTTAAATTTTTTTATTTTTATTTTGTTAAATCATGTGAGCTATTAAAATTATACAAACAAAGCTTATACTTTAAAACATATGAATGAGTAATTCTTTGTCAGCTTAATTTTCATAATTAGTGAGTAGGTGAAACCTTAGAAGACTTTGGAAGCCACACACACACACACACACACACACACACACACACACACACACACACTTTCAGGCACAGAGCTCTTGAACCCTCCCAGCCCACACTGAGCAAGGATGGCACCCAATGTCTCACTCATTTGGTGGGTGGGGTGTCAACCTCATGTTGCCACATGAGTCCCTGCTTGCCTCAAATGGGCCCGTTCTTCCATTTGGTGAGATCAAGGATCAGTGCCTCTCTCAAGAATTACTCAAGAGAATAAGGTGTAATCACATCTAGGCCTGTTTCCACCCTTTTAAGAGCTATGAAACCCTCAAAAGTCACACAAAAATAAACAAGCCCAAAGGTTCCTGTTGACTATTCCCACCAGGCTGAATGCTGTTTCCCAAGGGAACGCAATTTGAAAACCTTTACCGTGTGCCCACTGATGCCCTACAGTGCGACACCCACCCCATAGACATACTTTGCTTCTTTCAAAGAAAAATGAATTCGTTGTCAACAGTTAGATACCAGGAGAGTTTATACAAAATTCCATAGTTACATCTGTTTTTGAAGGGCCACAATATTTGGGTGAGTCTGAGCAGATTCTTTCATGCTCAGTGTTTTGCGTAGGGCTGGGTGTTTGTAGGTCCCTGACACCCTGACCAGTTTCCCCATGGCCTCTCTCATGTATCCTCCCTGGCCCTGAAGGCACTGAATTCTCAGATTCACCTCTGGATGGTAGCTTTCCAACTGTCACAGCAAGTCTCCCAGGGCCCATTCAGATTCAGAATACATACATATATATGCACATCCTAAAAATAACACAAAATACCATTTACTGGGCTTGTAGACAATGCCTTCTGATATGGTCTATAAAACGCACAGTAGAATACTATAACATAGAATACTACTGTATTTCATTTAAATTCCTGGAGTTATCCCACTAAGGTTATTCCAAAGGCCCACGCTTTTAACAACACCATTATAGTCCATTCTATCATATTTAAAAAGATAAGGTTCCAAGAGATCGGTGGCTTTTCTCGTGCCTAGAAGCCAGGTAAATAATGTGTTGAAACAACCTACAAGGTCCAATTCTTATTTAAAAATAAAGAGCTATAGAATGGTAGACTACACTGAGTTGAGAAATCTTTGAACAGGGAATTTTGAAGAAGAAACTAACATGACTTCTAAACAGTGGACAAGGGTTTTGTGAGCTGACAGTAGACCCTACAATATCCAGTAAACCTTACAATCTCTCTTAATCTCCTCGGTCTTCTACCCCAACAGCAGTGAATGTACTGTTGATCCCCAAGGCTGTTCCCAGTCTCTGGGGCATTTCTGTGACATTTGCACTGGGAAAATAATACTTTTCCCTGGCACCAGGTAAAGTACTATTATACTTGGGCACTTTAACAACCACAGACAAGAAATACATCACAATTATCAAGGTGGAATTTGTTTTTCCTTGCATAGGAACAAAAATAAATTTGGAAACAGCTTCATATTGCATCTTCTAAATCAATGCTGTCTGCTTTTCCTCGTAAACATTTCTCAAAGTAGGTCAAATATAACAGACAAGGGAGCTACCACCTAACTCTCATCGTTGAAAATGAATTTCACTTTTCTTGAGGCAAAAGGCTACACAGAGTATAATTTTTTTTTAAGGCTACTACCTCCTGATGTATTGTATCCTGAGCTGAAAGCAGAGGGAGAAGAGGGACCCAGAGGGATGTGAAGGGGGGTCCTTTGAGAAGATCGCCCAAGGACGATCAGGTCGGCAGTGGCATGGCTGCTACTCACTGAGCCTCCCCCACCTGCCTGCTTTTAGCCTCCAAGGACTGGTAACCCACCAAAGAGAGCCTTCCAGAGAGCCTGGCCCAAAGAGGGAAGAATTCTTCAGTGTAGTATTTTGAGTGAGGGATGTTATTTTACTTCATTCTGGCACCACAATAAAAAAATCACAGTTATCATTAAGTCAGTAATTACTGAGGCTAAGCACTTTATATAATGTTTTAGTTTGGGCTGCTATATAAAAATTCTATAGACTAGGGGGCTTCAAAAACAAATATTTATTTCTCAAGGTTCTGGAAGCTGGAAGTCCGAGATCAAGGTGCTATCAAATTGCGTGTCAGTAAGGGCCTTCTTCCTGGTCTGCAGACCTTGCTGTGTCTTCCTGTGGTGAAGAGAGAGCTCATCTCTCCTGGGTCTCTTTTTCAAGGGGTGTCAATCCCAACATTGGGCTCCCCTTTCGTGACCTTCATGACTTACATCACTCCCAAAGGTCCCGCCTCCAGATACCAATGCACTAAGGGTTAGAACTTCAACATATGAACTTGAGGTGGGCGGACACAAACATCCTGTCCATAAAATGTAATTGCGTTCAGTCCTCAGTACCGTCAGAAGGTAGGAATGCTGTCCACATTCTTTGCATTTCACAGATTAAGAGCCTGACATCTGCAAAGCCTTTTACTTAATGGGATCAACGTCTTAGCGTGTGTAAATGGCCTTCCGAGTCCAGGGCTCAGGACAGCTGGTACTGCTGACTCTGACATGCTCGTCTATTTTCATCTTGATACTCCTTTTTGGGCTTCTGTTTTATTAGCTAAATATGGGCTTTAGTTTGAACATTGTCTGAACATATTTATTTTTTAATAGATAAAAGAGCACAGTGAAACCCCATGAATCAGTTGCCCAATGTCAACTTTTTGCTATTTTGGCTTTGGGTGTCTCCTCCCATATTTGTTAAAGAATATACTTTAGGTAAATTTAGACTCATATGGATCCCCTTATAAATACTTTGCTAGGTGCCTCTAACAGCTATGCCCTTCTACTAATCCAAGGTGTCATGATCACACAAACAGGTTAACACCGACGCCTTAGTGTCGTAGGGGAAGACTCTACCCATGGTCAGTTTCTCCAGGGGCCTCTTCTACTGTCAGCTTGTTCGATTCAGGGACCATCAAGGTCTACCGTCAATGTGTGTCTTCCACACATTGCATTTGGTTGATAGTTCTCTCAAGTTTCTTTTAATCAATAAATGTAGGCCATTTTGCCTGGCAGGTTTTCACAAATCCTAGATTTGTCTGGTCATAGTCTCACAGTGTCATGTATTCCCCATATTTCCAGCAAACTGGTAGGTGGCACCATGGCCTTAGGTTTCACCTCTTTTGGAAAAACACTCCACAGGCAGTCCTGTGCAATTGTGATTGCATCCCAGTGGGAGGAACGTCATGTCTGGTTGTCCATCATGTCTGGTTGTCCTGCTTTAGTGAAGTCAAGACAGAGTCCCAGATCCAGTAGGGGCTGCAGAGGGGCATTTTTAATTATATCATTCCTCCTGCATTTGTGAGGTGTGGTTTGTCTGCAGAAAAGAACTCTCCTTGATCAATGTTTATTTAGCCTGAAATTCAGTCTATAAAGAGTAGTGAGAAAAAATGCATTTTATCCCTTTATTTATCAATTTTCAGCATCTTCCAGTCCTTTCTCCTATTAGGAGAGAGACTTGGTGTCTTTTTTACAAACAATTTATGGTCCATTTTTATTTCTGTTTAGTCATAGATTTTTACTATTGGACTTTGGGTCTTATCTTTTCTCATTTTTATATGTCATTCTTTGTTAGTGTAATTACCCCTTTTCCTGTGATATGTTAACCATATTTTCCCCAATTTGTCATTTGTCATTTTACTCTTCTTATAGGGTACCTTTGCCATGTTGATTTTTAAATAATCTTTTTCAGGACGCCAATTTTATAAATATATTTTTAATTGCTTCTAGGTTTTGAGTCATTGTTAGGAAAGTTTTCCTAAATCCAAAGTTGTAAAGGAGTTCAATCACAACTCCCCTGTCTTAGAACTTCTATAGTTTGTCTATTTCCTTTCCCCACATTTGGATCTCTAACCCACTTGGAAATTATTCTGGTGTATAGTATAGATTTTCTTACATGGCTTCCGCAGTTCATAAATTCCTTTGTCCTCTTCCTAGTTTAAGTTGCTTTCTTAAACATATACTATGTGCCAGAGAATTTGTACCTTCCTGGTCTCTTAGTCATGCACAAATGCAAAATTGTGTTACCGTTGTCTTTCCAGTATTTAACAATCTAAGAAAAACTAGCCCCTGTCATTGCCCCTCTCCTGGTCAAATGATGATGACGGTGATGGTGCCTGATGGTAGGGATGAACAGGAAAAGGACTTTTAGGAAGAGAATTCGGTAGCTAAGTGAGGTACTGAAATTTTTCTACCCACTTCATCCTGTCTCTGAAATCCTAACTATCATTGTTTTTTCAAGTTACTGTATGCATCATTAGAAAACAGTGGTTAATTTAAATGTAAGTATGTTTTATAGAAAATGTTGCACATAAATTTATTAACATTAATATTGAGTCTTTTGTGGAACGGAAGAAACAAAAGGAGTCCCTGTGAATTAGAAATAAGGATGCAAGGTTTGCAAAAGGAGGCTGGATAGCCTGGAGTGGAAAAAAGGCTTTGAGTCTGTATGGACCTGGGTTTGTTCCGCAACTTCGTCCAAGATGGGCTGTGTAGCACTGAGTAAGCTGTTTGACATTTTCAATGCTCAAATCAGTCTAGAACAGGATAATATTAAATGGAACATGTAGGTAAGAATCCAATGGAACCTACTGGTGCTAATAAATAGATCATTTGTTAGTTATTGTGATTAGAATTATAACATAGGGAGATGAGGTCTTCACTGACCATTCTCCCACAAAAGCAGTGAAAATACTGGCAAGACACCCATTTCAGAATATGAATTAACCAAAGTCACAGAAAAGAGTGAAAATTACCTATCCAAGAGAAACTTCTGAACCTCAGATTGAAAATGGAGCCTGTGCATGTCGACCAGGGGCTGTTCCCATTCTCTCTGCCTCCCAACCAGCCCAGGGGCATGGTAGCTACGCAAGCCTGCAGCCTCGCAATAAATGGAGAGGGCCGGCCTCTTTGATGCTCTGTCAAGAACTCTATACCAAGAACACCACAAAAATTTTATCAAAACTAGAAGCACTTGAAAAATCTCATTGTCAAGTTGTTATAACTATTTGATTTGACTTAGAGCTCAGCTCAGCTATTTTTTAAAAAGGCAGTATCCCTTGGGCATCATAGAAAAAAAAAATATTATTCTGGCAATGTTACATCTGTCTAAGGTTGTGACAGCAGGTGGTTCAAACAAGAGCCCAAGCCAAAGGAAAAAACAAAATTAAAAGCATGACCTAGAGAAGTAGACGGTCACAGAGAACTCTGGAAAGCTCCAGTGAATTTCTGAAGATCTTTAAGAACATTGTGCACATGAGCAGGGCTGTGTGCTTGCCCAGCAAGGACCTGGAAGGGGAAACGGTCCAGTCATTCGCCTCTGACCTTGAAGACCTGTGCAAGCTGGAAATTAAGGCCAAGACTGTCTTATAAACTGTTTGAAGTTTGAACTCATGCCTTCACACACAGACCGCCTTGACAAGGTTAGGAAAAAATACAGGCAAGGCATTTAAGAAAACATTCCAACTGATCATTGACTGACCACTAAATCATAATGAACCTTAGGTGAATCCTAGGAGACCAGGCTTCAAAAAATAAAATCAACAGCAAAACCAAACTAGCAGAGAACTCAGTGGCTGTACATATAGGAAATACAGATTCACAGAATTAGTCCAGGAGAGTCACTAAGAAAGTGAGCAGCAAGAGGAACAATGACAAAACCAAACACCTCGAAACATCAACGGACCGCGGAGTGGAGAGAAGCTCCAATGCCTGAGTCGCTACAAGACATCACTGAAGGTGTCTGGTTTCCAACCAGAATTATAAAGCCTGCCGAGACACAGGAATAGAAGCCATCAATAGAAGTTGCGCTTGAAGAACCCCAGGTGTTGGGTGCACTAGACACAGAATTCAAGCCGTTTTAAATAAATTCAAAGAACTAGAGTAAACCGTATGCAAATAATTAAAGGAAAGTGTGACAGGTCTCACCAAATAGAGAATATCAGTGAAAAAATAGAGAAATTATTAGAAAGAATCCAATAAAAATTCTGCAGTGGAAAAATACAAGAGCTGAAATAAAAATTCACTAGCCGCAGATTTGAGCAGCAAACTTGAAGAGCCACTAGTAGAGATTATGCAATGGAAATGAGAAATGAATTGGAGAGAAACATATAGAAGGTCATGTGCCTGAGGCACCACATGAAGATTACCAACATATACTTACTGGGAATCCCAGAGCTGAAAAAGCAGAGAAACAGGGACAAAATTATTTGAAAAAATAACCGCCAAAAAATTCACCAAAAATAATTAATCTATATATCTAAGAAGCTCAACAAACTGCAATGAACTAAAAAAAAACCTATGTACACACATCACAGTCAAATTGACAAATGTCAAAGACAGAGAAAGTTTTAAAGCAGCAAGAGAAAAACAATGGATTCCTTAAAAGTGAGTTTCAATTTTTTTAATAGCAGATTTTTCATCAGCAACCACGGAGGACACAAGGTATTAAATGACATCTTCAAAATGTTGAAGGAAAAAGGCTGTTAACCAATAATCCTGTAATAGCAAAGCTCTCCTTCAAACATGAAGGAGAGAGAATCAAAAGAGAAGTCAAAGAATGGCAGGTATTCTTAAAACATATATCTGATAAAGGGCTTGTACCCCGAATACTCAAATAACTTAAAACTCAATATGGAAACAAATAACCAAATATAAAAAATGAGAAAAAGATCTGAACAGATACTTCACTAAAGAAGATACACATTTGACCAATATACCCATGAAAAGATGCTCAGTGTCAGTCACTGGGGAAATGCAAATTAAAACAATAACACACTGCTGCACACCCACTATTATAATTAAAAGACAGACCCTAGCAAATGTTGGAGGGGATGTGGAGAAACTGGAACCCTCATTCATTGCTGGTAGGATTTTAAAGTGTAGCCACTTTGAAAACACTGGCATTTCCGCAAAAACTTTGAGTGTAGAGTCATCCTATGACAACAGTTCCACTCCTAGGTATGTATCCTAAAGAACTAGAAACTTATGTCAACATAAAAATCTCACACACAAACGTTCACGCAGCATTATTCTTAATAGTGTAAATGCGGATTCAACCGAACTGTCTACCCATTGATGACTGGTTAAACCAACTATGGTGTGTTGGTAGAGTGGAGTGTTACTGGGCAATAAATAGGAATGAGGTGCTGACATGTGCTACAATATGAGTGAAACTTGAACACATTATGCTAAATGAAGGAAGTCAGTTCAAAATAAAACATGTATGATTCCATTTATATCAAGTGTCCAGAATAGGCAAATACATAGACAAGATATATTAGTGGATGGGTGAGGCAGGGCGAGGCAAGTGATGTGTGTGATGAGAGGGATGGGGAGTGATTGCTGATGGGGCTGGACTTTCATTCTGGCGTGAAGAAATATTCTAAAAGTAGATTATGGTGGCTACACCTCTGAGAATATAGTAAAAGCCACTGAACTGCGCATGTGAAATGTGTGAGTTTTATGTATGTGAATTATATCTCATAAATCTTTAACAAAACAATGTTATAGCATAAAGTGCTTTTTTAAATTATGACACTCTATGGGAAGATAAAGCACAAAGAACAGTGGCTAATGGCAAGTAAAATGTTTGGTTACTTCATAGAAATGCTGGAGCTGAGCCTTAGTGCCTTGATATCAACATTGTCAAATTAGGGGAGAGCAGGTGTCCCTGCCATGCTGACAATGGCACAGATCGATCCACAATCAGAAAGCAGGTGGCACCCCTTTCATCTATTTTAGTCTTTGAATGAAAGAGTCAAGCTAGCAATGATAGGTAGAACGGGAAATAACCAAGAAGGCATATTGTCTTTAAGGGTTTTGCAAACTGATTTTGCAATGTTTTATTAATTAATTAATTAATTAATTGATGCATTAATGCACTGCTTTTTATATTTAGGATGGTGGTACATACATTTCCTCCTAACAGACTCCTGCTATCAGCGTCTATGTGACTAACGAAGGGCTAATAAAACCAATGCTGTCGTGTGTTGGGTGACAACATGCTCTTGGGGAGTATGGGGCATGACCTGTGGGGCAACCCTGCTGCAGAGCTTGGAGGCAGGAGAGTGCCACAGAAAGCAAGTGTGCGAGGTCAGCCCTCCAACCAGGACAGAGCGCTCTAGCCTGGAATTAATGGTGCTGCCCCAGCACTGTTCAGAAGTGGAGGATCCAGGAGTAGAGGAGCAGGCATTGGGCCAATCTCTGGCTCAGGTTCAGGGAGCCCCCAGGGCCCTGGTAACAGCACCAGCAGGAGTGGGGCATGACGCTCATCCAGGACACGGGCTCTGGGCAGGTTTCCAGCACTGGGCCTACGGCAGCAGATGCACAAGAGCATCTTGCTTCCTGGGAAAATTACCAAGATGAGCACTCGTCTCTGTAAAAGGTAAAAAGTTCACTGATCATACCTGGAAACTGATGTCAGAAGCAGGCCTGAGAGGGGGTGTCCTCTGGAATCCTGGGGTCTGGGTGGATATGCCATTCTGGGGAAGGGTGGAAGGTGTGACAGGTGTGGACCAGGTAGGCAGGCCGAGGTATGCAGGATCTAGTGACACTCTGACAGCAACTCTACCCTGTGAAGGTTGACTGCAGTCTAACGGTGAGGTGCTGGCTCTCTCAAGTGGAAGAAATAAAGACAATAGCTCTTTACCTGTTGTGGCCTCACAGACCACAACCAGGCTGATGCCTGGAAGCACTTTGCCGATCATGAAGCCCCGCTGCAGGAGCTCTCTGGGTTGCTGATTCATTTTTAGAGTTTCTGTGGCTTTGAGGAAAGTTTTTAGAACAGATATGGTAAAATTTTAACATGTGTTAAATGACCAGAATTATAATTTTGATATCAGTAACTTATAAAACTACATCTTCAAGTGTAAATATTTGTTCTGTGTTTTTAGATGGCTACCCCAAAGAAGAAATGATTTACAGATGGAGAAAAAATTCAGTTGAGGCGGCTGATCAGAAATCCTGGCGGCTCTATCAGTTTGACTTCATGGGCCTCAGAAACACCACGGAAATCGTGACAACATCTGCAGGTAGGAATTAACTTAAGAAGTACAGCTCTCAAAATCTGACCTTTCACTTTTAACATAGAATTCCTTCATGTCTGTTTTAACTAATTATATTAGGGCAACCATGATATTTCAGTGGTGTCTGAAGCAAAACAACTGGTTCAAATGTGAAAAATACTTTAAACACCTTAATTGTGATGGGAAAAAGATTATTACATTATTAGAATTGCCATATTTTTTTTTCAAATATCCAATGAGACTTTATTTTATTTTATCTTTTATTTTTATTTATTTTTATTTTATCAAGGTACATACATCCAAATGCACAAATCTTAGTGTACAGCTCCATGGAGTTTGATATGTGTATACACTCATGTAGCTACCACCCAGATGAAGATATCAAACATTCTCATTAATTTCTCCCTTTTATTGTTCATTCCCCTAAACCCTCCTCTATTGCAACCACAGACTGTTTTCTGTGTTTATGAGTCTATTTCTGTTTTGTTTGTTTTGTTTTTTAGATGCTACACATAACTGAACCCATATGGTATTTGTCTTTCTCTGACTAATTTATTGCACTGAGCATAATACCCTCTAGGTCCATCCATGTTGTCAGAAATGGCAGGATTTCATTCGTTTTTATGACTGAAGATTATTGCATTGTATATATGGAATTGCCTAATATTTTTAATCAAGACTATGTTTCAACTTTTCTATAAACCTAAACTGGACTCCCCACTACTGACACTGTTTATATAAACCAATTTTATTTATGGTGAGAGTTCCATAATTTTCCACATACATAATAAGAATCAAATATTATTGAGAACCCACAAATAAAAGAATTTGGTGTGAAATATCCTTTGACTTTTAATTTCTAGCTTCTTCCTTTCCTTCACTCTAGACTTAACCTTTGAATTTATTTTCCAGTATTTCGAGCACAATAATTATCCATCAATTTGATTTTATTAAATGACTATTATATGCATATTACAAAGCATGTAATTGGATGAAAGGAAATGTTTTACCTACTAATGTATAAATTATTTAAATGAACTCTGAGGGAACCATGAAGGAAAATATTTTAGGGAGTTTTTTTCCCAGTTATGAGTCACCTACATCAAAAATGTAATTCTGCGCCCTGAAGGGTCAGCATGCACTAACAGACCTTTCAGGTGTGAGGCAGCCCAAGGGAGAGTATCCACAAACCTGGGAGGATTGGCCTAGCATTTCAGTGCCAAATGTCCATACTGCTCTTTCCTTCCTGGGATGCTAAAGGAAAGGAAATGCAAAGTCGAACACAACTGGCCCAGAGGTTTTGAAGTAAGAAAATCCCAGCAGGGCCAGTAGCAGATGGAGAGAGCGATGGAGTGGAGGGGGTAGTCTAGCGATTACTGAGCTAGGTGTGGCTGTGGGTAAAAGAAGTATAGAAAACATTCATTGGCAACGAGGGGCATTCAGCCTCACTAGAAAAACACAGCAGACGTGAGAGAGTAATGAACAAACCAGGAACTTACCCATCGGCATAACAAATACGTATCATCTTACACTAAACTGTGTGGAAGACAGAAGTGATGTTTAGGACGGTCCTTTATGAATGAGAAATGGCAGTTGCCCTGAAATTCTTTGTCCATTCATGGCCAAATCCACCTTTCCGTGATGTCAAGGAACGTTATCGGCACTGATAGAAATATTGCTCCGTCTGCTGCTCTTATCTGGCTTCTCCTCTTTTTACATGAAACTTCACATCATGTTGAATCTTATAAATCACTATCTCTCCTTTAGAAAATAAGCAAAAACCATATTTCAAAATAAGTTACGTTTTAACAAAAATCAAACTCACTTGCTTCCAACAAATCAGATGCTATGTGAACAGGAGTGGGATGTAAGTGGTGGGCTGTCACTGGTGACCCTCCCAGGGACTTGCGGGGTCCCACTCCCCCGACGCCTGTCTGTGGCGGCCCAGGTGCTCTAGACCCTATGTTCCCAGTGGGCAGTTCTTGGGCAGTCATTATGGTCTTTCTTCTGCACACTCCCTCAGCTCCTGTTCCTCTTTTTCTTGCACAAAACCCAACCCAAGTTCAACCCAGCCTTCTATCCACTCTGCACTGTACCCATGCAGCATTATGGGGCCAAAAAAAAAAAAGTAGAACTGTACAGTCTCCATTACTGGTCTCATTTGAAGTCCTTGGCCATGAAATTCAAGTGAGCTGGAAGATTATCAGATCATACTGCACAGTACAGTGCTTCTCAACCCATTATACTTTATCACCTCCCCTGAGGAGTCTTTCTAAACACTTTTTCTTACTCATCTCCCTTTGAGATGTTTATACCAGAGGTATGCTTCTATATATTTTCATATATGGTGGCCTTTTGGAGGGCTACACAAAGAATATCTAGGATTTTTCTCCTTCCCCTGGAAAACAAATGTTCACCTGCTTAGGAATATTACCTTCAGAACAATGCACACTCTAGTCTATTTACTGTCCCACTCCCGCTCTCCCAGAGGGCTGGCTCCTATTTTGTTTGTGGTCTCAGCCTCTGAAAGCTCCACCTTCTTCCATGTGTTCAGCTGGTAACGCTGCTCCTCACTATCCCAGGTGCTGGAGAAACCAGAGGGCCCAGACCACTGGCCCACCTCTTGCCACGGCTCCCTCACGACGCTGCAGACCGACCCTCATGGCTCATCCTTACGTACTGTTTCTCCTTCTCCACACAGCACATCCCCTTCTCACTTACACCGCACATTTTTACTCTCCCGGATCAGTACTACCATAAACTTAAAGACAAGCTGTTATTTCACTAATCTTTAAAAAAAATTGTTTCATCAAGTCTCCAGCAGGCAACAAATGACACATGCAAACTGGGTAATTAAGAAGAAGTTCATGAAGGGAAGACTTTACAAGACTGTTTACAATCTTGCTGGCAGGGCTGAAGACACACTGCAATCAGGCATTGTGGTGGGCAGAATAAGGGCCCCCAAAGATGTCCACATTCTAATTCTCAGAACCTAGGAGACTAATACAAGCATATTGGAGAAACCTCGATGTGGTGGCACTGGGAAGCTGTTACCACTTGACTGAAGAGGCAAGAAGTGGGAGCGGTTACTGGAAGCTGGAGAAATAGCTGCAGGCAGCAGTTGTCAATCACAGTAGACAATCCAGTCTACCCGCAGCACCGAGGCAGGGAAGGAGTTTAGGAACAATCGTCCCAACCACCCTCTCCCCAAAGTCATTCCTTCTCCCTATCGGCCAAGTTCAACCAGAGCTGAGGCTCAGGAAACATCTGAGGCAGTCCAGGCAGCCCAGCCTTATGGGCATAAAGCCAGTGGAAAGAATAGAAGATGGGTTTCTTGAGGGGCAACAGAAAGTGCCCATCATGATGTTATTCCATCCTCCTTCCTCCACAAGCTGCTGCTTCACTGTGGCCTTTTCAGCAAGTTCTCCTGCAGCGTTGTCTGGTTTCCATGACCCGGGCCCTGTAGCTTTCATTCTCCTCCCGGCTGGGAAAAGTCTCCAGCGACCTCCACATCGCTAAGCCTTCTCCTCTTGCTGTCACTCCTCTCTTCTTTTAGCTCCCAGGAACCTGGGTTCTCCTCCCACTGCTATCTGTCCTCTGCAGTTTTGTGTCAGACCTCCATCTTCTGCACATTCCATTCATCTGGGGCTCTGCTTCCTATTAATACTCACTCCCGCATGTGTCTCATCCAGACTTCCGTGATGTTGGCTTCCAGATTTACCTCTGAGACCAAGCATCTCATAAACTACAACCATGTGGATACAGCTGTTCGCTGAGCACCTCCTCCTGGATGTCTCCGAGACCTGCTCCCACTTAGTACGCCCCAAACTGATGTCCGCTGGGAACCCTGCCTGTGGTTCCCGTATCAGATGGTAGCTTCCCCATCTTTTCATTTGTTCAGGCCAAAACTGCTGGAATCATCATGACTCTTCCCTTTCTTTTATACATCATACCCAGTGTAGCAGCAAATGCTGTTTGTATCTTCAAAATATTCTAAATATGATGGACTCCTACCAGTTTCACTGCTGCTCTCCTGATCTGTGTCTCCATTGTCTCTTTCCTCAGTTTTAGCATTAGTTCACTAACTTGCCCCTTTGATTCTAGCTTTGACTACTCACAGTCCATTAAAAAGTGATTCGTCATTATTGAAGTCAACACTCCTTTATACGAAATGAAACCCTTCCACGACTCCCTTTCTGGTTTATAGCAAATGCCAGAGTCTTCATCGTGGCCTCCAAAGCCCTACATGATCTAGCCCTCGATGGTCTGTCTACCACATCCCCCTCAAAGTGCCCTCTCTGACTCTGCTCCAACCATATCAAATGTGTTCTCACCTTATGGCTTTCAACTGGCCATTCTCTGCCTGGATGCCTTTCCTCAGAGTTTCTGAATGACTAGCTCCCTTATGTTCTTTAAGCCTGTACTCAGAAATCATCTTCTCATTGCATCCTACCCTGAAAACCCTAACAGCACTCTCAGCATTCACTAGCTAGTTTAATCCACCATATAATTTATGTGTTTATTATGTTTATGGCTTTTTGGTCCTGTTCCATAAATGGCATATTGTCTAGGCTGTTAATTGATTGTATGAAGCACCTGGACTGTGTTTAGCTCCTAGTGACACTCTCCTAAATGAACTAAAGAAAAAAATATTTGAGTCAAGGTGATCACCTAGGAGGAATGTAAGTCTAGGCAAGAAATCATGACAGTTGAGCTGGGAAGAGGCAATGCAAAGAGAAAGGAAGTAATGTATTTAAAAGACTTTCTGTCAGTCTAGTAAGTGATGTATATGGGTCATAAAACAAATACCAGGAGCAAAAAGCAGTGAAGTAAAGCATATTGCAGCCCTGTGGGGAAGTGGGGGTCCCTATGGCCAGGATCCTCACTGAACTTAAACCACCTGATGATGTACCTGGCCTGTTGCTAGGCTACCGCTTCCATAGCTTTAGGCAATAAGCTATTACTGCACTTATAGAGGGCTCGGCCCAGTGCTCTGGGTGGAGGCAGAGACACTAGTGCTTGACTTACCGCTGGGAGAACAAGCCGGGTAATAAACCCTTTCACTCCCAAGAACGTTTTGCTGTCAATTTCTTTGGTCACATTAAACCCATAGCGAGCTTGCCCGGGGCTGAAACCCATTGGCAAGACAAGCCCTCTGTGAACAAGTAGGTAAAACAGGATTGGACATGTGTTGAAGGACTCATGAGACTGGCTCCAGATATGCTGGAGGAATGTCTTCATAAAGATTCCTCATTGGCAGACATGACTCCAAACCTAGTACTCATCTAATATCTATAAAATGGGAGCTGAGTAAGTGAATGTCTATGTTTCTGCAGTACGATCATGCTGGCAAGGTCCCTACAGCCAGATTTGCCCAGATGGTGACACCTACAATAACATACCTAGATCAGGCAGTGTTGGAATAATGCCTGCCAAGATCAGACCCCTCTCCTGATATCCTGACCTGGGGAGTCCTTTGCCTGAAGGAGCTCCAGCTATTGGACTTCACTTAGGTTCCCAGGGAGATTCCTGGGATCTTACATTGTGCAAGATCCATCCTGGCGGCTTCCTAAAAGGCCACGAGTGAAATATGCCATAATTCTGTAAGGCTCTGGTGATTAGCTGATCTCACATTCAGTACAATGAGCTGGACTTTAATAGTGCCAGCTTGTGCAAAATATGCCAGTGACCATCTTAAATGTTTATGTGAACTAAGCCATTTGAACTTCACAATGCCCACACATTATTACTTTATAACACCCAAATCTCTTAAAGGTAATGTGCTCTCAGCAAGTAATTGGTGCCTCAAAGCAAACTCTTTTCTGACTACATTGCCATAGAATCCAAGCTAAGCCTGTGGACATGAGATGATGTCATTGCTAAGAGGCAGTAAATATCTGAGAAGTGAATTTTTGTTAAAACATCATGATAGAGCATCCTAAAATATTTAAGAAGTGGTGGAAATGCCCACCATGCACATAATGAGCTTGTTTTTTTCTTAAATATTTTCTATACAAACTTTACTAAGCCCTTTAAAGTATTTTTAACTACTAGTCTTAGATTCAATCATCTATTAACTCACCAAGTTGCAAAAGTGTTCCTGGAAAAGCTAGAATATTATGGTCATTTCTTGATATTAGGGAGTCTTCAGGATAGCAGGGAAGACAGGAAATAAAATTTAATAAGAGATGCATCAATATATATGTGTCCCACCCACTGTCACTGGAGCACAGAAGTGAAGTGGGCTCATTGCTGACACTTCAGGGAAGATTTCACATGTGGTCAAAGGTCTTGATATCTTCCCACCATTTTCTACAAGTCAGTGATATCCTATGAGATACCAGCATCAGTGCCAGCAGGAGCGTCTCCTAACTGAAGCAGTCAATCAGGAGACATCACATACTGCCTTCTTTTCCTGAAGATGTCCAATGCGTCCAAACACAAGAAAGAATTGTGATAAATAAATCAGCCTGTGTTTAATCTAGCACTTTTCAGACTCATTGTACCAGAAAACACTTTTCTCTTGGAATATTCAATAACTTTCTGGATGGTATTATTAGTCCACAAAACACCACTCTAGACATTCCATTTCTGTGTAATAAGATTGTTTTTTGGATTTAGAAGACATGTTGAGTATTTAAGTGTCATAGTTGAGGACAAAAATGCCAAAATAGTCCCACTTAATCAACATATTAGTCAATAATTAAGACTATTTCTCGGATAAATTTTGAATATTTATATTTGCCCCTCACTTGTACTCTGATAAAGGAAAAAAAGAATTGCATTCTACCACAAAGAAGTTTGAAGCTTTATTTCTCATTTAAAATTTTATTGTGGGGAATAATAATTTTCTTCAAGTAAATTGATTTGTTTTACCAATAACATGGCCTATAAGAAAATCAGAATGGATCCAGGTTCACACTAATAAAACTTTTGCAACTATAGTCAGTCTTTTGTATAATTATACTTGTAAGGAAAACATCTTTTGGATGATAAAGAATTCCAATTCATATGTTCATTAATTAATAATCTTTACATGCAGTATTAGTCATTGATGGGTATTCATCACAACATTAACACTATATTCACAGCAGGCAGTTGTTGATCATTGGCAGAATCCAGATTATGTGAACCAGGAAACTGATTCATGAGTGTTTACAAAATATATAAGGTAAAAAGTAAAAATAACTCTTTTGGTATTTATTTGTCAATCACATTCTTATATTATAATGTCTCCATGTATGAAAACAAAACAAATTGTTCCTATAAGAGTTTATCTACAGATATAAAATATTTAGTTTTCATACTCTTGAGATCAACTCAATTCAGGTGAGTTTCCTGTTATTCGATATATTTCCTCACACCATTCTTAGCTTCACATCATCTCTATAAGATCCTCAGAGAGGCTTTATGAATATCATTTTCAGTTTGGGTAGCTCTAACCGGATACCCTGCTTCTTAATTAAAGGAATTCAAGGGTAGCATATTCCTGTTTTAACTCAAGGTTAATGGGACTCATATTCACTTCCAACGGATCTGTAAAAGAGGTAACATGAGCCCCTTGGTTCATAAGGCAGACTCATGACAAATATCCAACTCTGTTTTGTAGATAAGCTCTTCATAATCCTTTTGAATTAAATAAAACATTTTTATTATAAACATTCATTTATTCATTTATCCAAGGTCCAATTTGCAGAGAAAAAACTTTGGTCACAATTATGCTTGCAGGAAAGGCAACGGGGTTAAAGGAGAATATTTCCCATATATAACTGTGCAGCATTGCTATGGACTCAAGAAAAAGTGAGATGGGAGAGTGGTAACTGGAGCCCATGAAGATGATAAGTCACGTTGTGCACACACACTGCGGTGTGTTGTTCCATGTGTATGCTCTTGGCCACATCCATTATGAATTTAGGAGTCACTGTTAAGGCACTTTAGTGAATATTCATGAAATACAATTTTTTACAAGTGTGACTGGCATTTAACCATCTAGAGGGTCATCCACAGTGTTCGGATGGAGTTTTATAGGATCTTTCCTAGATAAATGTCCTTTTATGGACAAATTTTATTCCTTGTTTTCAATGTCCTAACTCAAAAGGATGATGGCAATAATATGTACTTACATAATCCCTTTCTTTCAAAAAATTAAAGTATTTGGAGAATCATCTAACTGAGTGTCAAAAATCATTGTGACGTCTTAAGCGGATGGATGTTATCATGCCATGTTTTTAAGCATATATAAATCATTCTTCTATGGAACTTGTTTGGGAAATGGAAGAACACTGAAAAACCTCAGAATCATAAGGCCAGGTATCCAGCTTGTAGGTGTGCTGCCAACACCAGGTGCTTTTAGGTGGACGTCTTCATTCCTGCCGCCTGTCACAGAACCTGTGTGGGCTCTGAACTCACTCTACCCAAGGTCCTTTGGGCATGCGCCTCAACAACCACTTTTATTTGAGTGGTCCTACTTTTCTCTGTTGGGATAACAGGAATATTAAAAATATTGTTTACATCACTCTAAGACTTTGATTTAATATAATGAATACATTTATTAATATTCTTAAAGGTTGTTCAAGAGCAAAAGTGACTATATTAGTTTCCAGGGCTACCATAACAGTACCACAAACTAATGGGCAAACAGTAGAAGTTTATTGTCGTACAGTTCTGGAGGTAGGAAGTCCAAAATCAAGCTATCACAGGCTGGCGCCTTGTGAGGGCTGTGAGGGCGGTGATCTGCCCCAGAGTGCTCTCCTTTGCTCGTAGGTGGCGTTCTCTCTGTGTCTTCACATCGTCTTCCCTCTGTATGTGGCCGCCTCTGTGTCCGAGGTTCCCCATTTGTATAACGACACCAGTCAAACTGTATTAGGCCCCACCGTACTTCAGTTAGACCTCATCTTAACTGATTACGTCTGCATGACCGTATTTCCTAATAAACCCGAATTCCAAGGTACTGGGTATTAGGACTTCATTGTCTTTTGGGGGACCTAATTCAACCCATAGCAGTAATCTAGAAAGTATCAAACACTGTGAGGATTAATTGAATCTGGAAGTGAAATGTTCTCTTTGTAACAAGCACATTCTTTGTCCTTGGATTCCCTAGTGGCCTTCAGGATCAGTGTCCTCTTCCAAGTGGACTGCTTGCATTCACTGAGAAGGAAACAGGCCAGAGGCAGGCACTCCTCAATCTGTATGACCCACTGACTGGCAGCCTTAACATCATCTGGGAGCTGAAAAGGAATTGAGGTTCCTGGGCCCCGCCTCAAACCTTCTGGATCAAAATCTCTTGGGGAGGAGCCCAGGACTCATTTCACAGCCCCTCCAGGTGACTCAGATGACACTGAAGTTTGGCATGCACCAGATGGGCCAAATCAGCCCACAGCTCATGGATGGTATAAAAATCATGTTCCTATAGGATCAAAGCCAATGAAGAATAATCTCACACTGTGACACTTCTGAATGACTCAACAGTGTGCTGTATTTTTTAAATTATTGATGCTTCTGAACAGTCTTGATATATATATATATATATATATATGTCTTCTTCAACTATTCCCTAAGGATAGATATAGCAGTTTCCCCTTGTATTGGCCAAAAGCCACCATGCATACTGAAAACTGGAAACTATATGTCTATATCTATATCTGTCTATCTATACATATATATAGAGAGAAAGATAAGATCTACCCGTTGCAACAAGAGATAAATTTACTTGGTTGTTATTCTGACATTTTAAAATATGTATATCAATACCTTCACTAAAAAAGACCTGCAGGAAATTCAAGGAAATATATTTTGAAATTATTTGTAACAGGTCATTGGCAAGACATTTGGCTTGTGATTTCAATAAATGTTATTAATTTAAAAGAAGCCAAACATTTATAGATATGTATACATGCACATGTTAATATAGACATATGTTATTTCCTTGCTGTGCCAGCTGAGAGGATCCAGAGTAACTAAACCTGATGTCAGTGAGCCCAGATCTTGGTTTAAAACACCACTTTCCAGTAAAAGGAACCAGGACTCCTTGCAGAAATGGTTGATTGTTGGACTGGGGCAGGAAATAAATAAGGGGAGGATGGAGCATCTTGTAGTAACACAAAGAAAGAAAATTCTAAGATATGCACACACACACACACACACACACACACACACACACACAATGATTACAATGATGGGGTATGTCAGAAGGACACATGAGTCTTAAAAGATGCCCTGATTGGCAAGGCTGAAAACTTTGAACAATAAAATTAATAAAATAATATTGGATTAAAGTCCAAGTCTAAAATAAATATCCATGAGTCTCTACTGATATAAATAAATGATTGAATAAATAGGAAAAAATTGGACAAATGCCCCATGCATAGTAGTTACAAGTAATTTATGTATGTAGATATTATTCCCTCAAGGAAGTGGAGACTAACTCCTACTCCTCAAATGTGGGTTACACATAGTGACTTCCTTCCAAGGAGCACAGTATGGAAAAAGGGAAAAAATAGTTTCACAGAGCAGACGTCTTGAGAGACACTATATCAGACAACGAGATCAAGATCAATGCCAATACGTTATACAATGTTGGTACATGTACCCTTCATATGATGTGATGAGAATGACTCTCCACCTCTAGTGTCTTCCTCCCAGAATCACATAACCCCACATAACCTCGAATATGAGGAAAACGTCAAACAAATCACAATTGAGGGATGTTCTACAAAATACCTCACTACTCCAAACTGTCAAGGCCATCCCAAACAAGTGAGGCCTGAGAAACTGTCACAACCACTTAAAGTCAATAGTTTATCCTGACTAAGATGCTGGAACAGTAAAAAGCCATTAGGCAAAAAATAAAGAAATCTGAAAAAAATATGGATTTTAGTTACTAATGTATCAATATTGGCCCACTAATCATAGCAAATGGACCATACCAATGTAATACATTATTAATATTTTCCTTGGGTTGGAGTGACAGTAAGATTCAATTATTCAGGCCCTAGGGGCTAGAATACCAGAGAGAAAGGAAGGAAAGAGAAATGAACTCTATGCTCTATATATTTTCTGAATCCTGAAATGGAAGAGAAATAGGTTAAGAAGGCAAGAAAAAGCCTCTAAGAAGCAGAATACAGCCTAAGGGTCCATCAGTGTTGGGAAGACAAAATTTATCCTTGAAGAGGAGCCCAGGAGGAGGGGCCTTGGTGAACATGCCACGCTCTGTTGGAATCCCGGGAGAGCTGTCCCTAGAACAAGTGAGATCTGCAAGAAAAATCTGGTCAAACTATAACTCAAGCTTGGGTAACCCCAGTCTCCAATTGTGTTAAAATGATTAGCCCCACATTTATTGACCGAAAAGAAAATGATGAACTTTCTTTGAAAGATAATAATCTTCATACAAATTTTCATACCACATGTGTTTTGTTGCCAAATGAACAAAACCCAAAGGAAAAATAATAGGGAATAGACACAGACCCGTAGGTATTAAGATATTGGAGTTATCCAAAAAAGACTTTAGTAAGGCAGTAACTAATATTTTTAAAAGAACAGAGGAAAAGAGAAAATGACAAATGAAAATATGAAATGTAGATAATTAACAAATATTAATATAATTTATTAATAATACAAATTTATTAGTAAACAATAAAACAAATTTCACCAGAAAATAGGAATTAGAAAAAAGAAAAACATTCAAATGGAAATTTTAAATGAAAATTCAAGAATTTTAATTAAAAACACAAAAGATAAATTCAATAATAAATTACTAGATAAAAGAAAAATATGACCAGTTAACTATAAAACAGATTGATATAAAATATTAAAACTGAAGAAAAGGAGGAAAAATAATGAGTTAAGTGTGAAATAAATATGTGGGATAGGATATAAAGTTTTAATATGCATGTAATTGGTAAAAAAAAAAAATTAAAAACTAAGTGTAGTTGGAATCCCAGAAATGTCAACCATAGAAAATGGGTTAGAAACAATATGTATAGAAATAATGACTTTGAATTATGCTAGATAGATAAAAACATGAAATCACACACTCAGAAATACTTGTGAACTCCAAAGGATGAATGATATAAAGGAAACTACTGAACCATTAAAGGCCAAAGGCAGACTTTAAGCATCTAGAGAAAAAAAAAACACATTACCGTCAAAGGAGCAAAAGTAACACATACATATGACTTTTCACCAGAAATCATGGTGACTAAAAGACGATGGAATTCAAAGTGTGAAAAGAAAGAGTATTTTACACCCAACAAACCAGCCAATAAAAATAAAGTTAAAATAATGATGTTTTTAGGCCAAGGGAAAACAGGGAGAGAGATTGTGTTTGTGATCTCTATAGCATGCTGCTGCTATCTTCTGTGAGATATTTGCATGCTAAGCCATTTCCTTACCGTATCAGGGCTACCCATCATGTTCATTTCAACCTAAGTCCAGTTATCTAAAATCACTTGGGCAGGACGCCAGCGTTTCTTTGTCCTGAATGTCCAGGCATCTAAGAAAGCTTGTGAAAAAGAACCAGAAATGTAAGCTGGGCTTACGGAATTGCATGGTTACAGTGTGTTCAGAACACACTCAAAAGTGGCTTTGTAGGAGGCAGCCGTAGCAAAGGCTTTTGACTTCAAAGTAGGAGATCAAGTCAGAAGCCTGGGGCCCAAAATTAACTGCATGAGTAGCTTTTCCCCTGGTGCCTGTCTTATTACAAAGCCCAAAATAGGCCCCCGAAGAGAATAAAGTTGTTATAGTCAAAGTAACCATGAAAAAGAGCTGCTCTTCCATGACTACAGCAAAGGCCACACAGTTTGATGTGGATATTTGATCTTTTTGAAGTTCATTAAAGCTTTAGGTTTAACAGCTTCTGTAATTCTCCAAACTCCCCCACTCAAAGTTATTCTCTATGTGAAGTTTTATATATCTAATAGGTAGCTCTTGCTCCAGCTGATATTTTAAAATATTTTCTCCAACAGTGCCCATGGCAAAGAGTGAGCACAAAGGTTAGGAGTGCTGGAATCAGACTGGTCTGAATGCAGTGTCACCACCTTCCTGCCTCTGACCTTGGGCAACCTCTTTGACTCAGCCATGCATATCTCTCATGAATGAGAAGGAAACTGCCTTCTCCTTTATATGGCTGTTTTGAATTTAAATGAACTAACATATGTACATGTGTAATTGTCATCCATATATGTAAATTTTCTCCATTATTATTGTCTTAGTGTACTTCCTGTGAAGGAGAATGATGAGATTTACACATTTGCTTTATTTAATAAATGTCCACTAAATCAGCTGTTACACTTCATTCAATGAAACATGTTTTAACAGAGCATTGTAGTGAGATTCATATCTTGAATGCAAATAGGAATGTATATTTGAAATAGCTCCAGTAGGAGAAACTCTAAAGCGGTTTCTTCTTGTCTTTTGTCATATTTGTCTGAGTACAATCTGGATAATAAATCAGTCTGGGTTTTAGAGTCAGTATTTTTAAAATAGCGACAGTGTCTTTGTTCATAAGATTGAGAGAAAAATCATTCAAACCCACTGTGAGTCATCCTCCTCTAATTTAGAGAGAAAATGTGAAAAAATGGCTGCTTGGTTGAATGAACTGCTCATCCACTAAGAAAATTGAAATTCTATGATACAAATCACATCTGGCTAAGTCTGTTCTTTTAAAATCAGATTTAATTAATTACTCCTTAAAGACAAAATTATCTTTCCATAGGACCTGAACAAATTATAACTTTTAGTATGTGATGGCAATGTAATTCATACATACACCATTTTATGGTTTTCATTTGCTTCTCGCCTTGTACTTTGAGGAAGGTGGAACATGTGCCAATATCTTTATTAACGAATGAAGGACTGAATTTCAGGAAGATCGTGAGCATGGCCCAGAGCAACACACCCAATACATGCTACAGCTGATGTTAAACCATTTCCCTGGGAGGCTGGTAGCTTTTCCATGACATCACTTCTACAAAAAGTTAACTTTCCTTCCCGTAGCTAACTCTTAGTTTTCAGAAGAGTTTATTTCTCTAGTCAAGTGTTGGGTTAAACTTTATTGTTTGGTATATTCCCTGGCATGGATAATATATATCTTTTTTTCATTATGGAATTTTATTACTGCTTCTAATAATTTGATCAGAAGAGTTTTAAATCTCTACATTGATGTAAGGGGATATGATAGTGTAAAATTATTTAAACATTAGTATTGAAATTTAGAACTCTGGCAAGGAATGCTCTAGTATAGCACCAGGTTTAAGATGCAGCTAACGTCTTATTGTTTTATATGCTTCTTTATGTTGCTACAACCCTTTAAAGTAGTTATGCTATTGTACCCATTATGCAACTGGAAAGCCTGAATCTTAAAAGTATCCTTGTTCATGAAAAACAATGGCAAGCCATCCTGGCATGGCTTCAAGGTTGTTATTAAGTGTTCCTATTAAGTGCATCATTCTAGAAAGTGCTAGAGGAGCTCTGCTTAGGACAAGTCAAATAACTCTCCCAGCCCCGTGCTAATGCCACCTGGAGTACTTGTTCTTGTCTACATCCTAGAAAGCACTGCATACCCCACTCCTTCCCATTCCCTCCCATGCCAACCTGCTTAGCTGTCATCATCCCTACTTCTTAAGCTTTAAGATCTTTCAGTCAGGAAGCCATATTTAGAAATCCCTCAAAAACGAGGCTAAGTAGGACAACTATTTACTTCCACAGTGTCTTAACCTTGTCCCAAGGTAGCACTTACCACATTGCACTGTATTGTGATTGGAAGCAAACAGCAAATGTGAGATACAGTTGATAACAAGAACTCTGGAGCCATCCTGCCTGGGCTTAAATTCCAGGCTTACACTTACAAGTTGTGTCGTCTTGAACAGTTATCTCTGAGACTCAGTTTTCTCTGTAAAATGGGGAGGACAGTACTAGTGTCTGCCTCATAAATAAGAATATTGCAAGGATTAAAGGATCTTGAAAACATTCAGTAATAATAGCTCAGCATTAATTTTATGTATGTCTCCCAATGAATTAACCAATTGTATCCCACAGATCTAACAAACTAGTTACCTCAAAGAACGTACTTGGTAGACAAATGAATGTTTGGAGAACAACCATTTGTTTAACAAACAAGTGGGAAAGACAAATATTCCACTTCATAAACATTTAGTTTGTCATCTTAGTACATTAAGGTGATATAATAGAAAAGAAAATATGTTTTGAAATTTTAGTAGTATGCTTAACCCCTTATTTATAGTTTCATGATTTAAAATTAATTAATAAGGGTCACTTTAATCTACTTTGCACTTTAAAGATAATACTAACTTTGGCATATGGATACAAATATCTGAACTAAAATTTGTGAAAGGAACACAGAAGATTAATTTATTTAGTTATTTGATATAAATGTTTATAGACCAGCACAAGCACATGGTTTACCACAATTTCATTTTCTATGAAAACCCGGATACTTTTGGCAGGATTTATATTTAAGAAGTCCACATTGCTTATGGCATGAGACCTATTGCAAGGCTGACTGCCTAAGTAGGGAATTCATTCCTTAATTATGAATCCCCAAAGGGGTCAGAAGCGTAAGTTGTTAATGTTCATCCAGAAGATACATGTCCAACACACCTGAGGATTTTAGTCTGGTTTCCTTTTTGTGGTTAAATTAACATAGTCTGGAACTGCAAGCCCGGTTGCCAAGATAAGTAATGTTTGCCAGCCAGAGCCAGCCCTCTGTTACATGGGGAGATGTCAACAGCACAGAAGCGTATCAATCAGATGACCTGGGTGGCCCTCCTCTTTGTCCAGTGACACTTCTCTTATCCATCCTATTTCTACTGGTCGTCGCTGGACACATCGTGCAGAAAGTACTTCCTTACAAATGCCAGCATTCCCTGGAAAATCCCCTGTTTTTGGATGCTGCTCCTGTCACTGTGCATGCACTCGCTGAGAGGGGGATAAGAACAGCTGCCCCACCTTCCCGGCTCGCCCCCTCGCGCCCCTCCCCGATCTCTTCATTACGCCTTGCCTTGCTCCTACCCCTGCCTCCTGGCCATTGAGAAGCCTGAGGTCAGAGTCAAGATCCTTTGGGTTTGATGGTCCACCTTCTCCTTTTGATGTGCTCTAAAACAAGAGACTCATTCAACTATCAGAACACAGTATAGTTGCACCAGTATTTCTGCTGGGGCGTTGGGTATTTTCTGCCGTCTTGTCCCCACCGCAACAAAGAATTGAAGGGCAGAGACACAGTAGTGAAGCAAAGTAAAGGCTTTATTTGAAGTTACTTAAAGAGAGAAAAAGTGCAGGCCACCTCAGCGAGGAGAGACGGTCTGAAAGGTTAGAGAGAGAAAGTTTAAGATTACAAGGTTGCGCACTTGGAAAGTGTGGGTGACCTCACAGAGAGGAGTGCCCCAAAATGTTGGGGGTTCCCCCATTTTAAGGGCTTTTTTCAGGTATGTGACAAAGGGCTGGGGGTGTGGACTTGTTAAGTGGTATCAGTCCTCCAGGTAATTCTGTAAAATTAGCTTAACATGAGAAATTTACTGCTCTTGTTCCCTCCCAGGACAGCAGCTTCCTGATTTGGGAGCACATCAGTTAAGACCATCTGCCCTTCCTCCAAAGTGGCCTGAGTTATTGTCCATTTGCTAAAGAGTATGTTAAGAGTCTTACTTCTTAACTTCTTGGGTTTTTTAAAATGCAATTTTAGCTTTAAAATGGAATCTTCCTGTCTTTATTATGTTGTTTATAGGTGAGCCTGCATGCTAAATTATTTGCCCAGGGTGCAAATTACTTGATTAGGGCTGAAGGAGAAAAAACAGCATACAGGTAGGTTAAAAAAATCAGCTGGGCCTGCATGATTAGCACAATAAAGGTACTTATGCTGAGGTACCCTCCTTTATCTAGGGAATATTCCAACATTCTAGGCCAAGTTACTCTTCGCTTTTTTAGCTTTAACTGATTAACTCATTAACACTGGGTCCTTTTTTAGTGGGCTTTCCTGGCCTTATTCTTTTCCAACCCCACTCATATCTAGTTTCCTAACATTTCAATAGTTTTCCAACCACCTGGCCCTTGGAAGAGCCCCCTCACACCCCCTTTGCCCTGCTCTGCTGCTGGTCCAGGTGGGTAGTCCATGTGAGCCCAGCCCCACTCTGCTCTGGGGTCACATCTGCATCAATTCACAGATGACCTGGGTCACTCTTCTTAGAGTGCATACAAACTGTGAGTCAAACTGCTTGCTCTTCCTACCGAAGCAAAGAACATAATTCAAGAAGCCACACAGTGAGGAAGAGCTTACACTGAAATAATAACTACAAGGACACCCTGGTAATACCCTGTGTTCTTATTTCAAATGCATGGGAAATGTTGGGCAGTTTCCACCCCTCTTAACTTTCTCCTCCATTATCCCTTGTAAGTCCAGGGAGAGAAAATCCCAGGGCAAAATACCTCTAAAATGAAAATCAGTCAAAGGGAGAAATAAAGTTTAAAACCTGTTTATTGCTTACAAACTGCAGTCCTGGGCCATCTCTTTCTTTTCTTTTCTTTTTCTTTTGGAATCATTAATCTACAATTGCATGTGCAATATTATGGTTATTAAACACCCCACTTGATCAGGTCCCCCCTACCAACCCCATAACAGTCACTGTCCATAAGCATAGTGCGATGCTGTAGAATCACTACTTGTCTTCTCTGAGTTGTACAGCCCTCCCCTTGCCACCCCAACATTGTGTCTGCTAATTGTAATGCCCCTTTTTCCCCTTTCTCCCTCCTTTCCCACCCATCCTCCCCAGTCCCTTTCCCTCTGATAACTGTTTGTCCATTCTTGGGTTCTGTGAGTCTGCTCCTGTTTTGTTCTTTCAGTTTTTTTTTTCTTTGCTCTTATGCTCCACATATGAGTGAAATCATCCGATACTTGTCTTTTTCGGCTTGGCTTATGTCACTGAGCATAATACCCTCTAGCTCCATCCATGTTGTTGCAAATGGTAGAATTTGTTTTCTTCTTATGGCTGTATAATATTCCATTGTGCATATGTACCACATCTTCTTTATCCACTCATCTACTGATGGACACTTAGGTTGCTTCCATTTCTTGGCTATTGTAAATAGTGCTGAGATAAACATAGGGGTGCATCTGTCTTTTTGAAACAGGGCTGCTGCATTCTTAGGGAAAATTCCTAGGAGTGGGATTCCTGGGTCAAATGGTATTTCTATTTTGAGTTTTTTGAGAAACCTCCATACTGCTTTCCACAATGGTTGAACTAATTTGCATTCCCACCACCAAAGTAGGAGGGTTCCCCTTTCTCCACATCCTCGCCAACATTTGTTGTTGTTTGTGTTTTGGATGTTGGCCATCCTCACTGGTGTGAGGTGATATCTCATTGTGGTTTTAATTTGTATTTCTCTGATGATTAGCGATGTGGAGCATCTTTTCATGTGCCTGTTGGCCATCTGAATTTCTTCTTTAGAGAGGTGTCTATTCATTTCCTCTGCCCATTTCTTAATCGGATTATTTGCTTTTTGTTTGTTGAGGTGTGTGACTTCTTTATATATTTTGGATGTCAACACCTTATTGGCTTTGTCATTTATGAATATATTCTCCCATACTGTAGGATGTCTTTTTGTTCTACTAATGGTGTCCTTTGCTGTACAGAAGTTTTCAGCTTGATATAGTCCCACTTGTTCATTTTTGCTTTTGTTTCCCTTGCCGGGGGAGATATTTTCATGAAGAAGTCGCTCATGTTTATGTCCAAGAGATTTTTGCCTATGTTTTTTTCTAAGAGTTTTATGGTTTCATGACTTACATTCAGATCTTTGATCCATTTTGAGTTTACTTTTGTGTATGGGTTAAGACAGTAGTCCAGTTTCATTCTCTTACATGTAGCTGTCCAGTTTTGTCAACACCAGCTTCTGAAGAGGCAGTCATCTCCCCACTGTATATCCAGGGCTCCTTTATCATATATTAATTGACCGTATATGTTTGGGTTAATGTCTGGATTTTCTATTCTATTGCACTGGTCTGTGGGTCTGTTCCTGTGCCAATACCAAATTGTCTTGATTACTGTGGCTTTGTAGTAGAGCTTGAAGTCAGGGAGCGCAATTCCCCCTGTTTTATTCCTCTTTCTCAGGATTGTTTTTGCATTTAGGGTGTTTTGCGGTTCCATATGAATTTTAGAACTATTTGTTCCATTCAATGAAGAATGCTGTTGGTATTTTGATAGGGATTGCATTGAATCTGCAGATTGCTTTAGGTAGTATAGACATTTTGACAATTTTTATTCTTCCTACCCAAGAGCATGGAATGAATTTCCATTTGTTAGTGTCCTCTTTCTCTTAGGAGTGTATTGTAGTTTTAAGTGTATAGGTCTTCCACTTCCTTCGTTAGGTTTATTCCTAGGTATTTTATTATTTTGGATGCAATTGTGAATGGAATTGTTTTCCTGATTTCTCTTTCTGTTAGCTCATCATTAGTGTATAGGAAAGCAACAGATATCTGTGTTAATTTTGTATCCTGCAACTTTGCTGACTTCAGATATTAGTTCTAGTAGCTTTGGAGTGTAGTTTTTAGGATTTTTTATGTACAATATCATGTCATCTGCAAATAGTGACAATTTGACCTCTTCTTTACCAATCTGGATGCCTTGTATGTCTTTGTTTTGTCTGATTGCTATGGCTAGGACCCCCAGTACTATGTTAATAAACAGTGGAGAGAGTGGGCATCCCTGTCTTCTTCCTGATCTTAGATGAAAATCTTTCAGCTTCTCGCTGTTAAGTATGATGTTAGCTGTGGGTTTGTCATATATAGCCTTTATGATGTTGAGGTACTTGCCCTCTATACCCATTTTGTTGAGAGTTTTTATCATGAGTGGATGTTGAATTTTGTCAAATGCTTTTTCAGCATCTATGGAGATGATCATGTGGTTTTTGTACTTCTTTTTGTTGATGTGGTGGATGATGTTGATGGACTTTCGAATGTTGTACCATCCTTGCATCTCTGAGATGAATCCCACTTAATCATGGTGTATGATCCTCTTGATGTATTTTTGAATTCAGTTTGCTAATATTTTGTTGTGTATATTTGCATCTATGTTCATCAGGTATATTGGTCTGTAATTTTCTTTTTTGGTGAGGTCTTTGCCAGGTTTCGGTATTAGAGTGATGCTGGCTTCGTAGAATGAGTTTTGAAGTATTCCCTCCTCTTCTATATTTTGGAAACCTTTAAGGAGAATGAGTATTATTTCTTCTCTATATATCTGGTAGAATTCAGAGGTGAATCCATCTGGCCTGGGGGTTTTGTTCTTGGGTAGTTTTTTGATTACCGATTCAATTTCGTTGCTAGTGATTGGTCTGTTTAGGTTTTCTGTTTCTAGCTTGGTCAGTCTTGGAAGGTTGTATTTTTCTAAGAAGTTGTCCATTTCTTCTAGGTTTTCCAGCTTGTTAGCATATAGATTCTCATAATATTCTCTTATAATTCTTTGTATTTCTGTGGGGTCTGTCGTTATTTTTCCTTTCTCATTTCTGATTCTGTTTATGTGTGTAGATTCTCTTTTTCTCTTAATGAGTCTGGCTAGGGGTTTATCTATTTTGTTTATTTTTTCAAAGAACCAGCTTTTGGTTTCATTGATTTTTTCTATTGTTTTATTCTTCTCAATTTTATTTATTTCTTCTCTGATCTTTATTATGTCCCTCCTTCTGGTGACTTTGGGCCTCATTTGTTCTTCTTTTTCCAATTTCAGTAATTGTGCCTTTAGACTATTCATTTGGGATTGTTCTTCCTTCTTTAAATAGGCCTGGATTGCAATATACTTTCCTCTTAGAACTGCCTTTGCTGCGTTCAACTGAAGTTGCGGCTTTGTTATTGTTGTTATTAGTCTCCATATGTTGTTTGATTTCTGTTTTAATTTGGTCATTTATCCTTTGATTATTTAGGCGCATGCTGTTAAGTCTCCATGTATTTGTGAGCCTTTTTGTTTTCTTTGTACATTTTATTTCTATCTTTATACCTTTGTAATCTGAGAAGGTGGTTGGTAGAATTTCAAAATTTTTAAATTTACTGAGGTTCTTTTTGTGGCCTAGTATGTGGTCTATTCTGGAAAATGTTCCATGTGCACTTGAGAAGAATGTGTATCCTGCTGCTTTTGGGTGTAGAGTTCTGTAGATGTCTGTTAGGTCCATCTGTTCTAGTGTGTTGTTCAGTGCCTCTGTGTCTTTACTTATTTTCTGCCTGGTTGATCTGTCCTTTGGAGTGAGTGGTGTGTTGAAATGTCCTAAAATGAATGCATTGCTTTCTATTTCCTCCTTTACTTCTGTTAGTATTTGTTTCACATATGTCGGCGCTCCTGTGTTGGGTGCATATATGTTTTAAATGGTTATATCCTCTTGTTGTACTGACCCCTTTATCATTATGTAATGTCCCTCTTTAGCTGTTGCTACTTTCTTTGTTTTGAAGTCTATTTGGTCTGATACAAGTACTGCAACACTGGCTTTTTTTTCATTGTTGTTTGCATGAAATATCTTTTTCCATCCCTTCACCTTTAGTTTGTGTATCTTTGGGTTTGAGGTGAGTCTCTTGTAATCAGCATATACATGGGTCTTGTTTTTTTTTTCATTCTATTTCTCTGTGTCTTTTGATTGGTGCATTCAGTCCATTTACATTTAGGGTGAGTATCGATAGATATGTATTTATTGCCATTGCCAACTTTAGATTTGTGGTTACCAAAGGTTTGGGTAGCTCTTTACTATCTAACAGTCTAAGTTAACTTTCTTGTTAAGTTATTATAAACACAGTCTGATGATTCTTTATTTCTCTCCCTTCTTATTCTTCCTCTTCCATTCTTTATATACTAGGTGTTTTATTCTGTAGTCTTTTACATTTCCTTTGACTGTTTTTGTGGATAGTTGATTTTACTTTTTGCCTTTAGTTAGTATTTGGATGGTCTGCTTTCTTTGCTATGATTTTATTTTCTCTGGTGACATCTTTTTACCCTTAGCAGTGCTTCCATCTAGAACAGTCCCTTTAAGATATCCTGTAGAGGTCGTTTATGGGAGGCAAAGTCCCTCAGCTTTCACTTGTCTGGGAATTGTTTAATCCCTCCATCAAATTTAAATGATAATTGTGCTGGATACAATATTCTTGGTTCAAGGCCCTTCTGTTTCATTATGTTAAATGTATCATGCCATTCTCTTCTGGCCTGTAAGGTTTTTGTTGAGAAATCTGATGATAGTCTGATGGGTTTTCCTTTGTAGGTGATCTTTTTTCCCTCTCTAGCTCCCTTTAATACTCTGTCCTTGTCTTTGATCTTTGCCATTTTAATTATTATATGTCTTGGTGTTGTCTTCCTTGGGTCCCTTGTGTTGGGAGATCTGTGGGCTTCCATGGTTTGAGAAACCATTTCCTTCCCCAGCTTGGGGAAGTTTTCAGCAATTATTTCTTCAAAGACACTTTTATCCCTTTTTCTCTCTCTTCTTCTTCTGGTAGTCTTATAATGTGAATATTGTTCCGTTTGGATTGGTCACACAGTTCTCTTAATATTCTTTCATTCCTAGAGATCCTTTTCTCTCTCTCTGCCTCAGCTTCTCTGTATTCCTGTTCTCTGATTTCTATTCCATTAACAGTCTCTTGCACCTCGTCCAGTCTGCTCCTTAGCCCCTTGATTGCTTGTCTTATTTTTGCATTTTCTTTCCTTACTTCCTCCCTTAGCTCTTGTATATTTCTCTGTAGATCCATCAGCATGGTTATGACTTTTATTCTGAATTGTTTTTCAGGAAGATTGTATAAGTCTATGTCATCAGGCCCCTTCTCTTGGGTTGTCTGGCTAATCTTTGTCTGGGCCATATTCTTCTGTCTTTTGATGGCGATAGAAGTGGTCGCTGGTAGTCACCACGTGTGTCAGCTGGGAGAACAAAGTCCCTTCCTGCTTGTTGTTCTCCTTGCCCTTCTCAGCGGCCTGAGGTGTTTTCCAGCACACCGGGAGGCAGTCTCTGGGATAATCCCCAGAGCTGCCTGTGTGCGGGCCTCCTCAGCTTAACCTATAGCACTGTGGGGGTTTGCAGTCTCTTTGGGTGCGTTCTGGTCCCCTTGGTGCCATATGGACCTGGTTCTGCGGCTCCTCCCGCTTAGCTGCACCCCAGCCAGTAGTAGATTCTGCGAGGTTGCTGTGGGCGGCCCCTCCTCCACTCTTCTGCAGCAGCGGTGGCTCTGGACCCTTTGCCGCTTTGGCCGCGCGGGGCATGGGGAATGAATGGCAGGCTGCTGATCTCTGTGGGAAGCCTTGGCGCGGCTGCTTTGCCCGGCCACTGGTCAGAGGGTCCAAAATTCCCTAAGACTCCCAGCCCGCTGGGCCAAGTGCACTGGGACCATTTGTCACTTTAAGACTTTAAAGAAAAAAAGTGCGCGCTTTTCTTTTGTCTCAGGGAGCCAGCTGAGACAGGGCCGTCTCTTTCTTTCCTGCTGGGGCAGAAGCATGCAAGACCTTCCTCTAACCTCTCAGGTTCAGATAAGTCCTTGGTCACCCAGGTAATTACCCATTGAAATGAAGATGAAACTCTCTCCATTCCTGAGGAAAACCTATTGATATGCAAATGCACTAAAGCCATATTTCTCTCCACCCCTGAACAACTGTTGATATGCAGATGCACTAAAGACAGGTGATATATTCTGGAATATTACAATTTTACCCACAGGCCACCCCCCAGAAATCCCACCTCACAATCTATTTGATCCCCCTCTTCCACAGTGGTCCCTGGATGAGAAAACTGGAGCATTATGACCAGACTAATGACATAACAATAGCAACAGCAATAAAATCATGGAATCCTCAAGCCAGAGGATTCAGCCTATGCAGATTAAGTAAATGTGCTTTACAGCACAATCTCTCACTAAGCACAAAATTTATTTAATACACTGACACACTATTATTATCACTTGCTACACTTGTTTACTCATTCCTAACAACCATGCTAGTTTACTCACAAAACTTTTACCGAACATTAGACAAAGTCAAGTCTCTCTTTAAGCATTTTTTTTGACAATAGCAACAAAACCATTATAATCCTCAAGCCAGAGAATTCAGCTAGGTTCAAAGCCCCATGCAGATTAAGTCCAAAGCTCGTCTATTCCAGCCATTACATGGCAGCTGCAACCAGGGGGTGTATCCAGACCACAAAGACTGTAGAAGAAAATTACTGTGATCTTTGGAGGCCACTGTGCTGTTACTCCAGAAATACACAGGACACCAGCTTTCAGGCCTTTCCTCCATGGTGACAGAAGGACCAGCCATCACTGGTCCATGTGTTGAAATGTCCAGGGCCACATCCATTTAACAGCATATAATTTCACACTGTATTCCTAATTGCTGCACCCATCTTTGCAACGCATGTCCAGTAAAGTGGGTGACTTGATCGCTCTCAATCACTAGTGGCCGGCCTTCGGCTGCAAAGAGACGCTTTAGGCCCCTCTTGGTGGTTTGCTGATCTGCACGATGTGCAGGAAAAGCAATCAATAGTCCTGTAGCCATGTTCACACAAGTCATGGCATACCCACATCCTTTTGTTATGGGTAGAGGCCCAGTATAGTCTGTCTGCCACCTGAGGAGTGCTATCGGCCTCCTTAATATTGTCCCATATTGCTGCGGGACTCAGTGTAAGTCCCTCCGAGAGCACACGAAGCACTTCTTCTGGGCTCAGCTGACTTCTTCAAAGGTTAATGGCAAGCCCCACTGGCAGGCTACAGCCCACATTATCTTTTGCCCCGTGTGCAACAAATGCTAATGTAACCATTGGGCCACAGCAGAGGCAGGCTTTCCTTCTAGCCAACACAACTGAGCCAATGTGTCTGCTTCATTATTCCCTGGGGATGCCCAAGGCAAATGGCCAGTCACATGATATACAGTAGGTGTGTGTGTCATGCCACTCCATGACCTTTGCGTCAGTCTTGCACCCACCCCGTGATGGGATAGGTGGTTATTGCTTTTGTTGGGGCTGTTCCGGCGATGGGCTCCATAGCCACCAAGGCGTGGTACACAGCAGCCAGTTGCTTTTCTATCAAGGTGACCCAGACCTCTGCTCCTTTCCGTAGTTGTGACCAGGCTCCAGCCAGCAGCCAGAGCAGCAGGAGCGGCAGCAGCAGCAGCCTCTGGCTGAGGCCACAGGCTAGGGTCGGCACGGCCAGCAGCTGTGGTGGCATCTCCATGACCACACGAGTGTAGACACACGTCCCTTCGCACAAGCGCAACTTCTCCCCATCATCTCTAGGGGCAGCCCTCCTAAAGGTCACACCCATTATGACAGATTTTGGGTTCAGAGATCCTGCTGACTACTTCCAGATGTAACTCTGGGGAAAGGAATTCCCGGGGCAAAATACCTCTAAAACAGAAATCAGTCAAAGGGAGAAATAAAATTTAAAACCCATTTATTGCTTACAAACTGCAGTTCAGGGCCATCTCTTTCTTTCCTGCTCTAGCCGCAGTAAGCCAGGACCTCCTCCTAACCTCTCAGGTTCAGATAAGCCCTTCCTTGCCCAGGTAATTACCCAATGATATGGAGATGAAATGCTTTCCATCCCTGAGGAATGCCTATTGATATGCAAGTGTACTAAAGCCATACTTTTCTCCGCCCTGAACGCCTGTTGATATGCAGATGCACTAAAGCCAGGCGAGATACTTTGAAAATATTACAATTTTACCCACACCCCTTATACCAATGCACCATTACTTCCTTATTTATGAACTTTTTAGTAATATCTCATATAACTTGTGTAATTGTGTTTATCAAAACCTTGCTATCAGACCATGTTGGGGTGATTTATTGATTCTTTATACCAAAAGCCTTTGCTTTATCTATAAATAAAGCTCTAGAGGTTTGGACTTTACCTGGAATTGCAGTGTCATGAATTGCCCATTTTGTCAGGATTAATTATGCTGAACTTAGAACAAAGTATCTTTTTTAGAAAGTAGCTAGCAAGCCCACAGTTTTAATGAGGACTTAAAGATGTGGACTTAGCTAAATATTCATCATAGCTCCCCACATTAGGTCTTAAATGAAAGGATAGGCTGCATTCTGAGAGATTTTTATTTCTTCTGTAAGAAAGTCACAGATAAGATGTATAAAAAGAACATGCTTTGATCTTCATTTAACTCTCACTTCAAAAGGCTGAAGATGGTGTGAATTTAAGGCTACTGGTTCCTATCACATCGCAAAGCGGTTAAGCCTTCAGCCCAAGGTGAGCGTACTGATAGTGTTGTGGTTTGTAGGGTGAGAGTTAGGTCTGGAGTACTTACCCAAGATCCTTAGTACTCAGATCTCCCTTCCCAGTCCCTGCCCAGCACAGGGCTTCATTTTTTTTTATTCCATTTTTATTATACTGAAGGCCAGAATGTTTTCTAGGGGATGAATCTTTGAAGTAACACGTGGATTCAATAGAATGACATTGTTTGTAAAGATATTTGTTTTGCTGAAGTAGAACAACTATTTGTTTAAAACAGATATTTATATTGTCCTTTGTATTGATGAAAGAACCCCTGACAGTAATGCATCTGTGAATTTATTTTTTGCCTAAGGGCTGGCCTTCGGCAACCCACCTATTTGAAATGTTTGTCATCAATGAAATTCTATGTCTTCAATTCACAAACAGTCCAATGGCCCCAAAGAAAAAGGGTAATTTGTATTGAATACAAAGACTGTGAAAGAATTCATTGTTTTGAACAAGGAAAAAATGCTTATAATAAGATGTTAGGGTAAAATAACTGTATTCTCCCTCTACCCTCTATGATGCTTTATGTGCTTGTCGGAGGTATGAAACCAAATATAACAAAACTATAATGGTGGTTTTATTCTCATCTGTGGATAATGTTTTCCTTTGCTTCTTAAATTATTTTTTCATATTCCCCAAGTTTTAAAATGTTATCTTTAAAAATCACAGAAAAATATATAAAAGAATAAATCTCCATCCTCCACCAATTGTTAATAATCTTGGTAAATACAGTTAGAATTTTTTTAATATAAGACATACTCTTTTTCGTACAATAGGTTTGTTGTCATATTAAAAAAAACACCTCTAACGTGGACAAAAGTATAAAGATGAGTTAAAAAACAACACATCTCCTAGTAAACACGACTTAATATTAGGTAGATGTCTTCCAAAAATGTGTTCAGTGAATCCACACAGATTACTAGACCAATCTATGTTTATAACAATTTTATATTATATTATCAAATCTATTTTCAGAATTAAAAAATGTATTTAAATTTCTATTTAATATAGAAATTACTTTTCTATTAAATACATTTAATTTTATTGTATTAAAAGAGGACATTAAAAAGAAAATTGACAATTTGAAACTTCAAATAAATGTCTTTTCATGAAAAAATATATTATTTTCTAAAAGGTTCCTCTAAATTAAGAGAAACATTGTTTTAAAGTTTCAGTATCAGACTGTTGGCTATCTGCTTTGATTTTAGATAGACTCAGTAGGCTATGACAGACAGGTGATGTCAGTACCCTTCAGTCAGAGATCAGGAACACACCTACCGTCGAGCAAGCTGGGGTGTTCCTTGTTGCAGCAAGAGGGAGCATGCACTGCAGGAACCATGGGCACCTCAGCCAGAGGGAGAGATGCCACCATATGCTTGTGTGGGAACGTCAGCCCAACTCTAACAATACGAGCCCTGGCCAGTAGTACCAGACCAGTTGCAGATGCCACAGACTGCTCTTCTCTTTCTCAGACACACTGTCATTCTAAGATTTCCTCCCTTTACTATCCCACATGGCTACTTATTGCTTACATTGTGATGTTTTACATTGTCAGATTCTACACATTTCAAATTATCTTATTGCATGATATCTTCCAACGTTGTTTTACATTAGCTCTCTCCTGAATGATGAATCCCATGATGACCAAGCTTCCTCATGTAACATTCCCTTCCTCCCTGAGTTCTTAATTTAAGCCAATACTTAACTGAGTGGATTTTATTTTTCAATTATTTCTTTCATGAAGGACCCACAAGTAGGGTCATGTTTCTTTCATGTTTAAGAACGTCTACCCATGCCTTTTTTCTTTAATTATATCTAGGCTGAGTCACAGTTCCTTTCCCTCTGAACTTTGTAGACATTGTTCTCTTGTCTTCCAGCCTTGACTGTTGTTTCAGAGAAATCTAGGGCTTAGGTTTCTAATGCTTTCCCCTTGGAAGCATATACCACATCAGAAAGATGGCAGTTTTACAGTTTTCATGGGAACCATTGTTAATTTCCACTACTTCATCCATATGGCTTGTCTACTGACCCATATGACAAGTATCACTTTTTTGATATATGGCTGGGCTTAGTCTAGCCTTTGATTATAATTTTGGAAAAATGTATCTGCAATCAAACAAACTTGGTGGGTTATAAGGGTACTAAGTAAAATGTTTCCATCATCCCAAGATAACAAACTTCATTTAGCTTGAGGCATATTTTTCTCATATTTATAATTGTGCATTGTGACAATTGTTAGAATTTTCAGGGTTTAATTTGGTACAAAGATGTAAGACTAATTCTAGAATATTGAAAATGCAGATTTGATAAAGTGGTTGCTCGTTTCCATTCTAAGAACTAATTGATCTCAGAAAACTCCCCAGGAGTCTCAGGAAATAAGATATAATAGTCCACAGGGGAGATTGGCTTCCTAATGCCCATTTTTCCATTCATATCCTCTATTATTGAAACAGTAGCTCTAAGTCTAGAGACATATTACTGACTATAAACAATCCAGTCCTTGGTGAAAGGCACGCTCAGATTTTTAAAAAGTTCAACTCCAGTTAGTCTTATATTTATTTTCAAAAACCAACTTTTTTTAATATAAAAATGTTGTTTCACTGGAAATGTTTATTTCCATGTAAGAAGCAGTAAGGCTTCTGAGAATATTTGAAAAGCGGTGAGCATTAGTGTCAGTTAAGGTTATAACCTTTACTGAAGAAATTAGATACAAACTATGAATTCCACTCTGTCCTCGTTCTGAAAAACACCAAAGGTGGCACGTACTGTCTACAACATCAGCTTGCTCCAAAAACACAGCTGACATGTGCTGACAGCTTCCTTCTGTTAGGTCCTGTTCTGAGAGTTTACATAATCAATTTAATCTTCCCAGCAACGGTGAGAGATATAGATACCATTATTATTTCCATTTCATAGATAAGGAAAATGATGCACAAAGAGATGAACAACTGCCTGAAATCCAGGCAGGATGGTTTCTGTGGCTGCACTCTTAAAATCATGCTATACTAATATGATTTACAAAATAAGAATTCTGATGATGGATGAATAATTATATCAGTCATTCCGAAAAATACAGAGAACAAAACTATTGCATTTGAGTCAGCAAAGTACGTCAGAAGGTTGGCAAGGCTGAGAATATGACCAGAGAGTAAGGAAGGCAGAGGAAGACTGGAGTCCCCAGTAGTTCCTACGAGGACAATCTCTTTCTTAATCTACTCATCCATTTGAGAAGCAGCAATTGTATTTTCATTCATTTTTTGGCTGATGTATTTAGTAATCATCTGCTATGAGTAATGTCTCTTGCTAGGCATTGGGAGTAAAATAGTGAATAAAGGAAGCACAGGCCGAGCTCTGTTGGAGTTTACAGTCATATAGGGAAGATGGACATTAATAAATAGTGTCACAGAGAAGTATGAAGTCATGACTGTGGTAAATGGAGAACACATGGGCACAATCCTCTGTAAGCAAACCTGGGGAGGGACCTCACTCCAGTAGCCAGGAATGTGACCTTTGAACCAAGACCTGAAGGACAAAGAGGTGCTCACAGGTGAAGGGCTGCATTTGACATGGGAGAGAAGGTAGCTCTGGGCACCTGGGCTGTTACAAGGAGCACAATGGGATCCTGCCACTGAAGGAGGCAGAGTGGGAAGCACAGAAGATGGATGAACCTGGAGATGCAAGCATAGTTCTCTCATAGGGGACATATCCCTTACATATCAGCTTACTTGAGCTGGTCACAGAGTAACTAGGGAAACAGTAGATGGAGTTGAATGTAGGGGATTGGTTAAACAGTGATTGAAGGACAGAAAAGACAAATAGGGGGATAGAGAGACAACCCAGAGACTGGTAAGAATGGAAGACCCTACACTCAGCCCCAGGTCAGTAGGACAAAGGAAGGAGTGGTCAAGGAGCTTCATAGAAGTTAGTGGCCACCATGTCCCTGCGACATAGCCCAAGGCAGACCTAAAGAGGGGGAGATACCCTAGCTTCTCCCATTCTCCACTCTGCCAGCTACCTTTCTACTGGTAACCATTTAGGCAGTTCCCCAGGAGCAGGGAAATGGTCATAGTTGTTGGTCCCTATGAGGCATAGGGCAGAGCAAAGGGATAGATCTGTGAACAGAGGCCCAGGGCCAGCACAGACATAACACAAATGTGTTTTAAATAAAGGAGCTCCTTAATTCTCACTCCCTAAAACCTGCTTTTTCTGGAAGCATCTTCGGTGTTCAGTCCCATCTGTCGATTTGAAATCCTAAAAACCTGCCCAGCCTACTCTATGATCTTGTGTATTTTTATTTTAGGATACATTCACAAGTTAAAGTAGTGGAGTGCCAGATCTATGGAGTTCATTACCCAAATTGGATTATACACATTAATAATGTCACAAGTGTCTCTAATTTTTGGTCATTTGCAGGCATCATCTGCATTTGCTATAAAAAATTAAATCTCTAATTAAAAAATTAGTAAGGGAGAATGAAAAGGTAAGAGATGACTTTAGATTTAACCTGGGGAAGCTTTCTGATTAAAGTAAGAACCAACTCCTATTTCTAAATGTTGAAAGGAGTGGTAGAAGCAGATTAGCAGGTTTGTCCCTAAAGAGGGACGACATCAGTGACAACGATGTGCCCGGAACAGAGATTCTCTTTTCCAAAGCAAGCCCTACAGATCTCCCTGAAAGACTGACTGCCTGCAGACAGTTATGGACTGAAAATGAGGCCAGTCCTTGAGGGTTGGTTTTTAGAGTCTCCAGATCAGTCACTTCAAAGCCATTTGAAACCCTCACAGATGCAATGAGTTCTATCCCAGAAGAGAGTCATTCTTCTGCAATCTATTTAAAGCAGGCTTCCTAACTGACAGTTCATCTTTGACCCTGAATTTGAAGGGATTCCATCAGCTGTGAAATAACCCGAAGCCTTGGGATCCAACATTTGAACCAATACTAAACAAAGTAAAATATGCTTATGAAACATCCCAGCTCAACACTCCTCATCTACATTCTTCAGGCATTTAGAGCCATACCCAAGTTCTGTCTTGATGGGTAGTATGAAAGCATCTTTGAACACCTGGAGATGAGAAACTAGGAGCTTTAATTTTAGTTATCTCTGATTCACTATAATGGAGTCACTTATAAGTAAGGGAATAGAGTGTGATAGTGTACTGAAAAAATGCCGACTTTCAGAGGATGCCACTTGTTTTATTGCCCACAAGTCTTGCCTACCCACGCTGAAGCATTGTAAGACAGTGACCTTAGAGGACCTTGTCCATCTGGCCCAGTAACAAGGTGGGGCAGCAAGGGACCGGGAACATAATCACCGGCAAGAGGGCTCTAAAGTAAGGGCCACACTCGAGGTAGGGAGAGCATATGACTGTAACTAATCAAAGTCAGATGGTTTGGGTAAGTGAAGCTTATCAAATTAGGTACAAAGTCTGATTCAGAATCAGACAATTTTCACAAAGTTCATTTTCTTTCAACATTTGCATTCCATATCATTTTCATTCAGTTATAAATACTTCTAATTTACATTTTGATTTATTCTATGACCAGTATGGTGCTTTTTAATTACCCTTTTTCTTTTAAGTTAATCATTGAAATGCAATTGGAAGAAATAATACCGAGATCCCTGCATTCTTTACCCAGTTGTCCCAATGGTAATGTTTTGAAAGAAAAGTGTGTCACAGATTGGTAATACAGTCAAGATGTAAAACGTTTCCAGACCACAAGAATCTTTCATGCTGTCCCTTGATAGCCTTGCTCATTTCTCTCCCACCTTCACTGCCTCCTTAGGCCTTGGCAACCATTAATCTGCTCTCCAGTTCCATCTTGTCATTTAAGGAATGCTATAAAGATGAATCACACAAAATGGAACGTTTTGGCTTTTTTTTCCTCTCTCATTTCTATAGACTCATCCAAGTTATTGAGTGTACAGTGTTATTGATCACTACTTTCTTTAACTATTAACATTTGAAGGGAATCTAGATTTTTTTATTTTTGGCTATTACAAATAAAGCTGCTCTAAGCATAGGTGTACAATTTCTCTGGCATAAACGCCCAGGAGTGCAATTGCTGAGTCATGTGGATGGCAGTTGCATGTTTAGTTTTCTTCTTAAAGAAACTACCAAACCGTTTCTACAGATCTTTTGTTATAGTCCCACAGATCCCTAAGACTTTGTTTACTTTTCCTCAATATTTGTCGTCCAGATTGGATAAATGCTCTTGTTTTATCATCCAACTTACTAATTCTTTCTTCTGCCCCCTCCATTCTGCTGTTGAGCCCACCCACTAAGATTTTTCTTTTAGCTCTGGGTTTCAGCTCAGAATTTTCCATTTGGTTCTTCTTTATACCTCTACTTCTTTCCTGAGAATTTCTACTTTTCATTTCTTTCTATTATGTTCATAATTGCTCATTGAAACATTTTTATGATGGCTGATAAGTAAGTCATTCAAACATCTCTTCCAGTTTGGTATTAGCATCTACTGATTGTCTTTTTCAGTTAGAGATCTTCCTTGTTTTTGGTATAAGTGATTTTCAGTGGAAATATAAACATGGGCATGACATTATGAGACTGGATCTTATTTAAGTGTTTTAGCTGACCTCCTGTGATCTTTCCCACAGAGTTACAGAGTGATATCACTTCCTTACTGCCAAGTGAAACTATGAGCCCCATTTCTGCTTGGACTCTGCTGACACCCGAGGGGAGTGAGCTCTTTGTCGCTCTGCCTGCAGTAACCTCACGGCCTCATCGTTGCTAAGTAGGAGTAGAAGTCCAGGTTCCCCATGGTCTGCACTGTGACCACGTGGATGGAAGAGTTTGTTATTACCACTGTGAAGGGGTGAAAGTCCTGACTCTCTGCTTGATGTTCTCTGTTACGACTACAGTGGAGGGGTGGGGGTGGGGGTGTCTCCTCACAGCCCGGCAAGCCTGGAAGTCTAGGGAACCAGTCAGCCCCGCTGGAATGAGTGAGGGCGGGTCCTCAGCGTTTTCCGTGGTGTTTGACTGGGCAGATTGTAAAGAGAACCGGAGAACTCCCCATCGTATTTTTCCTCGGGGCCTTACATCCCCAGCTTCCTGTCTTCTTACCGCTCTTTCAAGTTTTCTTGCTTTTTCTTTCCATACAATTTCCAAGATAGTTGCATTTAGTGGGAGGAAGAGAAAAAAGTACCCCAGCTACATAAGAGGCAGAAGTCCTTTTTAAAGGGCTTGCTTTACTTCAAAATATATGGAAATATTCTAGATATCTTTGTATTGTTGATTTTTAATTTAATTCCATTGTGACAATAGAACATGATTTTTGTATATATCCTGACCTAGCCAAAAAATCAGAGATTTCTCCAAGAAGCCTTTGTTCCTTTTGTTGGGGAATAGTATTGCAATCCAAGAAGATCTGGTTGCTGGCTTGGCTGATTGCTGGAGGGATATCATTACTTGTCGGTCCTCTCCACAGACAGAGCAAAGAAATACATGTATGTATACTAGCCTCTGAATGCACACACACACGCACACACTATATATAAATAAATATATAAAATCTATTGTATATAATATATATTCCCTCCATGAATATCTATGTTAAGCTAAACGTGTCCACATTTTAATGTCTGATATTGCATCATATATAATCAAACAAGGAAGGGTATGAAGTACTTAGGTTGTACATCTAATACATATATATATATATATATATATATATATACAGAATCTGTATATGGAAAACAAAAGTATTGATGAAAAAAATCAAATTTAGGAGAATGCTATTTATTATAAATGGAACTGAATTTTTAAACTTGAAATTCCAAGTCTTCATTGCTGGTATATGGGAAAAGCAGTTAATTTCACATATAGATATGGTACCATGTGACCTTGCTAACCTTACTTATTCCAGGATGTTTATTTGTGGACTCTTCACAGACATCATGTTGTATGTAAATAGATATTATTTCTTCCTTTCCATTCTGTGTATTTTTTATCTCTTTTTCTTGTTTTATTGAACTAGCTTGAATTTTCTGGAGAATTGGCCTCTTTTCATTATGTAATATCTCTCTTTATCCCAGATAATCTTCTCGTTTTAATGTCTGTTTTATCTGAAATTAATACAGCTACTCCAGTTTCCTTTTAGTTAGTGTAAGCATTATATTCCACCTGTCTGAGTCTATATTTAAAGTAGTTCTTTTAGAGGCAACATACAGTTGGAGTTCCTTGTGTTTTCTTTTCTTCAATCCATTCTTGCCGTCTGTCTTTTAACTAGTGTGGTTAGATCATTCACATTTAAAGTAATTATTGATATAGTTAGATTGAAATCTACTATCTTTGTAATCCTTTCCTGTTTGCTGCATTTTCTTTGTTTCTTTTTTGCTTTTTAAAATTTTTTTACCTTCTTTGGCTCCAATTGAGCAGCTTATATGAGTTCATTTTATCTCTAGCCATAGATTTTACAGTCTATTTCCTTGAATCTCTATCCATGTTGACCGTGCAATTTTCCCCTTAGGTGAGACAGGAAGGCTGGAGCAGGCTGGAATAGGGATTCGGTTTCAGAATTGTCCCCTGGTAATGTCCTTTCCCCCTGGAGTTCAGGCCTTTGTTAGGCAGAAGATCTGGGAAGGTTTCATGATAAGTGTACTCTCTGCTCTACTAGGGACACTTTGAGAACTTTCTCAAATCCTCCTCATGAGAACATAGTGGGTACTTGGAGGAAAGCCTGCACATATCCTGGTGCCCCCTCATGTCTGCAGCTCTTAGGAGCTCTCATTCTCATGCAGGTGTACACTCAGCCTCAAGAAATCTGTTAAAAATTGGGGTTTAGTGTTTATACTAACTTATGGCATCCAGCAACTTCTGCTCCCAGTAAGCAAATTCTGTGTTCTGTATCTCTCTGTATATGCCTTATTCTGGGATGGTGGTTTACCATATGACCTCATTTCTCTGGCGGGTCAAAAAAAGTTGATTTTCAATTTGTATGTCTCTTTCTTGTTGCAAAGACAAGAGTAACAACTTCCCAGCTCTTTACATTTTGGAGCTGAAACCAGAAATTCATGCTATTTTTATATGCTGTCCCATCCGCGCTCCTGACTCTTCATCTGATTAAGAACAAATGCGAGATGGCATAGCTAATAAGAATTGAATGCTAAAAAATGCCAAAAAGGGCTACAGGTTAAGAATGCAAATGGATTACTATATATATATATATGTACTATATAGAGGTACATATAAAAACAGATATCCTATTTATACTTAAAATATTGAATTACATTTTATTTTTCAGAAATTAGGGACCCGTATAAGATAATTATTCTGAAGATTCCTCTAGTACTTCATTTTCAATTATCTTGACTGATTAACTTTTTACAGAATTAGTATACATCAAATTTCCAAGCTTCTTGTTCTAAAAATTATCCATTACTTCATGATTAAACATGGTTATGAACATGAAGTAAAAATTGATTTTAATAAAAATCACTACATATTCCTGTTGTAAAATATGTAATACTTATACATATTTATTTCAGATATCATGAACAGTGAATGATAAAAATATGGGTATGAACTCAACTCTTTATTTAAATAGAAATACATATGTGATTCTCCCTTTAAATAAATGTCATAATATGGGAGAGTAGAGATATTTTAACATATATTCCCCTCTGGAAATAATGGAATGAAAAAAAAAAAGAGGGAGGAAACATCAAAGGTAGGAAGTAACCACAGATCTGCCAACACCAGAAAGAAAAGAAGTTATAGTGAAATGGTGATAAAATTAAAAGAAAACACAAAAAACACATGTAAATATCTGTAATTATTTTGTAAGGTATTTTTTGTTGTTTTGTTTTTCTTTTATTTTACTTTGTTTTTAAAATTTTATCAAATGTACATCACAATGGCTCAACAGTCCCCTTCCACTCCCCACTTTGTAAAGTATTTTTACAAAAATAGGACTCTCCAGAAACTTCTGAGTTGGCCCAATGCTGAGTTTGACCAAGTAATTGTCTTTACCAGTGTCTTGTATATTTTCATATGTTGTAATGTTACCAATTGGTATCCATTTGTTTCAACTTCAAAAACTTTGTTCATTATTTCTTTCAAAGCAGGTATAGTGATGACGAACTTCCTCAACTTTTATTTAGAAAAGACAACCTTGTCTTCATTTCTGTAGGACAATTTGTTAGGTAAAGTTTTCTTAGTTGGCAGATTTTTTTTTTTCCCTCCACATTTTGGATGTATCATCCCACTCTCTCCTGGTCTGCAGGGTTTCTGCTGAGAAATATGACGATAGCCTTATGGAGGTTTCCTTACATGAGAGCACATTATTTTAGATTGAAATTTGGAGTTTACCTATTAGCTTCATGTTATTGTATGTCTAAATCTTTCTCCAGATTTAGGAATTTCTAGGCCATAAAAAAATTTTATGCCCCCATCTGCCTCTCCTCACCTTCTGGAACTCTGTAATTTACATTGTTTCTATTAATTATATCCTATAGCTCACATACATTTTCTTTACTCCTTTTTATTCTTTTTCCTTTAATCTCCTTTGAATGGATAATTTCAAAGGTCCTGTTTTTCACATATTCTTTCTTCTGCTCGATCAAGTTTGATGTTGATTCTTTCTATTGCTTTTTTTTTTCATTTCATTAATTTTATTTTTCAGCTCCAGAATTTCTGTTTGGTTCTTTTTTGTAATTTTTGTTACAAACATCTCTTTGTTTACCTTCTTAGTTTTTGTGTCTTATTTTCTTGATTTCCTTGAAGTGTCTTTTTGTTTTCTTGTAGATTACTGAGCTTCCTTGAAATAGCTTTTTGAATTCTTTATTGGGTAAATCATAAATATCTATGTTTGGCATTGGTTCCAGGAAAATTACTATGTCTCTTTTGGGGAGTTTCTCTTTCTTGGATTTTTCATATTCCTTGAAGTCTTGCATTGTTGTCTTCATACCTGAAGTAGCAGTCACTTCCTCTAGTTTTTACATACTGATTTGGGGACAGAAATACTGCCCGTCAGCCCTACTAGGGATTCTGAGGCTTTCTCAGACCCTCTCTAGGCACTCTTTGCTATGGGTACACCTGCTTCACTTCTTGCTCCCTCTTGGGGCAGAATAATTAAACTTGTATGCCTTCTCTTAATCCTGCAAAGCCGTCGTGGTGCTGATAGCCTCTTTTTCGCTTTCCCTAGCAAAAGGTGCAATACACAGAATGCCCTTTAGTGGTTTCTGCCACACCACAGATTTGGGCCAGGTTTCTGTGTGTGTTCACTAACATCTGCTAAAGCTTGCACTCACCGCTGTTGGAAGTGCACACAGGTAGCCAGCCATAGGTTGTGGCACACACAGCACTGGAAGTGCCTTGGGCCTGTTGAGGAGATTCACAAGTGAAGTATCCCGAGCAGCTTGTGAAAACTCTAGATGGAGTCTAAGAAGCAGTCAGTAGGATCCGTGATCCTTTGCTACATTCCATTCTGAGCCCTGCCTACTGTTTTCCCAGTGCTCACTGCCTCCAGGGCATGAAGGTCAGAACTCAGTACTCCAGGTAAGGGGAGAAAGACACGGGCCTTGCTGGCAATCCCACACAGCTGGGAAAGCCAGGCACTCGCATGCTTTCCCTTTCCCCTATGGGAGAGGTCATGGGCCAAGATCTCCCTTGGCATTGAGCTGTGCTGCCTTGGGGAATGAGTGATATGGGTCAAGTCAAACTGTTCCTCTCGCCCTCTTCAATGTGCCTAGCCTCAGATATTTCTGTGTTAGTGGTGTGCCTTAACTCCTCCTCTTCAGGACTCCCAGATCACGACCAGGAGGGGCTGGAGCTGGTCCATGGGCCACTTCGTGCTCCACAGCAAGGACCAAGTTCCATATGCCTATTACCAAACACACAGTGGGTGTGACTCCTCATGGGTCCCTTGGCATATGGGGCTGGTGACAAAACCAGAGCCAAACAGGCCTGAAGCTGAGTCCTCAGGCAAACAGAGCTGTTTTCAGGTCTTTAGCTAGGACCACAGTTGATGCATCAGCGACCTGGATATGGATCTGTTTTCTTAGAATAGCTCTCTTCATTCATGGATTGCACCAAGGTTTCACAAACTCCACCTGGGTCCCACAAATCACACAAAGACACTTTTATCCATGAATGGATGCCAAATTAGTGTTGTTGATGAGGGAATATGTTTGAATGACATAGTATTTGGCCACCTTGTTGATGTCACTCTCCCTTTATTTCCCATTTCTGTGTAACAAATTACCACAAATTTAGTGGCTTAAAACAAAACATACATTTATAATTCATTATTTGTATGATTAGGACCATGGCTGTGGCTTAGCTGGGTCCTTTGTTCAAGCTCTCATAAGGCTGCAACTGAAATATTTGCTGAGTTTCATTCTCATCTGAAGGCTTACCTAGAGAATGTATGTCTAAACTCATTAAGCTGTTGGCAGAATTCATCATGTGTGGGCGCAGAGCTGATGGCGGCTCACTTCTTTAAGATGAGAAGGAGAACCTGTCTTCAGGAAAGATCCAGTACTTCTTCTATGGTTTCTCACCTGATTAAGTCAGGCCCACCTAAAATAATCTCTCTTTGGATTAACTTGAAATCAACAGATCTGCAAAATCCATTCCCCTTTGCCATATGAAGTGACCTAATCAAGGAAATGACAGATTATGTTCTCTTGGTTAAAACCAAATCACAGTTTCTGCTCACACTCCAGATGAGAGAATCATGTGAGTGAGTGAATGACTAACTGAGGGTCATTTTAGGGTGTGCCTGACAATTTAATGATTGAGATAGTGTGATAATTGTGCAGGAACTGCCATGCAGCAACAGATGAATTCACCTATGGACACATGAGGTGGTTTTGATGGGTGAGGGTGGCAATAAATAATACTGTGACAACTGATCAAGGAATTTAAAACACTTAATTTGAAGAAGAATCACATAAACTGCATATAAAAATAAAAGCAAAACTCACAAAAGAAAATAGTACATCTTTATGATCTTACATTAGAGAACAGATTCTCAAGGATGACACTTAACAGCACAATAAAATAAAAGGTTGGTAAAATGTATTTAAAATGAAGACCTTTTCATGAGCAGATGTCAAAAAGAAAAAAGACAAGTCTTCCAGAGGCAAACTTGAATAGGATGGAGATTAGGCTTTTATTGTGCTGAGCCTTGCTTACTCGTTACCAGGCCTCACTGGCTTTCGAGGGGTATTAACTTCGGATATTTTGAAAGGAGACTAGGGGTGGGTACCTCTGTGAGGGGGAGCGAAAACATGGCCCCCAGAAGGAGGAGAACTCTGGGGAAACAACAACAATGTTTAAAGGATATTCAAAGGGAGAATTGGTGCCTGCGGTGAACAAACAAATGAGGGTGTCTATGACATGGAGTGAATAATGATTTATAGTGTATTCTCTGGGAACAATGTTGGGGTAAATTATGGAGATGTGACTAGTCTTTAACCTTGAAGACATTTTCTGTATCTTTTTCATCTTTGTACTTCCAAACTTCATAGAAAATACTATTAGCCCAATAAATTTCTACTTCATAAATATGCATTGACTGCCTACTGTATGCCATTGTGCCACTGTGCTAAACATTGCACTACACATGTTCTGCCAAAAAGTCTTCAATGCTTCATGTATCTTTATTTACATTTGCTCAGGAAAAAAAAAAGGATCACAAAAATAACAATTGGCAAAGGGCAACTTGTTCTCTTAACTCCACTAGGCCCAAAGATGACCTTTCTTCCTTGATGGATCAAAGAGAAGCTTTTCATTCCTTCCATAGCTGTTTCTATTCCATGTTCCCCCTGGGAAGCAGGTGTCAGACACATTCCAGGGTGGACTGCAGGGTCCTCTATGGATTCTAGATCCCTGTTATCTGCCTTAAGAGTCAACTGGAAACCCGTGTATCTGGTTAGAAAGGAACTGATCACAGAAAGTCAAAAATATTTCAGTCTAGTTTGTGAATTACATTAGGAAATGTGCACGTTGATTAGATGCATGGCTGAGACACCACAGAGAAGGAAGGAAGGCCTCCACGAAGCAGGCGCCAGGAGCTGAGGCCACACCCATGCTGTCAGTGGCTGGTCCACGGGAGTGAATGTATGCATACTCGTGGTTATATGAACACTTGCAGAGCAGGAGCAAAGAGAAGAAACAATTTTTTTCTTTCAGTTAAGAGTCCTTCAACTAATGGCAAATGTAATCTAGACACACTTGTCCTGTCTGAGAAAATTTTCAGCCACATATTTTCAGATATAAGGAAGGGTGTTTATCTCCTATGAGGGTATGTCTTACCTCAGGCCTAGACAAGCAGGTTAGGTATGTGCAGAACATGTGATGTGCCTGTAAATGAGAATCCCATGGCCTCCCCCTTCCAATTTAGGATATGTGGCACATTGACTGTCAGTCTTCCTGTGTGGGACACAGAACCTACAATTCCTCCTGCCACTGCTTCTCTAGGTATTTACACCCTGTGAAAGCTGCGAAACAAGAATCATGGAGCACTCTGGAACCACTTCTTCTGTTGTGTCCCAGAACCTTACCAGAGCCAGCTGAGTTAAAGAATCAGGTTTCAGAGGGTAGTTGAAGCTCATCTCACTTGTACACCTGACCACGGGAGACCTGACAGACCTCTGAGTCAGGCAAAGGGGATTGCTGAGCACAGGTGTGGAGGCCTGTCCACCTCAGGTTGGCGAAAAGCAGGTGGATTTATTCAAATGAATTGTGCATCCGTTTGGAACTGTATTTCTGTTTACGTTACTCAGGAGCCTGCAGTGGTGGTTGAAAAAATTACTCAACTCTTTGGAAATTCATTGAGGCTGTATTCGTAACTGCTAGGGTGATTTATTATGTTTTGGTTTTCTGTCTAATATTTGTTTCTGCTTGTTTTATAATTGAAATTTTATGTAAAAATTTAATAGGCACTTCAGTATCACACATAATTCAATAATACTTTCCCAGGAAATGATGTAGTATGGCATTTATATTATTTAGGAAAATAATTTTGTGTTCTTTGATTGCTTCAGGTTAATCATTCTGACTCCTTTGTGGGGGAATGGCAATTTGCTTAAAATTTTTAATGTTTCTTGGGAAATGATCTCAAAATTGATGTTTCAACCATCCCGAATATTGCTACAACAGCACACTGCATCCTGAAACAACTATTCTGATTTATTGAAGGGCATAATTTCATATGGTTCAATCTAGTCTCCTTGTCAATCTTTTTAGGTAAAAATAGGACTTTCAGGATGATTTTTTCATTAAACAAATATTGATTGCTTATTATTAAATAACACTGGTAAACACAACAGACATATTCTGTAACCCAACTAGTTTATTGGTTTGAAGAAGATATTACATTAGTATTTATAGATGAATTAATTACAGTTGTTAGGAGGGGGACAGGGGTCAGTTGGGACTATCTGGATGCAGAGGATAGGGAAAGAAGAGCCTCCTAGACAGAAGTGAAGAGGTTCAGCTGCCTATGGGGAAGGATCACGCCACATCTGAGGACCTGGGAGACCCGCAATGCCTAGAGCACAAAGACTACAGGGCAGGGGGTATTTCATGCAGAATGCTGTAGACCATAATAAAGGCGTGACAACTGTATCAGGGTAGCAAGCTGCTGGTGAAGGAGTATAAGAAGAGGGTATAATGACATTTGTGTTTTAACAAGACTATTTTGGTGGTAGGATATAGAATGGTCTAGAGTGGAGAAGGACTGGTGGTTAAGAGACGAGCTGGGAGCCTCAGCAGAAGAAGGTGACTGGGTGGGGAAAGGAGTGGAGCAGTGTAAGAACTGAAGAAGGGTAAAGGAGTCAGAAATGGCTTCTTGGTTTCCTTCTTGAATAAGTGAAAGGACTTGAATAAAGAACAGATGGGGATGACAGCACAGGTCTGGACATGGTGAACTTCAGATGCCAGAAGGGTGAATCCTGCAGGCTGGAGGGTGGAGGTTAAAAGGGAGAAGGGGTAGAGACATATCAGTGGGAGGTTGCCTATGAAAGGCATGATTAGAGATGACTTTGGAATAAAACGTACAATGTATTAAGTATGCACCCTCTTCCAGCCCCCCAGGGAGTCTTATGGAATCTCTAGTAACATCTGTATTGCTTCCTATCCTGTATGGTGTGGCTTTACTTGAGGAAGATGGAGCAGAATGTCATGAAGTGATATCCTATTGTTTTTTGGGTTGACACAGTCTGAGTGCCAGAATTATGAGAGGATAAGATAAATATAAAAATATTAAATAAAACATAAAGTACTAAGTCCATGCTTATAGCTAAGATCCATAATATAAAAATAGAAATATAAAATTGTTACACAAGTTTATGTATGAAAGTTTATATAGGCTCTGTTACTGTTGAAAAAACAGAATGACAATGGATCTGCTTGAGGATTGAGTTTGTTATGTTACCTTTGATTGTAAGCATGCAATATACAGATTAACTCAGGCAATAATAGCTCAGTGAGTAATTGTCTGCCATGGAACAGAGTATGCCTGTCTCTTCCATCAATTAATATGTTTGGTTTTGTGTATTTTACAATAACAGGAAAATGTGTTGCAAAGCCATGAATACTATAAAAATTAGGTTTAAGAGCACCAGCAGTTTGATCCTTTTCCCAATTTGATATTATTGTAGCATGTATATTTTTATCCAAGTTATTCATTTAACAAAATAAGTTATAAATTATTTCCCTGAATTATTATTAGCCCAATAAACTTGTTTTAATTTTCACAATTTTTTTATCACAGGTGATTATGTTGTCATGACTATATATTTTGAATTGAGTAGAAGAATGGGATACTTCACTATTCAAACATATATTCCCTGTATACTGACTGTGGTTTTATCCTGGGTGTCATTTTGGATCAAAAAAGATGCTACACCAGCAAGAACAGCGTTAGGTAAGTTTCAGAACAATTGTCCCACCATTTTGTTGTAATACAGAAGTATAAAATGAAAGAAACTTAGCTCAAATATAATTGATCTAATTTGAGGGCTACTTGAACCATGATTCGATTGTTTTAAGTAGCCATGTTAGATTGTTCTTTCTCATTATATGTGTGCCACTTAAGGTGGGGTTAAAGATTAAGAATAAATCAATTGCATCATCTTATACTAGCTCCAAGGATGATGTCATCATACAAAATATAGCCACATCCGGACAGTGCCACACTCGAAAATCTCATTATATCAGTGTAAGAAGAAAGAATTTACTGTATACCTTTGAGGACTAAAGACACAGTATTGGTAAAATAGTGTCTCAATAAAAGAAGTTCTGTTTGTCTATGTTTATATGTTTATGACATTCTGCAACTTTACCAGTAAACAAGAAAATTACCATTCATTTTTGCTATAATCTACACACTAAAGCTCGAAGTCTTTTCATAAAGTTTCCTCTGGCCTCTTAAATCCTGTTAATAAAACATTAAATTTCAGTGATTTTTAGAATTGTGCAACATGTTTTATATCAGTTTTTCTTTATGATGAGAATTTTGCTCAACTTTCAATATTTGATTCCCGAAGCTAGGTAATGTTTGAATATTAGAGGTTGTTTTCCTCAAAAAAATTCTTTCAGAAAAGAGGGAGTTGCCTCAATTGAAAAAGCCTTGCAAATTCTCTCATACTATATAGTGCTTTTCTGTGTTTTTTTATTCTGTTTGTTTGTTCAACGACCAAGTACTACTTGAGTAAGATAC